>BTPG01000003.1:125574132-125747520 GCA_036245525.1 Semisulcospira habei | reverse complement strand
ATAGACTTGTGCGATATTTTAGCATGAAACATTTTTAAGATATATTTACATCTTGTCTTAAGACCTTTCTTTTAGTCTGGCTGGACAGATTTGAACCCATCCTGCCATGAGATGGCCTTAGTTGCCTGCTTGGCATTAAACCCAAATAACTAACTGGTAAGGTGTTAGTGCTCGCTTTACTAGATCTTTCTAGCGCGTTTGACACGATCGACCACACTACTCTGATTAATCGTCACCAGCTTGTTTTTGGCATTGATGGCACTGCCCTGTCTTGGTTCCACTCTTACATTACTGAGTGATCACAGACTGTGTCTGTTGATGGGTATGTCTCTGCACCTGCCAGCCTAGTTCCCAGGGTCCCCCTGGTCAGCCCCACAGGGTGGGTTTTCCCCTCTATTCTGGGGCATGTATTTCTGTCTACCCTTGGTCCATTCACCTGTATTTTCCTTTTTTAAACTCTCACTACTGTCTGCGCTGCCTGTAGCTCTTGATATTGGATGTGTGTTGCTAAATGGTCTTGGCTTTATTTAGGCCCCATGTCGTAGGTTTATTTAACGTATTGGACCGGCTGGCGACATACATTCAATATTCTGTTTAGGTTTTTTTCACAAGCAATGCAGGCACATCCTGAGAAAGTCTTGTTGCTGTCAGGACATTAAGCAATGTACAATCAATCCGTATTGGGTCCCACAAGGCTCAGTATTAGGCCCAGTGCTTTTCCTACTGTATGTACAGCCTTTGTCTAGTATTCACATCACGCTTACAGTGATGATACACAGCTCTATAAGTCAGGTAGTGTGAGTCAGGTCAACGAGATCATCCAGAGCATGTCACATTGCATTCTTGATGTGAGGCTGTGGATGTCGGAAAACAAGCTCAAACTGAACGAAGGAAAAACGGAAGCCATGCTCATTGCATCACCCAGAATGTCTTCTTCCACCCCTTTGTCTCAGCATATCATGATTGAGAACACCACCATCAGCTTCTCTCAGTCAGTGAAGAACCTGGGTGTTGCAATTGAGCATGACTTGTCCATGGATAAACAGCTGATAAACATTTACAGGGCAACCTATTTGGAGATGTGTCGTATTAGCTCTATTAGACAGTTCCTTACCTCCAGGCTACAAAAACTCTATTTTGTTCATTTGTTCTGTCTCGCATTGACTATGCCAACTCACTCTTATCTGGATGCCCACAGTATCTATTTGATCGGATCCAGAGAGTCCAAACTTCAGCCGCACGTTTGGTCATGAAAGCGAAAAAGTCAGATCATGTTTCCCCCATCCTGCACGCTCTCCACTGGGTGCCAGTGAAGGAGAGAGTTAAACACAAAGTCTTGTCCATTTGTGTCATGTTTCCCTTTCTGGCACAGGACCCATTTACCTCTCAGAGCGCCTTCACTGTTATATTTCTGTAAGGCAAATTTCTGTCGTGCCTGGACTCGAACAGACAATAAAGTTGTATTGTATTGTATTGTATTGTATATCCACCAGTTTATAAATTTCAATACAAGCGATCAAAATTTCTGAAACCTCAGTAGCTGAGCTGACCCTTCGCACCACGTGAATGTCCTGTGTCTGTCTTGTACTGTGTTCGTATTCACAGTGAATGCATGTGTGTCACGTGAGCGTGCGTGTTGGGTTCAGTTTGTGGCGCTTTGATCCGATTCGCAGATTGGGTAAAGCGCCTGTATAATGACCGGTATTAGTATTATATCCCTTCCAGGCAGTTGCGCAGTTCATCTGACAATAAAATGCTTCGGATTCCTTCAGTAAGGACTAAAGGATTTGGGCAGAGATCTTTTTTTTTTTTTACCTGGGTCCATCAGTCTGGAATGATCTTCCTAAATCCTTGAGACACAGCGAGTCCAGTGACAGTTTTAAACAATCTTAAAAAAACATATTTTCCCATCTTGATTATCAGTGTTCATGTATTTAGTCATTTCTGTTCTTTTGTGTAATTGTACATGTGGTTTTGGTTTTGTCATGTTTTGTGTAATATTTTTCTTGTTCATATGTATGGCGCCTAGAGCATCTTAGAATGTATAGGTGCCTTATAAATCCTCTTTATTATTATTATTATTATTATTATTATCATAACTAGTGTAGACCTTCACAATTTTTGTTACTAACAGTCTTTGTGTGTGTATATGTGCATGTGTGTGCAGGTTTTGATGTGGTGGGCCTATTCATGAAAAACTGGGATGTTAATGATGAAACGGGTCAGTGCTCATCTGATAAAGACCTCCAGGATGCTGAGCTTGTTTGCGAGATGCTGGACATTAAACTTCACCAAGTCAACTTCATTAAGCAGTACTGGAATCAGGTGTTCAGGTATTTAAACAGCATCACGGATCATGAAGGGTTTAACTTTGCTGTAGTTACGCATAACAAAATCTACTTAGTGTAAATCCACCCAGGTATGATTCCACCTAGGTATTAGCAGTCGCCTATTATTCTAGGCAAACCTGCCAACTATACTGCAAATTTGTTCCAGACTTATGAAATTTGGCAGGTAAGTACATTTTTAAAATGCAGTTTCGATTGGCCCCATTCAGTTTTGTGTGACTGATAAAAAAGGGGAGATAACTCTTACATGCACTTTAAGCTTATAAGGATTGGAGCCAATCCATATTTTATGGAATAAAAATATGTTTTGAGACTGTTTCAACCACATACTTTAAAGTTGGCATGGTGATAGTGGTTGGTAAAACCTGTTTAAACATACCAAATGGAATGGCCTCTAGAAAGGTGTAGGTCGCAAGAGATCAATTACAGTATGACACACAACCATATGCTTTATACAAACATGCCCGAACTTTTATTATGGCAAATAGTTAGATCTCACAAAGTATATAATAAGTTGAATACATTACCTTTCTCTGTGTACACGTTTAAATGACCTTTGCCAAAGGTTTAATGTCATAAAAGGTCAGCAAATGTGGTAAATAACATCTTGCCAAAATGCAAATTTCGCTGACATACTATTTGACACTATACAGACAAATGTTACCTATTCATTGTTGCTGGCAATACTATTACATGAATCAACTTCTGAATGACCTTTGTTACCCTCTCTTATCACATAGGGGATGAATAGTGTCTATTGCATTTAATGTGTCTGAGTGTTTGGAATTACATATTCTTCCTTTTCTTTTCTTATCAAGGCAATCTTTTCTGAAACCATGGGATTGATTCAACCAAAACTTTAACTCACGATAGTCTCTGGCCAACTAGTGTGTCAGTTGAACAGATAAAGTCGCCATCACTATGGTCAAGGTCACAATGGACAGATTGCTTTTTGGCTCACATGCGAAGCAAAAGTGAGTATGTTCTGGGCCAATGGTCGTCCGTCCGTCGTCTGTGGTAAACTTTAACGTTGGAATTTTATCGGAGACTGTTCAAGCTACGGTCTTCAAACTTGGCCCAAGGATACTTGGCAAGACCTTTCTAAACATACCAATTTCAGTAACCTCTCACAAAGGTCAAGGTCACAGGGGATAGGAAATATAACAAAAATAGCTATTTTTGGACATAGTTTATTTTTTTCTAAAATACTATTCACAACTTCAAACTCAAACTTGATGCAAAGATACCTGTTGGTAAGACCTTTTTACGCACACTAATTCATTGATCCCTTGGAAAGGTCAAGGGTCACAAGAGCTCAGGAAATGGGTCCAAAATAACCATATTTTTACAAAAGATGTTTTTTCTCAAGTACTATTCACAACTTCAAACCCAAACTTAGTACAAAGATACCTTATGACAAGACCTTTCTATGCATACTAATTTGGTTGATCTCTCAGAAAGGTCAAGGGTCACAAGAGCTCAAGAAATAGGTCCAAAATAGCCTTATTTTGACAAAAGATGTTTTTTTCTCAAATACTATTCACAACTTCAAACCCAAACTTGCTACAGAGGTACCTGATGGTAAGACCTATCTATGCATACTAATTTGGATGACCCGTCAGAAGGGTCGAGGGTCATAAGAGCTCAGGAAATAGCTAAAAAATAGCCATATTTTGACAAGAAATGTTTTTTTATCAATTACTATTTACAACTCCAAACCCAAACTTGCTACAGAGATAACTGATGGTAAGACCTATCTATGCATACTAATTTGGATGACCCCTCAGATGGGTCAAGGGTCACAAGAGCTCAGGAAATAGGTAAAATATAGCCATATTTTGACAAGAAATGTTTTTTTCTCAATCACTATTCACAATTTCAAACCCAAATTTGGTACAGAGATACTATACATACTAATTTGGATGTCCCCTTGGAAAAGGTGAAGGGTTATAAGAGGTTGACAAATGTGTATAAAATGCCAATAATTGTAGTTATTATCAACATTTTCACAAACTTTTCAATCAAATTTGGCACAAAGGTAGCTGATGATGAGACCTTCCTATGTATCCTAATTTAGTTGACTCATCGTAAAGGTCATGGGTCACGGGGGTTTCACAGATGTGTGAAAACTGATTAAATTTTGAGAAAACATGGATTTTGTTAGTGCAGAAGCCATCTCTTTACGTATTGTCAGACGTGTAGATCGGTCATACTTGTGAGCCATAAGGGCTTTGCCTTTCTTTTTCTCGATTATGTAAGTTCCCCAAAACTACTCAAATAATTTGTTTCAAATGTTGTATGTTGATAGAAAATACAACAAAGTATTGTATGCAAACATTTTGCCATGGCCTTCATGGTTGAAAGTTATGGCCACGGCGGCAATGATTACTTTCATGTGGTATGTATGTACCCCACCAATATCTCTTAAACCGTCGGATGGATTTGCCCCAAACTTTAGTTGAAAAAAGTAAGTATATTAAAGGAAGTGTTACGGGCAAAAATCAAGTTGCTGTTTCCGAGGTCAAGGTCATGGTAACAATATTTGTTCTTGGTCTTTATATTTGACATCGGTGAAATGACCAAGATTGTTTGCTTAAAATGTTAAGTATTATATAGAAATGTTAAAACAGAATGTGCTTATGCTTGAATGACATGACTAATTTGAAGGTCAAGGCCTTAGCAGACATGCTGTTTTTTTTTTATAAAGTAATGTATTTTTGTCCAGGCAATATATATTTGAAATTGGGGTTCTCTTCAAGATCAGGGTCAAACCGGCCATATATATATTTTAATTCTTTAAATCTAGTACATACATTTGCTTTGAATTTGGTATGTTGTGAGTTAATTGTGAAAAACATGTCTCCTTAGTGAATTGGGTCACTATCTTGAAGGCCAAAGACATAGCAGCTATGTCTGTTTCAAATTATATATTCCTCCAAGTAATGTCTGAGTTAGAATATTAGCTCACCTTGACACATTTGTGGCTGTTTTTGACAGTTTGTTGGACTGACTCAAAAGCCCACTATGGCACCGGCCTCCACATGGCGTGGGGGGGTAGTCTCCTCAGTCACTGACTGAGTGGGCTAGCGAAAGGGTGCCATCTTTGTCCAGGGTTAGGACATGACGTCAACAGATATGTTGTTAAGTCTTTTTCACTGGTCTGGTTTAAAGGAGCTGTTGGATTGGTCCTTAAAAATATTTATTTTTTGGTCCTTTACACTCCACTTTGGCCTTGACTTCTACTTATTGTTAGGAGTACCGGCCTAGTCAATCGGCTCTTGTCACATTGAGCCCTATCCCACTGTTGACATGCAGGTTGATATACGGAGCACCACGCTATAGCCTCTGCTGCTGATTAGGTGCTTTATGCCAGTATTTCACTGCATTCAACAATGTGATAGAAGGCAGTGGCTCAGACGGTACAATTGGGCTTAACCCCCCAGTATATCTTTCGGGCAGTCTCCATACTGTGTTGGCTGGAAACCCGCCAACAGATGAACTTTCCCTTGTTGGGCTCGGTGGTGAATATCTCTACTCCTAAAATATGTAAACCACAAAAAAAAATAAATGGCACAAAAGTGGCACAAAGCCACCGACATTGTACTTGATACTGACTCTGACTGTGAGGAAGCGACACCTCAAGTGTCGACCGTCTGGCCTTGCTTCCTCATTGTGCATAGCAAAGTGAAAGAGAAGCCTGTTTGCAAGCTGCATCCTTTCCTGGTGGGGTAGAACCTCAGACGCCTAGCGCCTCAGGTCTGGTGACTTGCTGGTAGAGTGCCGTACCTGGGCACACTCCAACAGGCTACTGAGGCTCTCTTCCTGAAGTTCCATTGGAGACACTCCAGTGGAGGTCACACCCCACAAAACGATGAACTGTGTGATAGAGGTGTGATAAAAGATCAAGCATTGACAGAACTGTAGGAAGATGAACTTGTACGGAACCTTGTCGCAGGGGGTGACTTATGTCGGGCACTTCGCTTCCAAGCGAGTTGGTAGGGAGATCCGTCTCCCTACCATCATCCTGACGTTTCTAACCCCCACCCCTCCAACCATCTGGGGAGCTTATTACTCCTTGAAAGTAAAGAAGTACGTCCCTCTCCGCCTCCGGTGCTTTAAGTGCCAGAAAGACATGCCACCAGGCAGAGGCCTCGTGCCCGTTGCACTAAGCCCGGACACTCTGCTGACTCCTGTGTGTGAATTGCCAGGGGGCGCATATGGCTTCGGATAAGAAATGCCCTCATTGGATATCCGAGTGCAAGATTCAGCAGGTGCCTGTGGAGAAGGGGCTGTCCTTTGCAGACACAAAAAAACTGGTTGAAGGCCCTGGTGCAGCTGAGGCTGCCTCAAACAGTAGTAGCACCTCTGTCTTCACATTCAGTGCTGCGGTGGCAGGCAAGCGCCCCACCAAAGACTTCTCCTGTCAAATTCCAGCTTGTTGCGTTTGGGGTGGAGCCTCAGCTCCTCTCGCCCCTGGAGAGTAACCCTCCTACAGTGGTGTTGAGGAACCAGGGAACGCAGAAGGCAGACACTACCAGTCCGGTAGCGCCGCCTTCTGCTGCCCCCAAGCCTCAGCCCCCACCCAAGCCTGTCAGTCTGTCTACTACAAAGGCTTCTAGCTCTGGTCAGCTTTCTAAGGCCACTAACTCTAGCGGCAGGAACGTTGGAAATTTGCTGCATTGGAGGGGCAGATGGAGGGAGTGGAAGTTGTCATAGCTGGTGCTGCGGCAGCTCCACTCCCCTCATCTCCAAAGAACCAGAGAAGGCCTGGGAGCCAACCCCCTCTGTTTCTTCGACTCCTTCCAAAGCAGAGGAAAAAGGGGGAAGTCACTCTTCTCCCCCACATAAAACCTAATCATGTACTCTCTGCTTAAGTGGAATTGTCATGGTTTTCACACTAACTTTGAGGAATTACATCTTTTAGTCAGGTCCTATAACCCCTCAGTAATATCTCTTCAGGAGACTTACCTGAAGACTTCTGACCCTGTGTCTTTTAATGGTTTTAACGCTATCCGATTCGGAGAGGCGCTCGGGTGGAGTGGCTCTTCTCATTAGTAGCCAAATTTTCTGTAGCCCCGTTAGCATCGACACCTGTCTTCAGGCTGTCACAGCTCGGGTTACCATAACCATATGCAGTGTTTAGCTGCCACCATCCCTGCGGGTCTGTAGTAATGATATTTTTAACTTAGTAGATCAGCTGCCCCCTCCCTTTGTTCTCATGGGAGATTTTAACGGTCACACCTGTTGGGGTATTGACCACTATGATGGCAGATGGCAGATATTAGAAGGCGTTTTTTTCTCAACTTATGTGTCTTTAACGATGGCTCACCTACCTACTGTACCGGGCCCTTGTTCGGTCCAAACTGGATTACGTCTCTGTGGTATATGGCATGGCTTCCAAGTCTGTTCTACAGCGTCTGAACACAATTCACCATCAAGGTTTCCAGATCAGTTCCTAGTCTGTACGCTTAGGCAGGGGAGCCTTCTCTGAAGCTCTTCCGCATCCCGTGATCCGCCTCATGCTCAGCTATGTTCTGAAGCTGAAGGCCCATCCAGACAATCCTGCCTATGATTGTGTTTTTAATCCCCCATTTGCAGAGCTTTACGATACCCATCCGGGTGCTGTCCGTCCACTTTCCTTCCGATGTCCAACCTCATCTGCAGGCGGCCGGAGTGGACCTGGACAAAGATTCTGAATCTCTGCAACACATCACTCCACCCTGGCTATTATCAGTTCCTGACATCTTGATGGACTTGACCGCTCACAAGGACTCTACTCCACCAGCCATATACCAACAGAGCCTCAATGAACTCCTTTCAAGTTTTCCTGGCTATTGTCGTATTTATACGGATGGGTCAATGTCTGAGGACGGGAGAGTGGCTGCGGCCACAGTGTCCTCTCACCATCCTAGATGCCCATTTAAGCACCGCCTCCCGGACCATTCATCTGTATTTAGTGCAAAACTGCAGGCGGTTCTGCTGGCACTCGAGCATGCTTATCGGTCTAGGGAAAGGAACTTCCTGATTCTGTCTGACTCTCTTTCTGCCCTGCAGGCCCTTCAGGGCACAGGAACAGACCACCTACTGCTGGTGCAGATCAGAGAGCTCTACGCAGACTTGATGAAGGAATATTATGACATCATTTATATTTGTTTCCCAGGGAATGTGGGCATCGAAGGCAACAGGATTGCAGATTCTGTTGCCAACGATGCCTGCAATGACCCTGTCCCTGACGCACAGACTGTTTATAGTGATTTTAAACCTGTGATTAGTGCGTACATAGCCCATGACAATAAGGAAGCTAATAAGCTGCATGAAGCTCTTCCTAAGTTGTCCGACAGTCTACCTTATCACTGCGGCAGCTGCCGTGAGGAGACTGTCCTTGCTCGGCTCCACATCAGGCACACGTATGTTACGCACTCTTATTTACTAAAACAGGAGGAGCGTCCATGGTGTTTTGCCTGTGATGAGCAGTATTCTGTCTTGCGCCGATCTAATTGACACCAGATATAAACACTTCACAGCAGACTCCTTGAAGGTACCCCCGGACAAAATCTACAGTTTTCTGAGAGAGTGCAATATTTTTAATAAGCTTTGAGCATTCATGGACAATGTTAATTCTTTTATTTTGATCTTTTTGAGAGTCTGTAGACGTTTCCTTTAAAGACCTGTACGACATTTTAGCATGAAATATTTTTAAGATATATTTACATCTTGTCTTAAGACCTTTCTTTTAGTCTGGCTGGCCAGATTTTTACCCATCTCGCCGTGAGATGGCCTTAGTCGCCTGCTCAGCGTTAAACCCAAATAACTAAGTAGCTGTGATAAGATCTTTCTATGCATACTAATTTACTGGTCCTCTCGCAAAGGTCATGGGGGTCCAGAAAGGGGTCAATAATAATATAAAAAGACAAACAAACAAAAAAACTTTTAAAGCATATTTGTTTTGGCGATGGAGATTTGTACTGAGTTTATGGCAATGTTAACTGAACTTAATTGTCAAAACAACTTCAACTGTCATTGTTGTGCAATCAGTCTATTTTCCGACTGTGATTGTCAGCACATTTAAATTGCAGGGGGTTCAATGCCCCTTGGAATCGTTGCCGTACCTGTAATTTTTACAGCTGGCCAGTCCCTAAGTTTGTTACCACACACAAGATCTCTAACATAGGTCTTTCGTCTGAACAGTTAGATCAGGGCAATCTGGCACCTTACATCCTAAATAAATGGAAAACACAAAGATGAAATGGTGGTAAATGAAAGGGAAATAAAAGAATTGTACCATATTGTGACATGACTCAAGTGGTGAGCATTCTACGCAAGTGCTACACAAATACATTGCAGTTCAAACTCTGACTTAAGACACCTAGAAACTTTCCATTTTGCATATGAACATGTATGCTGTTTAGAAAGCTACACACATGCAGCAAGAGAAAAAGAAATAATTATAGAAAATGTGACAGATCTTTAACACATAAGTTTGTTGAAAAGATGGATTCATAGTTGAATGCTTGTGTAAGCTCAGTAGTGGTTGTCGAAAGGCGCCAAAAATACATGCTTGATCTATGAAATCAGACCTTTGATATCCAGTAATTTGCTACACATACCTGTGCTCGCAATTTAGCCGTTCTATCACTTGAATCCAGTGAGAAAAGTCTGCTCCTCCTTATTACAGATTATACAATTGTCACTAACTTAGAAGCAGCTCCACTGCTAAACGTTTGAAATTCTAGCAGCAAAAATCAAACACATCTGCGCTAACAGGCATGGTAGCCTATGCATAAAGGAGTTGCATCCCCTGTGTAGCACATATTATGATTCAGTCTGACATCAGAAATAATTGGTGTGTTACTACTGATTGTCAGGCACAATTTGCTGTTTCAAATAGTACTTTGGACAGCACAACAATTGCATTGAACTGCCTTTGTCTAGTTATTTCTTGGGTTACATCATGGTTTGTGGTCCTCTGAAGCTGATTAGCAGACCTCCGTGACTTTGGTGTGCTGGTCTCGTAAACATCTTTATCGGACTACAATACCACAATGAAACCCTCGAAGTAACCCAACGTGGACGATTCAGTGCCATAATAATGTGTGTTGTTATTTCTCTTCTGGGCTGAACACTGCTAGCGTCACCCTTTGCCTGTCGCCATGCATGTAGATATACTTTTATTTGCTTCTATCATTCTGACACTTTTGTTTGAAGTCACTTTGTGTTGCTTTTTTTATTACGCCCTTTAAGTTCTTCATGTATAATTTTTCACATTGCATCTTCAGTTGCTCATTTATGTGCAAATTGCAAGATAAGTAGTTGTTTGTTTTATTGTTTGTGTGTTCATTTTGAAAGAGTGTTTGGATCTTAAAAAATAATGAATTGTGTTGTAGTTGGCTATAAAATCTGTTTCTTTCTTTAGGATTTTCTTTGCATATTACGTGCTTGGTAGTGATCTTACTGGTCAAGATTAGTATTCGGAAAATCACCTTAACTAAGAATAAGAAAATAATGTCTAATCAAGGTCTGTTTTTGGCTCACGTGTGAAGCAAAAGTGAGTTTGTTCTGGGCCAGTGGTCGTCTGTCCATCCGTCTGTAGTCAATTTTAATGTTGGCATTTTCTCAGAGACTATTCAAGCCACAGTTTTTAGACTTGGCCCAAGGATACTTTGTGACCTTTCTAAAAATACCAATTTTAGTGACCTCACAAAGGTCGAGGTCACAGGATTAGGAAATAGGTAAAAAATAGCCATAGCCTGACAAAATTTATTAATTCTCAAATAATATTCACAACTTCAAAACCAAACCTGGTACAAGAGATACCTGATGGTAAGACCTTTCAATGTATACTAATTTGAATGACCCCTTGGAAAGGTCAAGGGTCACAAGAGATCTGGAAATAGGTCCAAAATAGCCATATTTTGACAAAAGATGTCTTTTCTCAAATACTATTCACAACTTCAAACCCAACTTGGTACAGATACCTGATGGTAAGATCTATATGTCTATGCATACTAATTTGGATGACCCCTCAGAAAGATCAAGGGTCATGAGTTGCCAAATATGTGTAAAATGACAAGTTTTGATAGAATTGTAATTATCATCAACATTTTTGCTAACTCTGCGGTAAAATTTGGCACAAAGTTAATTGATGATAAAACCTTTTTATGCATACTAAGTTAGTCGACTCCCAAAGGTCAAGGGTCACCAGGTTGACAAATTTTGAGAAAACATGATTTTGCTGATGCAGAAGCCAGCCCGTTACTTATTGTCACAAAGGTCACACATATGTAAATCTTTCATGTTATAACAGTCATGTATCTGAAACTGACAGTGTGTGTATCTGACATCATGAATCCTTCACTTCTTCACACATAATGAGGGAACAAATTCATGCCCAGGATGTACATTTACTATGGATTTGTAAATTAATTTCTTATTGTTGGTTGACAGTGAAATGGTAAAAGACTATCAGAATGGGATTACACCAAATCCAGACATCATGTGCAATAAGCATATCAAGTTTGATTCCCTGCTACACCATGCCATTGAAAATCTGGGTGGTGAAGCAATTGCTACGGGACACTATGCACAGACCAGCATTGGGTACGAACTTCATCAAGGCACTGAAAAGAAAGGTTAGTACCTGTACCTCTTGCAACTGTTTTGCCACAAAAACAAGTTTTGTACCTGCCATACTGTGGTTCATGGCTCGATCATCATGTATGGCTTACTGTTGTCCATTGTCAGTTGTTCATTGTAAACTTAAACAGCATTTTCTCAGAGACTATTCAAGCCACAGACTTCAGACTTGGCTAAGGGATACTGTGTAGAAAGACCTTTCTAAACATATCTACTGGACACCCTCACTCAGATGGCCAATAACTTGGTTAAAATTTCACCTGTTTGACCGAAATGAATTTGTCAGACACTATTTTTGGTCATGTGCAAACCAAGAGTGAGTCTAGGTTCTGGGCTAGTGGTCTTCTGTCCATCATCCATTCTCTCTTGACGGTCTGCTATCGTCCACAGTAAACTTTAATGTTGGCATTTTCTCTGAGACTTATCAAGCCACAATCTTCAAACTTGGTCCAAATATACTTTGTGATCATATTAAATTCAATGACCTTTCTCAAAGGTCAAGGTAACAGGAGGGCTGGAAATGGGTCCAAATTTGCATAGTTTGACAAAAGTGGATGTTTCTAATAATAATAATAATGATTTCTATGGCGCCTAACCTCAGGTAGAGCTCTAGGCGCCTTACAAATTTCAAAAATACAATTACAGAAAATATTACGCGCGCGCGCACACACACACACACACACACACACACACACACACACACACACACACACACACACACACACACACACACACACACACACATATTCCAGGCACCACAGCAAAACTACAACAGAATCCTCAGCAGTCAATGATTAATCAGTGGGGTAATGGAGTTGGAAAAGGTGTGTTTTTAGCGCAGATTTAAAAACATCTTTTGAAGCACTGTGACGGACATGGGATGGGAGTTTGTTCCAGTACAGTGGCCCAAGATATGAAAAAGACCGCTGGCCAAAAGACTTGGTACAGACAAAAGATACACGCAAAATGCGGCTGTCAGCAGAGGATCTGAGTTGTCTTGAGGGAGTGTACAGCTGCAGGAGAGAGGACAGGTACGGGGGGGGCTTGATGTGGAAATGCAGCTGAAGCAGACAGAAGAAAGTTTATACTGAATTCTTGCAGCCACAGGGAGCCAGTGGAGGGATTTAAGTACAGATGTAATATAATCAGTTTTGCGCTTTTTGGGTGACGAGCCTCGCAGCAGAATTCTGAACTTTTTGAAGCCTGTCAATCTGATATTTGGGACAACTCAAAAACTGTTTTCAACTTCAAGCTCAAACTTGGTACAGAGATACCTGATGGGAAGACCTTTCTAAGCATACTAAATTGGATGACCCATAAGAAAGGTTACGGGTCACAACAGGTTATAAAATGTGAAAAATACCTTTTTTGGGTGGGAAGAATTTTTAATTGTCATCAGTATTTTTCAATCAAACTTGGCACAGGGGTAGCTGATGATACTGGTAATACCTTATTATGATTACAAAATTATTTGACCATGCAAAGGTCTAAGAGAGCAAACAGATTTGTGAAAAATCCATAGATTTTTTAGAAATTGTGGATTTTGCTGTTACAGAGACTTTATGTTAAGGTACTTGATCATTTGCATATTTCAGTGACCTATGGGGAAGGTCAGGGTCACAGGTCAGACTAAAATTATGTGGATCAGTCATGCACTTTGTGTCTTTGAGATGACACTGAGGAAGCTACCACAGATCAGTTAAATGACCATGTTGGCTCTTGGGTAGTGCAAATCGGACTGACCTGAATAGGAAATTCGTAGGCTTACCTATCAAGTCTCCTGATTTTTGTGGGAGACTCTCGACTTTGCAACCCATCTCCCGCTTTGTCCCAACCTCCTGATTTCTCCCACTTTCATGACTTTTATACCAGATTGTCCCGACTTGAGAATATTAAAAAAATTTGAATGCGTATCTTGCGGCAGTTTTGTTTTCTTTCAGCCATTTTGGAATGAAGGGAGATCACCCATGTGTTCCAGTTATTTCTGGTTTTAATTGACCAAAGAAATCGTCTGCTATTCCTCAAAAGACAGGCAAAGTGCGGATGGATCTAGTGAGAGACAACTGTGAGTGAAGAAATCATGGACAGTTACTATCAGATTTTAGTCAGCACAACGTGCGAAAGGCTTTTCAACAAAATACATGCCCTGTGCCCAACAGGATGTCTTACCTCATGCATTTTACAGAGAGTCTATTCCGAATGTAGGTAGCAGCAGGCAGACATATAAACTGCGCGCATATCCTTTCCAATAATTTGAGAAGAATTTGTATATAATGAATGTAAGGAAACCATTTTTAGTCTTAATATTACAATTTTCTTGAGTAACGGTGTTACTGGAGATGTGCTTTTTTCTGCATGTTCTAGTTTCGCTGTGTGCACATCAGATAGCAGCATCAGATTCAGATATATGTGAATTAATTCAAATAAAATCACATAATATGGAATATTTAAAGGTGCTGTGTGACTTCATTGTAAAAATGAAACAAACTCACATATATACATAAATAATAATCTTGTAAAAATGAAACAAATGCACATATATGCATATGTAATAATCTGAATATAATGTTTACACCCTTTTTATGCTGATAGTTGTCAGAAAATGCTATGATGCCACTTAAAAAAAAAAAAAGAAAGAAAAAAGGCAACAAAAAATCTCCAGACTTCCCATGTTTAAAATTTGACAGCTATGGGTAGATGACGTATAGTCATGAGAATCTACTACTCTACCCCCGTAAGTTGTACTTTCAAACCCTGGGGACATCTGAGTGGCTGAGGCATTAAGTTTATGACAAATACTGTGTTGAATGGATGAGAAAGACAAAGTGTTTCAATGTCTGTTTTCTGCCCCATGAAAGGTCAAAGTAGGTCTCCTATTCCATTGTGAAAAAGCTTTTCCACTATGAATAAGCTCATACAAAATAGCACTTCAATTTCCTTTTTGTGTGTATTTTTACTAATCGATCAAAAATAATTGTTCACAAACTGCATGAAGGCCTTAAAAGTTTCCATGCATTTCAACATTTATAAAAATAATAAATCAAATATTTTACTCAAAAGTTGTTTTCAATGATGGCAGTAAAAGAACTACTACATTGTTCTGGCATGTTTATACTGGAACTGATTTTTTATGGTAGCTGTTTGGCAGGTAGCTAGAACTGTGGCCGGATCTACCAGACAAATGTCCATTTGGGGGAGGGAGGGGGAGGGTATGGGTGGGTGGGTGGGTGGACGGGGGGAGGGGGGGGGATGTTGCTGGACACAATGTCTGGCTGTCAAAATTGTTAACGGGAATGCTGAATTTAAGAGAGCTTCCAAGCGTTTTTAAATTGGATGGCTCATCAGACAGAAAATAGCTGCTTAAAGTCAGTTAATCTGCATTTTAGTCGGCTGTTTTTTTGTACTCACTTGAAATTAAGTAGCTAGCTTCAAGAAATACATTTCATGACTGTTAGCCAGCTTTGTACCTCTTAAACTATTACAGCTTTTTAGCCCACTTGGCACTGGCCTCCACGTGGTGTGGGTGGGTAGTCTCCTCAGTCACTGACTGAGTGGGCTAGCGAAGGGGTGCCATCTTTGTCCAGGTTTAGGACTTGACATCAGCTGATATGTTGTTCAGTCTTTTTCACTGGTCCGGTTTTTAAGGAGCTGTGCTAACCCAGGTCTTACCATGTTGGATTGGTCCTTAAAAATACTCATTAGTTTTTGGTCCTTTGGATCCCGAGTGTTTGCCGTGCTTGGAGACTCGTGTCGGGGGAGAAGAGGATGCTGGTGGCTGAAACACTCCACTTTGGCCTTGACTTCTGCCTGAACAGGAGGCTAGGAGTACCCAGTCAATCGGCTCTTGTCACGTTGATATCTATTCCACTGTTGACATGCAGGTTGATATATGGAGCACCATGCTATAGCCTCTGCTGCTGATTAGGTGCTTTACGCCAGTATTCCTCTGCATTCAACATTGTGATAGAAGGCGGTGGCTCAGACGGTTCAATCGGGCTTAACCCCCTGAGTATATCTTTCGGGCAGTCTCGATCGTGCATCAGCTGGAGACCCGCCGACAAATGCACTTTCCCTTGTTGGGCTCGGTGGTGGGCGGGGACCCCAGGGGATGAATATCCATCATACTATAATATGGAAACCCAAAGAACCCCAAAACTAACACCAAAGCGGTGTCACGGACTGGGGAAAGATGGTGTTTTGTTTGTGATGTGGGTGTAGGTTATATAATTTTGTTAACAGGGGGATCTCCACTCACATGCTCATACTCTCATCATTGTAGCTATAAACATCTCATTCATCACATTTCTTTCACTCTGGAGAGGGTCGTCTCGCATGCGCTTCCCACACACGCATTCATACAACTGATTCACTAAGAACTCGGTTACTAAAATGCTAACTATGTTGATTATTTACATAACAGCATTACACATGTCACACTTAACTAATGTCTAAAGTCTCTGTTACTCCACTGTCCTCATCTTCGTTCTACCTAGTTCTGTTATTTCACTGTCTAGTTCTGTGCACAGAAACAATAAATTCACCTTACCTGGCCAGGCTTTCTATTTCGTGTTTATAGCTGAGTTGGATACTGATCTTGGCCTCACCATCGCTGAGTCTGTCAGGCGATACTGAGTGATCTCAGAATCTGTGTTCATGGGTTCATATAGACACGTTCACAATGGTATTAGTCCACACTTCTCTTCTTGGTTTGATCACCTTCTGGTGAATCCATATTGGAACCGGTTATTTCTGATCACACAAGTTCACACCACTGACTTTCCATCGGTCCAGCTTCTCCCCACTTCTCTCAGACCTCGTCTTTTCGTCTCTCTCACTCAGCGCCAAGTCTCTAAGTCCTCTCTCCCCACACTCCGCTCTGTATATTAAAAACAAGTCTCTCTCTCTTCCTCATTCTGTATTCTTACGCGATGTCATGAATATTCATTCACATGTCTACATCAATTTCAACTAACTTCAATAACTATATAAAAAATATACTAAACATGCATTTCACATCCGATCCATGCATCCAATTTAACCTAACACCCGTATCACAACATTAATCTAATTGTTTTGTGAATGGACTATTTCTTTCCAAATTCTGGAATTTTCCTCAGACTCTACTGAATAGGGGTATTCTTTGATAGACTCGGGCGGGAAAGTCCTGACCCCCTATTCCCCTATAATTTAGGTACCTTCATTTCCGCACGTACACACTTCCTCTTGTGAGCATAAGGTACTGACCAACTTTCCTCGCTAAATAGGTTAGGTCTCTTCATTTCCGCACGTACGATCGTTTCCTGTTGTCACTGCCCTATGACTTACTCGCAGTCTGCGATATACATTTCCTCATTTAATTATTTCACGAGTAACTTGGTTCCACTCACTTCTTAATCTTCCACTGAATTCTGAACTTAATTTTGGTCCCTTGACAATTGGCACATAGCCGCCAACATTGTAATTGAGAATGATAGCGACTCCGACTGTGAGGAAGAGACGCCTCAGGTGTCGGCCATCTGGCCTCGCTTTGTCATTGTCCACAGCAAAGTTAAGAGAAGCCTGTTTCCAAGCTGCACCCTTTTCTGGTGGGGGAGCCTCTCAGGAGCCATGTTGGCAAGCCTGAGGCCCAGCACCTCAGGGCTGGTGACTTGCTGGTAGAGTGCCGTACCCGGGCACACTCCAACGGGCTACTGAGGCTCTCCTCTATCGGAGACACTCCAGTGGAGGTCATACCCCACAAAACAATGAATTCTTCTAGAGGAGTGGTTAAAGATCAAGCATTGGCAGAATTGTCGGAAGATGAACTTGTACGGAACCTTAAGTCGCAGGGGGTGACTTACGTCAGGCGCTTCGCTTCCAAGCGAGGAGGTAGGGAGATCCGTCACCCAACCATCATCCTGATGTTTGGCACCCCCACCCCCCCACCCTACTACCATCTGGGGAGGTTACTACTCCTTAAAAGTGAAGAAGTACGTCCCTCTCCCTCTCCAGTGCTTTAATTGCCAAATGTATGGCCATGGGCAGAAGACTAAGCATGGACATTCGGCTGAGTCCTGCACAGCCATACCCCCGTGTGTGAATTGCCAGGGGGAGCATATGGCTTCGGACAAGAAATGCCCTTGTTGGATATCCGAGTGCAAGATTCAGCAGGTGCGTGTGGAGAAGGGGCTGTCCTATGCGGACGCCAAAAAACTGGGTGATGGCCCTGGTGCAGCTGAGGCTGCCCCAACTCTAGTAACACCTCTGTGTATACATTCAGTGCTGCGGTGGCAGGCAAGTGCCCCACCAAAGATTTTGCATGTCAAACCCCAACTTCTTGCTTGCGGGCTGAGCCTCGGCTCCTCTCGCCCCTGGAGAGTAACCCTCCTCCAGTGGTGACGAGGAGCCAGGGAACTCAGAAGGCAGACACTACCGGTCCGGTGGCACTGCCTTCTGCTGCCCCTAAGCATCGGCCCCCTCCTCTGCCTGTCAATATTACTACAAGGGCTTCTGGCTCTGGTCAGCCTTCTAAGGCTGCTAACTCTAGTGGCAGGAACGCTGCCCAGAACCTGAAGTCTTAAGAAAGCTACGGGACCGCTGTGCGCACGTGCCCAGAAGGGGGACACTGATGTTCCCCTTAAAAACAAATATGCTGCATTGGAGGAACAGATGGAGGTAGTGGAAGTTGTTGTAGCTGGTGTTGCGGCAGTTTCACTCCCCTCATCTCAGAAGAACCAGTGGAGGCCCTGGAGCCGGCTCCCCCTCTGTTTCTTCGACTCCTTCCAAAGCAAAGGAAAAGGGGGGAAGAAACTCTTCTCCCCCACATAAGACATAATCATGTACTCTCTTCCTCAGTGGAATTGTCATGGCTTTCATGCTAACTTGAGAAATTACGGCTTTTAGTAAAGTCCTATCAGTAATATCTCATTATAAAGGCTCTGATTCAGAGAGGTGCTCGGGTGGAGTGGCTCTTCTCATTAGCAGCCAAATTTTATGTAGCCCCGTTAGCATCGACACCTGTCTTCAAGCTAGCTAGCTTGGGTTACCTTACAGAAGACCTTAACCATATGCAGTGTTTACTTGCCACCATCCCTGCGAGTCTGTAGTAATGATATTTTTAACTTAGTAGATCAGCTGCCCCCTCCCTTTATTGTCATGGGAGAATTTAACGGTCACGCTCACCTGTTGGGGTAGCGACCACTATGATGGCAGAGGTCAGATGTTAGAAGATGTTTTTTCTCAACTTAATTTATGTGTCTTTAACAATGGCTCACCTACCTACTCTAACCCAGGTTCAGGATCTAGTTCTGTTCTAGACCTCACTGTGTGTGATCCTTCTCTCATGCTGGACTTTGACTGGAAGGTTCGTGACGACCTGTGTGGTAGTGACCACTTCCCAGTAGTCGTGTCATCGGTCAGCTGTGAGGAGGACCCACCAGTGGGCTCTGTAATTTCAAGAAAACTAACTGGCCTCTGTTCGCCTCCCTCTGTCAGTCTTCTATTACAGAGGGGGTGGTCATGTCAGCTGAAGAGCCTGTTTCTTGTTTTACTTCTATTTTGTTGGACGTAGCGGGTGAAACCCTCCCTAAAACTTCCACATCAATCCTTCAGAAGCCGAGAGTACCATGGTTCAACGAAGAGTGCCACACGGCTAAAAAAATGTTTAAATCTGCTCAGCGACGTGCTTTTCATAATTCATCGCAAGTGAATATTTTAAGCTTTAAAAGACAGAGGGCGAAGGCCCGTTACATTTTTAAACGTGAACGCCATGCTTCCTGGAGGTGTTTCGTCCCATCCTTAACTTCTAGGACTCCGTCCCAGAAAGTCTGGAAGGCTGTTCGAAGAATTAGGGGCTGGGGTGGTTCGGCTTCTGTCGGCCATCTTAGAAATGGTGCAACAAGCCCTGCAGAAATGTAATGACTCTGCTGCTGACCTAGATACAATCCACTATCAACTCCTAATGCATCTGCCTGAGAAGTCACTCCTTGTACTTCTCAAGGCCTTTAACCATATCTGGATAACTGGCCATTTTCCACCATTTTGGTGCCAGGCTGTGGTTGTGCCGATCCCCAAGCCGGGTAAGGATCCTTCCGACCCGAGCAACTACCGGCCAATCGCTTTGATTTCATGTTTATGTAAAACTATGGAACACCTGGTCAACGCCTGCCTGGTGTGGCATCTTGAGTCACAGGGTCTCATCACAGACCTCCAGTGCGGTTTCCGGCGCTTCCGTAGTGCAACTGACCATCTAGTCCGCTTTGAATTGTTTATCCGAGATGCTTTTGTCAACAAGCAGCATGTCTATGCAATTTTCTTCGAACTTGAGAAGGCATATGACACTACTTGGAAGTATGGTATAATGTCTGACTTGTTGGACATGGGTTTTAAAGGGCACCTGCCTGTTTTTATTCACAATTTTTTCTCTAACCAGTCGTTCCATGTCCGTGTGGGCTCCACCCTCTCCAACTCCTTTAAACAGGAGATGGATGTCCTGCAGGGCAGCATTCTATCTCCTGTTTTATTTAGTATTAAAATTAATAACATTGTAAAGGCCGTCAAGGATGATTCTGAATGCTCTTTGTTTGTTGACGACTTTGCTTTGTGTACACGAGGTCGAGGACTAGCATCCCTTGAGAGGCGCTTGCAACTGTGCGTTGATCGCATCCAGGGGTGGGTGTCTCTCAACGGATTCAAGTTCTTGCCTTCCAAGACAGTCTGTGTGCATTTTACTAACCAGACAAAATTTTTTCCAGAACCTAGCCTGAGCATTGCTGGAGTGCCAATTAAGGTGGCCGAGGAGGCAAAGTTTCTGGGGGTCATCTTTGACAAAAGACTGACCTTCCGCAACCATATTAATTACCTTAGAACCTCTTGTCAAAAAGACATCGACGTTCTTCGTGTCGTTGGTGATACTGACTGGGGTGCAGACTGCACTGTCTTACTTCGACTGTACCGGGCCCCCTTTAGGTCCAAACTGGATTACGGCTCTGTGGTATATGGCTCAGCTTCCAAGTCTATTCTACAGCATCTGAACACAATTCACCATCAAGGTCTGCGGATATGTCTTGGAGCCTTCAGGACGTCTCCAGTTCCTAGTCTGTATGTCTTGCTGGTGCTGGAGGTACCTCTCACATAGAACTCTCAGGATGAAGATCTGCTCAGTTGTGCTGCGTCCTGGTCTGAATTATGGCTTATACACCCTTCACTAAAAACGCTTTATCTTAGGTAATTTTCATCGTATGCATGTGACTCAGATACAAAAATGTACACAAAACATGACAAATCCCCTTCTGTGTGCTAATTTTACATTAAGGTGGTATGACACGCCTCTTTCGCGCATCTTTTCTGCGCATTTAGATACCGCTATCTTGCGTCTGACCTGAGACTGGAGTTCACGTACGGCAGGTCGTATTGCAAACAAGATCAATTTATCGATAGTTGACAAAAGAGATATACTGTCTGAAATAGGTGTGTAAGCTGACTGTTTCTATGCATAAAATATTTTGTTTCCTCAGAAATAAGATACTTTTGCATATATTGCGACAAGTCATCGAGCGTAACGCATAACCTGCGTAAGATGGCACAAACAAAACGTAATTTCTGAAGAAAAAAAAAAAAAAACGCGCCAACCAAACGGAAGCAGTCTACGTGGCAGCCAGGAAAACAACAAAATCTCTTCAGACATCAGCAACGAAAAGGTAAACAAAATTAGAAAAAAGGGTGGTCGTGTTTGCTAAGTGACTAGAACACGAGTTACTAATGGAAGCAAAATGTCGTACGTAAGTGGCATATCTCACTGGTTTTCCAACCCTTTTATGCACCGCCGTGAGATGTCACCTGCACGGTGTCAAACCCCAATATCTAACTGTCCTATTATGCATGGAAATTTAGGTCCCCACAGTAGTATTGCCGTCGCCACTGCCTGCCTGCAAAGAAGAATACATTTTATTGTGGGTTGACAGGGGCATGCTTTATATCCATGTCAGTAACCACCTAGAAGTAGAACATTTCCATACATTCTCAGAGAGCCTTTACTAATATGGTATTGTAGTTATATTAAACCAGGGCCAGTGCTTATTATCTAGGAAAACGTACTGTGTGTAGGAAAAAGTCCTGCTAAGGGAGAATTTGGCATTATGGACCACTAACTCAGTAACTGCTTCCAGTACTTAGTAATTTAGTTTGCTCATCCATTCTCTGTCTTATGAAGGCTATATTACAGATTAGGAGATAGGTCCAGCATTTTTTTAGTTCAAGGATGGTGCCAGAATAGCTTGGCGGATGAGACGCCAATCTATTCTCATTCTGGCACCACCCTCAGTGGGTGTATCAGGATTAAAAGGGTTACCTAGTAAAAAGCTACTTTGACTGAAACCCTAATATTTGTTGACTACCATTTTGGATGACCGTGGAATGTGTGAAAAATGCTTATTTTTTCAGTGCAGTGTATGATTGCAGTTTGTATCAAAGTTTTTGCAATTTCTCTATCAAATTTTGCACAAAAGTAGCTGATGATGAAATCTTCCTATAGATACTAATTTGGTTGACTCTTTACACAGGTCAAGAGTCACAGAAGGTAGACAAAGCTGTGAAAAATGCATAATTGTAGAAAAAATACAAATTTCACTAGTACAAAAGCAAGCCTTTATGTTGAGACTCGTGACACTTATTTCAGCTACCTTTTGGAAAGGTCACACAGGTTTTATGTGAATCAGTTATGCGCATGAGGCGTACAGACTTTGCCATTGTTGTTTGTTCTTTGTGGTTTACACAGTTTGTGTCGCATTTATTTTGAAAGTAATACCTGCCCCTGCATTTAGTTCACGCAAAGTGAAATTGTCATGCTGCCGAACAACACAGTAATAATGATGTATTTCATTTCAGGCTAATACTGCTGTTGACCTCTCGCTGTGGAGTCTCAGTACTTTTACCCAGAGTACATACTTGCAAACAAGCGCAGAAGTATGACGCCTACACGAAGGTCACACAGCTCAAGTGAAGTGAGGGAAGGCGACACTTATTCTCCTGGACTCAAGGTAAATCATACCAGTAGATCTGTGACGAGAATCAGGTGCAGAACACAACACAACTATGGTGTGAATGAACACATCATACTGTAATGCTTTCTTTCATTGGCTCATGTGTGAAGCAAGTGTGAGGCTATGTTCTGGTCGTCCACGGTAAACCTTAATGTTGGCATTTTCTCGGAGACTATTCAAACCACAGTCTTCAAACATGGCCAAAGGATACTTTGTGGCAAGACCTTTCTTACTCTTAGCATACCAGTTTGAGTTCAGGCCAAGGGTCATGAGAAATCAGGACATACGTGACCCTCTCTCACGAAACCAGTCTTAACTCGCAGCGAGCCGATCAGCGCTACACGCAGTAATATGTGGTGGGGTCAATCTGGGTCATTTTCACTTTTTTGCAGAAATGTATTCTACATACACCAAAGTATCGTATGGTTAAAATCTTTATCATGAAAAATGCCATTAAATAGGTTAAAATGATTTTAAAAGTCTGAGCTCGGCCCCAATTATTCTTTTGTTTTGTGCAAAATGACCCATTTTTAACATAACAGAACACGTTGCATCCCCTACAGAACCCCATCAAGTTATATACCATTGGAAAGGCCTTTGTCCGCGCTTTCGCGGGCTTGGGTTGTGTTCTAAATTACACGGATGTGTTCCTCCCAAATAAGGAAAAAAGGGCGTACACAAATGTTCGATTCTGACCAATCAGAGAGTAGAACGCTTAGCGGCATGGCAACGATGAAGTTACACGCATTCTGATTGGCTGAGACAAGACTAAGGGAAACAACTGCATCCTGTTCCGCTGTTCAGTTTTCGTCTGTTTACAACACGCGAAAATGAAAGCAAGACTCGATTAAACTATTGTAAATCAGGCAAAAAAAAGCCTGCAGATCAGAAAGAATTGAGCGACCTGATCACGGACTATTTCGTCGCCGATTCTCATCACGACGATAGCTTCTCATACAACGATTTTGAGTTTGAACCGGCCGATCGAGAAACAAGCGAAGAAGCAACGGCTGCATCAGTCTTCAACTCTCAATTCAACACATTGACCGAGGTATGTGCATCATTTCTGAATGCAGATGTATGATCATTAGTGTGTGTGTGTGTGTGTGTGTGTGTGTGTGTGTGTGTGTGTGTGTGTGTGTGTGGAGTGTGTGTGTGTGTGGAGTGTGTGTGTGTGACCAACTCTCAACAGAAGATGAATAGGCTAATTGTACTACTAATGGCAATACAGAAATGGCTCACATAAACAGACAGTTTAAAATGATTTTGTACTATTTTGTTCAGATGCAAAGGAGTGGATGATCCCCAGCATTCTGAGTGAGTGCATGCGGAACGGACTGAAGACAGTGCAGCAAGTGGAATGAGCAGCATGAACGCTGGGTAGGTATAATACATCATTTTAAGCACTAAACAGAATCATGCAAATTCATGTGTTGTGTCTAGTGAGCAATGACAGTTTATTTTCATTGACTTCATTATTGTTTATCTTTCAGTTTTCTGACTTCATTATTGTTTTTGTTGCTGTTTTCTGACTTCATTATTGTTTTTGTTTCTGTTTTCAGTATCAGCCAAAAATCCTGACACGCCTTTCAAAGCACTACCAGGCACAGGGACTGATGCCAACATGACAAAAGGCTGGGGGCAAAAGAACAACACCCTCAGCTTGATGCTCCATGACACAGACCGCGTAGTGCGCTTTATTAAAAAAAAACTGTGCATAGGAGGACAAGGAGTAGCTTGAATGGGATCAAGTCTGTTGGACGCTTCAGGTTCAGTCGCCATGGAAAGGTGTTTTACAAGACTACCCGCATCACCGACGCTGAAGAGGACAAGGTGCTGGCTGTTCCTGGCCATGTTGCTCACTCCCCCCCCCCCTTCCCCCCCCACTATGGCACTGGCAGCCATCATACCAGTTCCTGGACTTTTCAGAGACATACAACAGTACCTATTTCAACACATTCAGGACTACGCCCGAGACAACAAGTGTGACATTGTGAGCCCTACTCCTCACAGCTGATTTCCAATGTGCAAAGACAACTGTCTGGTTACTGTGCTTGTGTGGTTACTGTGCTTGTGTCGTGTAGTGTGCTGTGCTTGAGTGGATAGTTGGATACTGAAGGGGATGTATTTGGCGAAGTGGTATGCTGCCTGCAATACGTGAGGACTTTCCCTTTTTACATTTCTTCTGCAACCTGTAAG
Organism: Semisulcospira habei; assembly: GCA_036245525.1. Classification (NCBI taxonomy): domain Eukaryota; kingdom Metazoa; phylum Mollusca; class Gastropoda; family Semisulcospiridae; genus Semisulcospira; species Semisulcospira habei. The sequence continues at coordinate 125,722,322 of BTPG01000003.1, read as the reverse complement.
TAAATATTGTGTTGTTGTTTTAAGTTGTTGCATGTTTACAAATTTATATATGAATGTGGAACTACTAATACTCAGTTTGTAGATTTGTTTTTAGCTTTTGTGACTTCATTTTGCAGGGTAGTGGTAGTAAATAGCATTCATTTCAGCCTGGGACAACAGGCAGCTGACTGCGACTTCTGTTTTGCATGTTTTAAGGATAATTTCTCTCTAGTGTCCTTTCAGTTTGAATCAGTGATAAGTGGGTATAAATGACAAACAATGAAATAAAGTGATTGGCAAATTCATAAATTGGATGTAAATTGTATTCAGTCTTTGAAATGATGGTTTTTATTTTGCCTTGGTGTTCCTTGAACGCATCCGCAATCTAATTTTAGATAACATTTGCCACTAAATAAGAGTGCTACAGAGAATTTTCATACATGTTTTGCCTAAATATATTATAGCAATATACTTTTAAGCTCAAACAGAATTGAAATTATTTATGCCTTGAGTTTGATAGCAAAATGCATTTTTTCCCCCAAATCTGTCATGTTTACATTAGGTATGGCACTTTTGGGGGCTATTTATCACAAGATCCTGACTAGCTAGCAACTTAATGTGAGGTTTTACACATAGTGATGGACTTACTGAACCACCATGTAAAATATCAGGTTGATTGGTTGACTTTGAACCCCCGTTGCTAAGGTAGGTGTGCAAGACATGCACACAGAAACTTTGCAGGCTGTTTTCTCAAAATGGCCACCGGTGCATTTAACAACTTTAAACCCTAATAACTTCTACAAATTTTGCACTACAGCATTCATTCATATATCAAATTAATCAGCAGGCTCTGTACATTTCAGAAATATGTATATCTCAAAACACCCAAAATGCAAGTTAAGACTGATTACGTGAGAGAGGGTCACATGTAAAAAAAAAATAGCCATATTTTGACAAAAGATGTTTTTCTGAAATACTATTCACAACTAGTACAAAAGCCAGCCCTTTATTTATGCTGAGACTCATGGCACTTAAATTTCAGTCACCTTTTGGAAAGGTCACACTCACACAGTTCAGATTATGAAAATGATCAGTTTTAAATGCACATGAGCGATCCAGGCTTCACTATTGTTGTTTGTGGTGTTCACAGTTTATTTCAATTAGTTTGAAGGGTAGTAATGCGTAAACTAAATGTAGGGGCAGATTGGGTGGGTGGGTGCGGGGACTCCCCCCCCCCCCTCCTTTCTCCCCCCTCCCTTCCCCCCTTTCTCCCCCCCCCCCCCCCCCCCGCCTTCCCCCCTGCCTTCCCCCCCGCCTTCCCCCCCCCCCCCCCCCCCCCCCCCCGCCTTCTGGGTCTGCCCTGGGGGACTTGGGTGGGGTTAGGTATTTTTTAGTTCCCAGGGTCACCCTGGTCAGCCCCACAGGGTGGGTTTTTCTCTCTATTCTGGGGCATGTGTTTCTGTCTACCCTTTGTCCATTCACCTGTATTTGCCTTTTTAAAACTCTCCCTACTGTCTGCACTGCCTGTAGCTCTTGATATTGGATGTGTGTTGCTAGGTGGTCTTGGCTTTATTTAGGCCCCATGTGTTAGGTTTATTTTAATGTATTTGACTGGCTGGCGACATACATTCAATGTTCTGTTTATTTTTTTTTTTTTTTCACAAGCAGTGCAGGCACGTCCTGAGAAAGCCTTGTTGCTGTCGGGACGCTAAGCAATGTACAATCAATCAATCAATCTAATATGCTTTCAACAGACTTGACTGTATACTTTAAATGAATGTCTGCAAATACAGCATTTGTTTTGAAAATAAACAGAGATATTATTCTTTACTCACAATGATTATGTGTAAACATAACGGGGCATATTGAAACATGTGACATTTGTTTTGTTTCCTTATAATTTGTATCCAAAAACTTCTGGGAAACTGAGATTCAGCTAGAGAGATAGGTACATCCACTACCAATCTTTTCACAAACATCTTTCAACCAGAGATGTTCATCGACCTGCTTTCATGGAGACACCAAAGGAGCGTGTAGCATTGCTTGCAAGCAAGTATGTTAAAACAAATTCACATCAATTAATGTTTGTAGATGATGCCAGTAAAAATTTAAAAAACTGTGACAACACTCTTTGGTGTGCTTTTTCATCAGTGAAGCTGTGAATGATTGAATGAATGTAAACATGTAATGTAAACATGCTCACACAATGCCTGGCTGAAAAAATGAATGAACAAATGTACTGAGGTAACCAGTGTGCATTTTTATCCAAGACTGAATCCGGTTGGTTGGTTGGTTCATGGTTTAACATCCACATTACCACAGTGATGATAATCGCATATTTAAAATTTAAAAAAAATTAACAAAATTACCACGCGTTTATTTTTTTGCTTTGGTTTGGGTTTTTTTGTGTTTGTTTCATTTAGCGAAGTAGAAACTGTATGGGTTTCAAATGTGAGCAGGAAAAAAAACATCGCCATCTACGGGGCTCGAACCCTGGTTACCTGCGTGGCGAGAGAGTATCTTAACACTGCACTAACTAAATTACTAAGAGATAGCAGGCGCATTTAATTACTTATAGATAAACGTTCTCATCCCGTATCTGCCGTTGTTGTTTGTTCCAGTTTACTGTCCCACTGTCACAAATAGTGATCGAGGACTAGCAGTTTGGGCATAGTTTGCAACAGTTTGGGCGTAGGTTTTCCTTGTAGGTTTGGCGTAGTTGTTTCCCTCCTCCTTTCTCATGTGGGCTTGGGACCGGCTACGGCGGAGATATGATCTGCCGGAAGTCAGACATCGCTTGTATCCCTTATTGAATACGCACTCGCAAACGACCCAAAGTGCCAAATTTTGTGCGGGACCCCATATTTTCTTCATAACCAATGTGATAGTTATGACACAAAGTATGACTTTATCGAATAAAAAGGGCCTGAGCAATTGCCCAACAATGCAAACACTTGTAATGTTATTGATAACATCCGGGCAATTTGCGAGTTTACAATTATCAGAACAAACTTTTTTTTATGATAAAATAATAACATACTACATGAAGTGACCTAAATGTTTCTTTATCATTTTAACACACTATTCGATAAATTTTTATGGTGTTCTGAAATCAGCTATTTTGCGTGTTTTCGCTCATGGGGTAGGTCACGCAAACAGCTTTATCTTACAAATATGCCCGGGACCATGGATCTTTCATGGTGGCAATAAATAGCCTCTAGACTCAACAAGGCTCTCAAAAAAACCTCGAAACGGCAGTTTTCAATTAAAAAATGTAGGTATAGTCAACAACCTTAAGTCGAGCACATTTCAGATATGCGCACAACAATATGATGGTATCTTGCATTCTAGCGCTATATCTCGTACATGGAATTCTGAATGCATTTTCATCATTTTTCAAATTTACCAGCTGCAGGTCGTCTGTTGGCTATGGAAACAAGCGAAGTGGTTATCTGCCTCGTGTTTCTTGTTTAAGATACCTCTTCTTCCCCCTCCCTGTTCCTGAGAGGGGGTCTACTGGAGTCAATCCTATCTGTCACTGTACCTGGGTGTCAGTCTGTTTTTTTTTTTTTTTTTTTTTTTTTACAGGTGATTTCTCCAGAAGCAAGCAACAAAATTGTTTAAATTGTCATATCTGGTCAGAATTAGATTAGAAGATGTGTCTTGTACCAAAGCTGAGGTCCTAAGGTCAAGGTCAAAGTCACAGTAGAGATATAAAGGGTTTGTACACTAAAGGTAATATCACAAAAAGGAAGGCTCATTTGATTTAGATTGTTGTTAAAGTAAAGGTCCCCCAAAGAAAGCTGCGCAAAGGAAATTATCTGATATACCCAGTGTAAAGGCCCTGGCAGCCATATTTGTTTTCAGTGCTTTCAGTTTTCTCTGGAACCACTCTACCGATTTTCATCAAGTTTTAGTATTTGATAGCCTTTTGTGTGAGAAATGGTCATAAGCAAAAACGGAGTTGATACAAGTTTTTAAGTGTTAGGTTCATGTGCGGAACATAAATCTATGTAACAGACCGTCCGTTCTTTGTCTGTCGTAAACTTCAAAGTTGGCATTTTCTCAGAGATGATTTAATCCACACTCTTCAAACTTGGGCCAATGTTACGTTTGTGGTTGTGTTATTCTTTGAGAGCATGTGTGTGTTAATCATAGGAAAGATCTGATATTCATTTGAGTTATTTGGGATAAGAATTACATGCCTTTTTTGTAGGATTTATTTTCTTTTGCACAGAGATTTGCGATCGATTTTTGTTGTGATGAGTACTTTCGCTACGATTAGACTGGAAGGTTCGAACAAGGTTGCTATCTTTCTAGTGACCTCGTATATGACGTCAAGGTTGTCGGCAACATTTTGTAACATTGTATCAAAGGCGCTTTTAGGGTAGTGGACATTTGTAGTAACTTCTAGAGAGTTCTTTTTTGGCTCTCGTACGAAGCAAAAGTGAGTATGTTTTGGGCAAGTGATCGTCCGTCCGTCTGTCGTCCATCCGCCATCCATGGTAAACTTTATCGTTGGCATTTTCTCGGAGACTATTCAAGCCATATTCTTCAAACTTGGCCCAAGGATACTTTGTGGTAAGACCTTTCTAAACATACCAATTTGATTGACCTCTCACAAAGGTCAAGGTCACAGGGGATCAAGAAATATGTAAAAAAATAGCTATATTTTGACATAATTTATTTTTTCTCATATACTATTCACAACTTCAAACACAAACTTGGTACAAAGATACCTGATGGTAAGACCTTTCTATACGTACAAATTTGGTTGATCCCTCGGAAAGGCCAAGGGTCACAAGAGCTCAGGAAATAGTTGAAAAATAGCCATATTTTGACAAAAGATGTTTTTTCTCAAATACTATTCACAACTTCAAACCCAAATTTGGTACAGAGATACCTGATGGTAAGACCTATCTATGCATACTAATTTGGATGACCCCTTGGAAAGGTCAAGGGTCACAAGAGGCTGGCAAAATGCCGATATGTGATAAAATTGTAGGTATTACCAACATTTTTGCAAAATTTTCAGCCAAATTTGGTACAAAGATACCTGATAAGACCTTCCTATGCATACTAATTTAGTCGACTCATCACAAAGGTCAAGGGTCACTGGGGGTTGACAGATGTGTGAAAATTTTTTACATTTTCAGGAAACATGGATTTTGCTGCTGCAGAAGCCAGCCCTTGTCACAAAGGTCACACATGTAAATCGGTCATACATGTGAGCCATAATGGGTTTGCCTTTCTTGTTAATGAATATTAATGAGTTTTGGTTACGTTTTCATTTCTGATTGGTTGTGTTGGGAGAATTTGCTGGATTGCTCTGGAAATCTGTAATAGTATAAAAGACCCTGTTAATAATAATAATAATAAGGAAGATTTATAAGGCGCCTATACATGGTAAGATGTTCTAGGCGCCGTACATATAAACAAGAAAAATATTACACAAAAGGAGACAAAGCCACATGTACAATTACACAGAAGAACAGAAAAAGACTAATTACATGAACACTAATAATCAAGAAGCCACATTGCACATGTACAATTACACAGAAAACAGAAAATGACTAATTACATGAACATTGATAATCAAGATGGGAAAAAATGGGTTTTAAGACTGTGTTTAAAACTGGCAGTAGACTCACTGTGTCTCGATGATTTAGGAAGATCATTCCAGGCTGATGGACCCTGGTAAGAAAAAGATCTCTGCCCAAATCCTTTAGTCCTTACTGTAGGAATACGAAGCATTTTATTGTCAGACGAACTGCGCAATTGCCTCGAAGGGATATAACAGTGAAGGAGCTCTGAGAGATAAGTGGGTCCAGTGCCAGAAAGAGAAACATGACAAATGGACAAGACTTTGTGCTTGACTCTCTCCTTCACTGGCAACCAGTGGAGAGTGTGCAGGATGGGGGACACATGGTCTGACTTTTTCGCTTTCATGATCAGACGTGCGGCTGAATTTTGGACTCTCTGGAGCCGATCAAATAGATACTGCGGGCATCCAGATAAAAGTGAGTTGGCATAGTCAATGCGAGACGGAACAAATGAACAAACCAGTGTTTTTGTAGCCTCTGAGGTAAGGAACTGTCTAACAGAGCTAATACGACGCATCTCCAAATAGGCTGCCCAGCAAATGTTTATGACCTGTTTATCCATGGACAAGTCATGCTCAATTGCAACACCCAGGTTCTTCACTGACTGAGAGAAGCTGACGGTCATGTTCTCAATCATGATGTGCTGAGGCAAAGCGGTAGAAGAATACACTCTGGGTGATGCAATGAGCATGGCTTCCGTTTTTCCTTCGTTCAGTTTGAGCTTGTTTTCTGACATCCACAGCCTCACATCAAGAATGCAATGCGACACGCTCTGGATGATCTCTTTGACCTGACTCAATCTACCTGACTTACAGAGCTGTGTATCATCACTGTAAGCATGATGTGAAACAAAGTGTCCAGCAATAATACTTAACAAAGGCTGTACATACAGTAGGAAAAGCACTGGGCCTAATACTGAGCCTTGTGGGACCCCAAAACGGAGGCTGGCAGGTGCAGAGACATGCCCATCGACAGACACAGTCTGTGTCCGCTCAGTAATGTAAGAGTGGAACCAAGACAGGGCAGTGCCATCAATGCCAAAAACAAGCTGGAGACGATTAATCAGGATAGTGCGGTCGATTGTGTCGAACGCGCTAGAAAGATCGAGTAAAGCGAGTACTGACACCTTACCATCTTCCAGAGCAAGTAACAAGTCATTCAGGATTCTGAGAAGTGCTGTTTCAGTACTATGGCAACATCTGTAGGCTGACTGAAATGGATCCATAAGATTATTCAAGGCCAGGTGATCCAAAAGTTGCGAAAGCACAATCTTTTCGATCACTTTTGACAGAAACGGTAGGTTTGAGACAGGTCTATAACTCTTAAGGTCGTTGTGATCTAATGAGGGTTTTTTTCAGTAGGGGTTTCACAACAGCACTTTTATACATTGAAGGGAAAGCACCAGATGCAAGCGAAGCATTGACAATGTGAGTTACGTACAGCAGTAAACTATCCAAACAGTTAGACAACAAAATGGTAGGCACTGGATCGAGCTCACATGACTTAGGGGTCATCTTCATTAACAACTTGTGGACATCGTCACAGCAGACAGGTCTAAACGCAGACATGGTCTGACCACGGAAACACCACAGAACTGTAGTCTGGATGATGCTTTATTCGCCCATGTTTTTATTTTTGTTATGCGTACTATATGTTGAGAGCAGCTCTTGTTGCAAAATAGCTAAATATCGCTCTCCAGCACTGATATTACCCACTGTTTGTATAGGGACAGACCTACCTACAATTAGCAGCATCAGATTCAGAAATGTGACAGACTCACAAACGCAACAGGCACATACACAAACAACACTGATTCTCAGTCGGACGCATTGGTGCAGCATAAACTCAAAACATTGTTTTTCTGTGCCCCAACGTGTAATACTAAATAACACGAAAACTCTTCACAAAATACACAACTATCAGCACTAGCATGTCACACTCACTTCCACACAATACAATAAAAGCCAGGCTAGGTAAGATTTCCTCACACTCATACCTGTTGAACGGGTGTTATTGTTCTGCACCGTTCACACGTTCCTCCACATCTAAGCATGTAGTTTTGAGCGACATGCGCTCCTGAAGCCGTCCCACGCTCCCCCTTCTGTGGGTGTCCTCTCAACACGCCCCTCCAGCGGCAGCCTCCATTGACTCTGTCTCGGCATCAAGTCCCTCTCTCCTCTCAAGAACTCTTGAACAATAAAGGTCTAATGTCATAACACGTGCTTAACACACAAATTCTGGGTGAGGTACATTATGTAACCTGGCCGATACAGATAAACCTACATGTTCATTCACACACTTGCGCTTCATAAAACAGAACAGATTCGCAACACATCATAACTCGGTCACTACACTGAAAAAGACTATAACATGATGCACGCGCCATAGACTGGTTCGTACATAGGAAAAGATTATACTTAATACACCCACGTACTACCTTCGTAAATGACCTAGACATACCAAAACACATTATATTCCTTAGTTACCTATCCTGGTAAATAACTATACTAATGTCATTGTTTATCATTTCAAGTATGCTAATAAAATACAATGTTCTTTCGAACCAAATGGGTTAAAACTTGACCTTAGACAGTCCATTGTACAGGGAACAATAGACAAGAATTCATCAGGTTCCACGAACGTGTCAAATGCAGGTGAAACATGGTCAGTTTTTGTGAAAAGCTGTGCGATATTGGCAAGCGTACCAATGGCAGGCAGGTGGAAAAACTCGGTAAAGTCGTTATGCATGTGCTAAAGGGGTCAGTCGTGAACACTGCGCACTTCTGTTTCACTACAAATACCGGTACAGTAGGGGCATAATTTTCACTTTTCTAACCATGCCACCGTGACGAATTTTAATGCCAGTAGATCAAGGCCGGGCGCTAGCATGGCTGCAGGATGGAATTTCCGGACGAGAAGTTGTGAGACGTCTTAGGGTGTCCCATTCAGTGATCCAGAGGCTGCTGGCACGATTCCAAGAAACTGAAAGGGCAGAATGACGACCCTGCGCAGGACAGCCGCGCTGCACCAGCAGAAGGGAGGACAGATGCCTCTGTGTGGCGGCTCTGTGCGACCGAACTGTCACGTCAGCCACTCTGTGACGTCAACTGATGCAAGCTGCAAACGTTGTCAGCAGAAGCACAGTCTGCCGACATCAGCGCGAAACTGGCCTAGCTTCATGCAGAGCAGCAGTGAGAATACCCCTCACTCCAGCTCATCACAGAGCCCGGGTTGCCTGGTGTCGTCAACATGTGAGGTGGAACAGACCCCTGTGGACTCAGGTTCTGTTTACTGAAGAGTCACGGTTCACTGTGTCCTTTAACGACGGCAGGGTAAGGGTCTGGAGATGCCAGGGCGAGCGATTCACGGATGGATGCGTCCAAGAGGTGGATCACTACGGAGGAGGCTCAGTCATGGTCTGGGCAGGCTTCAGCATGGAAGGCAGGATCCCCCTCCACGTCACCCAAGGCACCCTGACTGGACTGCGCTATCAGGACGAGAGTGTGCAGCCCCTCATCCAGCCAGCTCTCCAAGCCATAGGCGACAATGCTGTTCTGCAGGACGACAACGCTCGACCTCATCGCGTCCGTGTGGTGGATGAGTACCTTGAGCAACGGGGCATCATGAGGATGGAGTGGTTCACCTGATCTGGCTCCCATTGAGCACCTCTGGGACGTGTTGGGGCAACGTGTAGTCAGCAACCACCCCCCACCTCAAGGTGTCCCCCAGCTGACTCAGTTCCTGCATCAAGAGAGGGAAGCAATCCCACAACATGCTCTCCAAACCCTGGTGAACTCCATGTGTCAACACTGCATTGAATGCTTGGCTGCAAACGGTAGGTACACTCGCTACTGACTGGCCCAATCTTGTGTGACTTTTCAAATGAGGTGTGGGTGAACATTCTAATGTACTGCTGTTGTTACAATTGCTTGATTTACTCAAAACTTAAATAAAATTGTTACTGAATAAATTAGCAAAGTACTGACTCCAAGTATTGTTACATTATTTGTGTGGTGTTGTCGGTGTGCGATAAAAAGTGGCCCTTAAGTTTTAACCATTAGTATATATACACAAAATCCCTGGTTATCTCAACAAGTTATAAACCGACATAACGGAACCAAATCAACGCTACACAACTGAACTAAATCTTACTAATGTACTACATTTAACTCGCTAGCTGTCGATAACACATCTAAAACCATCTAACACCATACCTGAAATCTCGATTTCAGAGTCTTGGAATACAGCTACGGTATCCAAAATACGTCCATACTCTATGACAGAATAGTACGTACTCATTATTCTTGAGCTCTGTTAGGCGAAGACATGTGAATATTTGTCACCAAAAACCGCTACCTCGACAGCACAGTGCAGAAACCCAGTGTGAACTTTATGTGTGGTCATACAGCTTCATCACAATCACATTATTTTTAGTGATTTTCACATAAAATGGAATATTTAATGGTGCAGTGTGAATAAATTGTAAAAATGCAACAAACGCATATACAAAAGTAAAAATCTGAATTTAATGTTTGCACACTTTTTATGCTGATAGTTATTGCCAGTTGTAAGAAAATGCTGTGATGCCACGAAAAAAAGGCCACAAAAAATCTCCAGATTTCCCATTTTCTAAACTTGACAGGTATGCTTGAGCCGCTGCCAGTCATGTGTGACAGGTTACATGACAGTGTCACCCATCACACTGGAAGTAAGGACTCCTATCATCAGCTAACATTTGAGGCAAATCCATCAGATGGTCTCAGAGGCATTGGAGGGGTAAATATAGACCTTTTGAAAGTACATGTAAACATGGCTGCTTGAGACATGACCTTCTGTCGGAAGCTCTAGTCAAAATTTTTGCATACAATATTTTCTTTCTTTTTGTTTATCAACATACAACATTTGAAACAAATCAGTTCAGCAGGTTCTGAGCTTATATGTGAAAGGAAAAATATGGTGACTATGACCTTGACCGCTTAGCAATAGCAACTTGGTCTATTTGACAAGTTTAACAAAAGACTATTGTCTTCTTTCAGACTCTTTACACTTTTTATCACTGGCCTATCTCTCGATGCCTTTTTTCCCCTGGTCGCCGGTTCTCAAGGTAACGGGAGTCTCCCTATAATCTTACCAAGGTAATGTGATAAGTATCACAACTACTCACTGATGACTCTTCTTATCACAACTACTCGTTGAGCAAAACGATTTCCCGCAAATACATCAATGGCCAAACACATTTCTCAAGACAAACATCTTCTATCTGTCAAACTTCTAACCACAAAACTGCTGATAAATTAACAATTATGGGTGTTAGAAAACAAAAAGAACTGTACGCAGGCGTTCTGTGATCACAGTTGTTGGAGGTGAGAGTCTGGGGCTAAAGCCCTTGACTCTTACCTCCGACATTGACTCCCTTGACCAGACTCTCAAGGTGACAAGAACCACTGGCAAAGCCTAACTCGTAATCCAACTAATGTTGCCAGCTTAAGTTTAGGCTAAATTCTCATATGGTTTTAAAAAGAAAAGGAAGAGTATGTATTGACACATTCAGACACATTAAATCTAGTTTATCCTCTTCACACCTATGTCATAAAAGGTAACAAAGGTCAGATAAAGATTTTTTTTGTGTGTGTGGGGTCATTTATGACACTTACTGGCCTTTACTGACAGTTACTTTTTCGGACTCTGTACCCCCTGTACACTGTCCAATGTTAGCCTCTGCCCTGTGTTGTCCAAGACATTTGAAGTCTCAGATGAGAGGTCACATGAACTTCATAGACTAACGATCATGAAACTGTTTGTTTCAGTACTAAAATGAATCTCAGTCTGCGGGGGAAAAGTTCGGCAATGTATGAATGTGTAGATCAGGTTATTGAAGAGTTAGATAAGTATAATTTGTTAGACTACTGTATCACATGTTTACAGAGTAAGACTAGAAACAGATGCTGAGTGCCAAAGCACCTCACAGCTATCATAAACAAGGTTTGTGTTTCCTTCTACATGTATGTAAGTGACTACACACACGCTCAGCACTGAACTTTTTCTGTTGGTGTGCAGATTAAGCTGCTGTCGAAATTTATTTCTTTTGGCAACATATCACTTTCATATGTTTTTTTCATATTTTATTAGTCTAGGCAAAACCATGAAAAGTTCATTATTCTGTATATTTAACATACAAACACCAAATTTTGGGCACAGCTAGCTGACAATGCCATAATGATGAAATGATTAGGCTACCATCAAGGATTTGCAATGAACCATTAAAAAAATTGGTTTGTGATGCCATCTTTGGAATGGCCATTTTACCCCTATCAATTTATAAATTTTTAACCGCAGCTCATTCATGCAATTTTGAAGTAAGAAACATTTGGCTTTTGCATTTGATTAGTTCAATTATAGTAGTATATGAATATGCTTGCGTAAACGAATTCAAGCAATTTGGCTGCCATTTTCAAGCTGGTGACAACACACCCTATGTTTTCTGGAGGTTGGGGGTGATGAACAATATAGACTGCTGAAAGTATTATCAGCGATAAAATGAACACATATTTGGATACTCGCAAACCAGATAGGTGAGGCTAGCGCTGGCAGAATTGTATGCAATTCCCCTTGGTTTGCATACATATTTGGATAGCCGTTACTATTTACAAAACGATTAGGATACTATTTCAAAAATGTACATGTTTTTCATGAAAATTAATTATTTATTGTCGGCCTTTTCATCAGTAGTAGAGCATGCAGTTAAGGAAACTATATGCGTAATAAGAGACTACATTCTTCTGGGAGTAAAGTTTGATCTTAATCTTCATATAATGACACATTTCATTGTGATGAAGCTCTATGCCCACACATAAAGTTCACACAGGGTTTCTGCGTTGTGTTGTCTTGTCAGCAGGTTTTTCAGGTGTCAAATATTCTGTGTATTCACGAGTTTCGTGCAGTCACAAGCTCAATAATCTGCACGGAGTTTTAGCCTTGCAGAGCTCAAGAGTAGTTCTTCTTCTTGTTCTTCTTGTCGTTCGCAGTGGGCTATACAGTCAGTCCAGCACTGGCGATGAATGACGTCGTTTTCTCCAGGTCTTCTCGACTGCCGTAGAGTTTGGTCTGCAGTGGAGTTGGCGACGGCCACACTTCTTTTCTTTCATCGTCCAGTAGGGGGCATCTCTGGAGAATATGTTCCGCTGTTTGGTGTTCCTGACCACAGGCGCAGGTTGGTGATGGCGCCAGCTTGAGCTTTCTGAGAGTAGTTAGTAAGCACTATTCTGTCATAGAGGACGGATGTATGTCGGATACACTAGCCATATTCCAAGACTGAAACCGAGATTTCAGGTATGTTTTTGTTTCCTCAAAACACATTACCGATGACATGACTGTCTGGAAATAGTCTACTTGCTTACCAATTTTAGCCTAAGACCCAAAGGGTCCCCCCACGAGGCTCTCGGGGATCCCTAACAGGGACGAGAGTAGCCTCCCCTACCCATCCGGTCACGTGCCCGGTGGTGTCTCCTTTAGCCAGTTGTCTACTTCGCTGTTAGCGTACGCACGCGTTTACCTGAGCCTCTGACCCTTCGTAGACTGTGTACGGTTCGACCGGCCTCTCTTCGCCTAGCCTCTCGTCTCTGCTTCTGGCGTCGCCTTCTTCTCTGCTAGCCCTCGTCTGTGCCTCGTGCTGTTTGCTGGGCCTGGGGCCTTCTTCTGCTTCTCGGCTTCCATCGCTCACGGTGGTTTGTGCTTCGGCGCTCCGCCATGGAAAGGTAACGTCTCGGTCGCCGCCTACGTCTCGCCCGGCTGGGCCGGACGTCGGTCTCGTCTCGAACTTTTTGGTTCTCTCTCGCGTTTCGTCGTGAGCTTCACTCGTTTACCTGGTTCGGAAGTTATGTAGGCGGGTTAGTTCCCGCCGCCGGTCGCCTTTCATCTTTGGGTTTGTGTTGCAGTCATCAAGTGCGCACCTGTCCCCGATGCGGCGACTTTCAGTGGCCTAGTGACCGGCATGAAGTCTGTCTTCCGTGTTCTGGCTGCTCCTCGGACCTCGCCTGCGCTGTCTGCTCTTCGTGGCCGGAGGTTCGTTGGTCGGAGCTTTGGAGGTTCTACCGGCGCGAGCGACCTGTCACAGCACGCCGGGACCCAGTCAAGCTCCCCTCCTCGGAAGTGGAGAAACGCACGCCTCGTCTGCCTGGTAAGACTATTCCTGCTACGGTGTCCGCACCGCCCTTGCCCGCTGACTCCTCCGGCGAGTCGCCAAGCCGGCATGGTGCCCCCCTCCTTGAGCCCCGGGCACCGCGACTGTTGTCGCCTGTTAGTAGACGCGTGGGCCTTGTGGCCCCCCCTAAGCCCGCTGACTCCTCCGGCGAGTCGCCAAGCCGGCTCCGTGCCCCCCTCCTTGAGCCCCGGGCACCGCGACTTTTGTCGCTCGTCGATACACGCGTCGGCCTTTCGGCCTCTCCGTCTAGTTGTGCCCCCCTCCTTGAGCCCCGGGCACCGCGACCCTGGTCGCCTGTTACTAGACGTGTTGGCCTTATGGCCCCCCCTCCTAAGCCCGCTGACTCCTCCGGCGAGTCGCCTAGCCGGCTACGTGCCCCCCTCCATGAGCCCCGGGCACCGCGACCGTCGTCGCCTTCTACCCTTCACCGTGGCCTTTCGGCCCCAGCTGCTAGTCCGCAACGTGCCCCCCTCCTTGAGCCCCAGGCACCGCGACGGTTGTCACCTTTTCCTCCTCCTCGGGACAGAAGAGACCGTCCCCGTTCTTCCAGGCGCCTTGAGGTCGACCGTCGGCTTAGCCCTCGTCGCGTGGATAGGAGACGTAGCCCCCGGCATTCGTCGTCCTCTCGCTCGACTTCCTCGTATGCCTCCCGTCGGCGCAGCCGTTCTCCGCAGCGCTGTTCCTCTCGGCGCCCCTCACCACACTCCTCTCGTCAGAGTCTTCGAGACGACAGGACTCCGCCTCGTTCTCGGCGCAGTAGTTCTCATCGGGATCGACGCTCTCATCGTTCCCGACGCCCTTCGCCTCTTACTTCCCCGCACCGGCGTCAGCGTAGCCCCTCGGCTCCTCCTCCACCGCCTGCGCGCGTTGGCTTACCTACGGTGCTTCGGTCTTCCCCGCTGCCATCGCCTGCCATCGATGGAGAGACCTTAAGCCTGCTGCCCGAGGACTCCGTGTCGGCCTTGCTTGGGTCCGGCAGCCGTTCGCCCTCTCAAGCGGAGGATACAGCGTCCCCAGCTACCCTGTCCTCTCCTCGTGGCGAGACTCTCCGAGCCTTGGACGACGCCGCCCGTCTGATCGCGGCGTGCCTTCCCGCGGATGCCTGCCCACCTTCCCCACCGCTGAAGAGGAAAGCGGCCGCCTTTGTGGACGCTGCTCGGCAGGTTAAGAAATTCAAGTCGCTTCCCCAGCCGCCTGCCTTCCGCGACCTAGCTGACGCCCTGTCTGCGCACCTCCAGCGAGATTCCGCTTCCGACTCGGACTTTTTCTCTGACCGCCGCTGGCCTTCCGGTGTCGACATCGCCTTTCGGCAGTCCTGGTACGCCGGCCACTCGCAATCCTTCTCGTGCTCGCTGCCTCCGGTGGATCCGCCTGCGCTGGTGCTCGCCGGCGGCTCTTCTCAGCTCAACCGTGTCCTGCCTCGCGGCCTAGAACGTACCGCCTCACTCGTCCGTAACGCCCTCGCTTGTTCGGGTTTTTTGGAGCTCCTCACACAAGCCTTCATTAGCCGTATCGAGGCAGCCTGGCTTCCCTCTGCTCCTCCCCTGCTGTCGGATCTTCACACCTTGGCTGTTGCAGCCAACCGAGCGGCCTACCATTCGTCCGTCAACGCCATGGCAGCGGCCGCCAACTGTGACTTGATGCGGCGTGATGTGGTGCTCCAGTCCTGCCCGGGTCTTCCCCGTGATGTGAAGTCCCAGCTACGCCGGGCCCCGGTCGGCGCTCCGCTCCTCTTCGGCCCTTCCTGGCAGTCCCTGAAGGAAGCTAACAAGGACCGTTGGCCCAGCGCCCCCTCGTCTCGCTTTCCGCCAACCCGCAAGGCCTCGGGTCGCGCCCTGCGGTTCGTCAGACCCTCCGCGACGGCCCCTGCCTCCGCCTCGGCCTCCCATCCTCTCTCCTCTTCCCATGTGCCCGGTCCTGCCCGCGCCCGTCCTGCCCGTTCTGCCCGACCTGCCGTTCCGGCCTGGCCCAAGCCCGCCCGCCGCCCTGGGCGTGGGAGGGCCCCCTGACTTCTACTCGCCTCCGCCCCCGCCGACCGCTTCGGGGTCGCCTGTCGGCGGGAGGCTCGCTCTGCACGGAGACGTCTGGCGCTCCCTGTTTCCGGACGACCCGTGGATCCTCTCCCTTGTCTCAGTCGGTCTTCTCATCTCCTTTCGTTCCCCGCCCCCGCTTCGGCGATCCCCCCTGTGGACCGAGATTCCGTCAGACCCGCCCAAGGCCGATGCCCTTCGCGGAGAAGTCGCTGCTCTTCTCCAGAAAGCTGCTACGGAGGTCGTCGCCTGCCACGACTCCCCCGCCTTCTACAGCCGACTATTCGTCGTCCCCAAGCCTGGAGGCAAGTGGAGGCCGATCATCGATCTCTCCGCCCTAAATCGGTTCATCGCCGCCCCGTCCTTCCGGATGGAGACAGCCAGGTCCCTTCGTGCGGCCGTCCAGCCCATGGATTTCGCTGTCAGCCTGGACCTGTCCGATGCCTACCTGCACGTCCCAATCCATCCTGCCTCCCGCCGGTACCTCCGCTTTGCCATCGACGGGACTGTTTTCCAGTTTCGGGCCCTCCCCTTCGGTCTCAACCTCAGTCCGTGGGTGTTTACGCGGATCATGAACGCCGTGGTAGCCAGAGCCCGTCGTTCTTCTTCCAGCCCGATCTCCAACTACTTGGACGACCTTCTTCTGCGGAACCAGTCGGTGGCCTCTCTTCTCCTGGACAGGGATGCGCTTCTCCTCCTGTTATCTCGCCTCGGCTTCCTGGTCAACGCCGGCAAGTCCGACCTCACTCCCTCTCGCCACTTCGTGCACCTGGGGATGGAGTTTGTGACCGACCGCAACCTAGTGCGTCTTCCCGAGCCGCGGATCCAGAAACTCGCCGATCTCGCCCGTCTGGTAGCTCAGGAAGCGGCTGTCCCCGCCAGGGTGTGGCTCCAGCTCCTCGGCCTGATGAGTGCTGCGGCAGATCTCCTTCCCCTCGGTCGTCTGTACTCTCGTCCTCTTCAATTGCATCTTCTCCTCCACTGGAGACCGTCCTCCGGCGATCTCTCCACCCTGGTGCCGATACCTCCTTTGCTGCGGCCCCATCTGCTTCGCTGGACGGACGTTTCTTGGCTCGGCTCCGGGATTCCCCTGACCTCACCACTGCCCCGTCTCTCTCTCTGCGTCGATGCCAGTCTCGCCGGGTGGGGCGCTCACCTTCTCCCGAGTTTTCGCTATGCGGCCGGCCGCTGGAACGAGGACCTAGCTTCGCGGCACATCAACTGGCTGGAGCTGAATGCAGTTTGGCAGGCCCTCCGCGCTTGGGAACCCGATCTTCGGACACAGGACCTCCTTGTCCTCTCCGACAACTCCACGGTCGTCGCTTACATACAGAAGCAGGGAGGGACCCGCTCGCCCGACCTCTGCATCCTTCTCTACCGACTTCTTCGCTGGTGCGAGGACCGCGGCATCTCCCTACGAGCCCGTCACATTCCAGGTCACCTGAACGTTTTGGCAGACTCCCTCTCTCGGCGGGGCCAGCTTCTTCACACAGAATGGACCCTGCGCCGGGACATCTTTCGCCTGATCTGCGAGCGTTGGGAGACTCCCCTTGTCGACCTCTTCGCCACCAGGTGGAACCACCAGCTTCCCCTCTTCGTCTCCCCGATTCCCGACCCGCTGGCCTGGGCGGTCGATGCGCTCTCGATCCCTTGGGACGGACTAGTTGCCTACGCCTACCCTCCGACGGTCCTGGTCCCCAAGGTCCTGCTCAAGCTCCGGGGGTGCAACGCAGTCCTTCTCCTGGTGGCCCCGTTCTCCTGGGACAGATCTTGGACCACCGACCTGCTCAGTCTCGCCACGGATCCACCCCTTCCACTTCCCACCTCTCGCACGATGCTCAAGCAGCCCCGCCAGCCGCTCTTCCACCCCTGCCCCGAGCGACTTCTCCTACACGCCTGGCGATTGTGCGGCACGCCCTCTCCGCTAGAGGCTTCTCGAGTGCGGCAGTGGACGCTATCGCTTCAGCCCGCAGACCTTCCACCAGACGTGTCTACGAAGGAAAGTGGCGAGTGCTCCGTGCCTGGTGCTCTGACCGTCGTCTCTCCCCCGTTGATCTGACGACCCCGCAGCTCGCGGACTTCTTCCTTTGGCTCTTCCATGACCAAGGTTTGGCTCCCATCACGATCCGTGGCTATCTCTCCATGATTGCCGACACCTACCGTCACCTTGGCCGTCCCGACCCTGGTGCCTGCAAGGACCTGGCTGACCTTATGGCGCATTTCGGCTTGCAGCGCCCGGTTTCCCGCTCCCTCGTTCCACGCTGGGATCTACCCTGGGTCCTCACCTGGCTGAATTCAGACCGTTTTGAACCGCTCCATCAGGCCAGCTTCGCGGATGTGACTCGGAAGACCTGCTTCCTGGTGGCCCTCGCCACGGCAGCCCGCGTCAGCGAGCTCCACGCGCTCTCGTCTCGCCCTTCCTGCCTGCAGTTCCGGGTGGATGGCTCCGTTCAGCTTCTCCCGGATCCGTCCTTTCTCGCTAAGACTCGATCTCCCTTGACGGCGCCTCAGGTCATCGTTATTCGCCCGCTTAAGGGGCCCGACCTTCCTCGGGAGACTCGGCAGCAAGATCCGGTGCGTGCTCTCTGTATCTACCTGCGTCGCTCCAAGTCCGTACGGAGGGGACGGACTCGTCTCTTCTTGCCTCTGACCACCGGCAGAACTGACATCTCTGCCCAAACGATCTCCTCCTGGCTCCGCTGGGTAATACGGTCCGCCTATTGCGACCTCTCCCCACAGGGAGCCGAGGCCCTCAGGATACGCGCCCATGAAGTTCGCGCTATGGCCGCAAGTCTCGCCTTCGACCGCAACTGCGCGGTTAAGGACATTGTGGCCGCAGTGGGATGGCGGGCCGAAACCACCTTTGCCCGCTTCTACCTCCGCGACCTGACGGCCCAGCGCGACAACCTCTCTCTGGTGGGCGACATCTCGGCGGCACAGCACTCCCTCCAGGCGCCCCTGGCGCCTTAGGTATGCACTTCGCTAAAATTGTCGGGAGTGTGTAATCAGGAGTGACGGGCCGTCCTCGTCCCTAATGAGGTTTCAGAAAGGGATTCTCCTCCTCCTTTTTGGCATTCTTCCAGACAGTCATGTCATCGGTAATGTGTTTTGAGGAAACAAATTAATTTTTCTCTAAAATGTATTTTTTCGAAAAATACTTACCGATGACATGACTCGGAGGTCCCTCCCTCCTCCCCGCTTGCCGCTGGTAACTCCGTAGACAACTGGCTAAAGGAGACACCACCGGGCACGTGACCGGATGGGTAGGGGAGGCTACTCTCGTCCCTGTTAGGGATCCCCGAGAGCCTCGTGGGGGGACCCTTTGGGTCTTAGGCTAAAATTGGTAAGCAAGTAGACTATTTCCAGACAGTCATGTCATCGGTAAGTATTTTTCGAAAAAATACATTTTAGAGAAAAATTAATTTTATATGTATTATCGACAGCTGGTGAGTTAAAGGTAGTATGTGTTAGTAAGATTTAGTTCGGTTGTGTAGCGTTTAGTTGGTTCAGTTATGGTGATTTAGAATTTGAGATAACTGGGGATTTTTCTATATACTTATTTACCTTATTTACCAGGATGGATAACTAAGGAATGTGATGTGTGTATGCCTGGGTTGTTTTCAAAGGTAGTACGTGGGTGTGTTATGTATAATCTTTTCCTAGGTATGAACCAGTGTATGGTGCATGCGTCATGTTATAGTCTTTTTCAGTGTAGTGACCGAGTTATGGTGTGTTGCGAATCTAGTCTGTTTTATGAAGCACAAGTGTGTGAATAAACGTGTAGATTTATTTGTATCAGCCAGGTTACATAATGTACCTCATATCATCCAATATGTGTGTGTTAAGTAAGTGTTATGACATTAGAACTTTATTGTACAGAGTTTTTGTGCGGATTGAGGGACTTGATGCCGAGTCGTCAAAGTCAACAGAGGCTGCGCTAGATGAGCGTGTCAAGAGGACCTCCACAGCTCGGGGAGCATGGGACAGCTTCAGGAGTGCGTGACAGAAGAAACTACACGCCTAGACGTGAAGGAAAGTGCGAACGATACAGAACGATAACACCAGTTGAGCAGGTTGGATAATGAAGACAGTTTACCTAACCTGGCTTTTATTATGTGGGTGGATGTGAGTGTGACGTGCTAATGTTGAGAATTGTGTATTTTGAGAAGAGTAATTTTTGTTAGTTAGGATTATATGGGCCACAAAAAGAAAGAAATGATGTTTTGCATTTATGCTGCATGAATGTGTCCGACTGAGAGTTAGCATTGTTTGCGTGTGTGCCCGTTGCGTTGTGAGTCTTTGCGTGCGACTGGTTGAAAGCTGTGTACGTTACATTCATTAAGTATCTGGCCCACTACGGCACCGGCCTCCATGTGGCCTGGGTGGGTAGTCTCCTCAGTCATTGACTGAATGGGCTAGCGAAAGGGTGCCATCTTTGTCCAGGATTAGGACTTGATGTCAGCAGATATGTTGGTCAGTCTTTTTCACTGGTCCGGTTTTTAAGGCACTGTCCTAACCTAGGTCTTACCATGTTGGATTGGTCCTTAAAAATACCCATTAGTTTTTGGTCCTTTGGATCCCAAGTGTTTGCCAAGCTTGGAGACCCCTGTCAGGGGAGAACGGGATCCTGGTGGCTGAAACACACCACATTGGCCTTGACTTCTACTTAAATGGGAGGCTAGGAGTACCGGCCTAGTCAATCGGCTCTTGTCACATTGAGCCCTATCCCACTGTTGACATGCAGGTTTATATACGGAGCACCACGCTATAGCCTCTGCTGCTGATTAGGTGCTTTATGCCAGTATTCCCCTGCATTCAACAATTTGATAGAAGGCAGTGGCTCAGACTACAATCGGGCTTAACCCCCCAAGTATATCTTTCAGGCAGTTTCCATTGTGCGTCGGCTGGAGACCCACCCACAGATGCACGTGCCCTCGTTGGGCTCGGTGGTGGGTGGGGCCCCCCAGAAGATGAATATATATAATACTATAATATGGAAACAACAACAACAACAAAATTGGCACAAAAGCGGCACATAGCCACTGACCTAGTACTGAACAGTGACTGTGATATCACTGAGCGTGCACTGCTTTTATTCATACTAGACTTCATTTTGATATACCCAAACCTTTAAATTGTTACTCTGAAGAAAATCCATATCTCGTAAACAGCTGATGGTCTATGAAGGGCATCTGCTAGAATTAGCATGGCAGGTGTGATTAGATTGATACTGAATCCTCAAAGACCCCCTCCACTTGAAGAACACGCATGCAAGAAGGGCCCTGCGGGAGTACAATGAATGCTGAACATCTAGGTTTGCCGCAGGTGGAAGTTGTTCACTGTTGAGGATGCAGGGTAGCTGCGAGACACTCGCTACCTGCATCTGTCAAGCGATGGACAGTCAAGCAAGGTGTGGGGAATAGATGTGACACCTCATAGCTAAACAAAAGCAGTGCACTGTGCCTGTGTCAGAATCTATAGACATCAGTTGCCAGGACTGCTGAGTGTATCACTGAACACCTGATCATCCCCTTCATAACACAGATGTCGATAAACTAGCACATAACTCAAAACTTATGTTGGTCCATAATGCCTGACCCCACCCGGGTCTGCCCTGGGGGACTTGGGTGGGGTTAGGTATTTTTTAGTTCCCAGGGTCACCCTGGTCAGCCCCACAGGGTGGGTTTTTCTCTCTATTCTGGGGCTTGTGTTTCTGTCTACCCTTTGTCCATTCACCTGTATTTGCCTTTTTAAAACTCTCCCTACTGTCTGCACAGCCTGTAGCTCTTGATATTGGATGTGTGTTGCTAAATGGTCTTAGCTTTATTTAGGCCCCATGTGTTAGGTTTATTTAACGTATTTGACCGGCTGGCGACATACATTCAATATTCTGTTTATTTTTTTTTTTTTTCACAAGCAGTGCAGGCACGTCCTGAGAAAGCCTTGTTGCTGTCGGGACGTTAAGCAATGTACAATCAATCAATCAAACCATAATGCCTGCAGTGCCATATGAAGATCTAGATGTCAAGAAGACAATAGCATAGGTACCGCTGATGTGTGATGACAGCTCGGGTGATACTTTCACCTCCAGTGCCAACTGCAGCCAAAGGATCGTTTATGTTTGCCCATGTTTAGTGGCCCACCACAAGTGACAGCAGCAGCAACATTCACATGAATGGCCAAAAGCTAGAAGAGGTCAATAGCTTCAAGTACTTGGGAGCCACCCTGTCCAAAGACGGTAGTTGCATAGCAGAGATCCGTATCAGGATAGGTACAGCAACATCCGCAATGGCCAGGCTGGACAGGATATGGCGAAGTAACTCCATCAGCTTCACCATCAAGTACAGGCTTTACAAGTCCCTCATAGAGTCTATTCTACTCTACGGCTGTGAGACTTGGACACTGCTTGCAGACTCAGAAAAGAAAATCCAGGCCTTTGAGAACAAGTGCCTGAGGAAGTTGCTCCACATCTCGTACCGCGAGCACAAGACCAACGAATATGTACGGAGCATCGTCACTTCCCTGGTGGGCCCACATGAAGCCCTTCTGGCAACCGTGAAACGGCTCAAGCTTGCTTGGTTTGGCCACGTGACCCGACACAACACCTTGTCCAAGACTATCCTCCAAGGCACTCTCGAAGGAAGTCGTCGGCGAGGTCGTCAGAGAAAGAGTTGGGTCGCAAACATAAAAGAATGGACCGAACTCGAGATGTCAGACTTGCTTGCCACCGCCCAAAATAGAACTCAGTGGAGAGCACTGTCTGTTGCTGCTGCCTTTCAGTCCCCCCAACGCCCAGTTCGGGCAAGGGACTGATGATGATGATGATGAGTGGCCCATTAGTTTTGAGCTTGAAAAGTTGCCATGCTGATCAGTCACAGCTACCCTTGAGCTGTCATGGTAAGTGTATGTACTGGAATGAGCGTGCAATGTTTTGAAAACTGTTGTGAATGTGTTTGACCTCAGAAGTGAAAGGACCATTAATTAGACTGGGCGGGTTTGAAGTTATGCAGTCAACTCTTCTCCATTGGTAGACTAGTAGGCTCATAACGGTCACATGGCATACTACCTTAACTAATCGTTCCCTTTTGTTCCTCCCTTCGGACACACAGCCCCCCTTCCCCCCCCTTCCCGCAGCCAAACTGAGTACATTGCTGACGGATATCCCAGCAACTGTGATATATTGAGTCAGAGTTGTATATTTCATTTGGTATGTTTAAATGGGTTTTACCATTGCCTATCGCCACGCCAACTTGAAAGTGTGTGGCTGAAACAGTCTCTGAGAAAACACCTGCATCAGCATTTACCCTAGTCCAAAAACGGTATGAACTTTATATTTAATGGACAGAGTGATGTATAAATGGACAAAAGGTTTATAATTTACATAACTCTCTTTTTCATCCAATTCCAGCGAAGCACATTTTTATTCCATACAATATAGATTGGCTCCAGTCCTTGTATACATGTAGCTTAAAAGTGCCTGTAAGAGTTATATACGCTTTTTTAATGGTCATGCAAAATTGATTGGTGTCAATTGAAACTGCATTACAAACTACTCACCTGCCAACTTTCATAAGTCTGGGACAGATTTGCAGTATAGTTGGTGGTTTTTGCCTAGAGAAATATAAGAGAAAGTGGACAACCAGAGCCATCCACTTTACTGCACGTTAAGTGACATTCTCGTAGGAAGTGAGACTTAAAAAGTCTCTGACAGTTTAACACCGCAGAGTGTACACAGTGTACAGTTCAACGCTGGACAGTGTACACAAGATACAGAGTCCAAGAGAGGATACCATAGTAACCACTGCAGCTTTTTATTGACACTACACCTGTGTTGAAGGTCAATTAAACATGTAAATATAGAAAGGTATTGTAAACATGCCTACTGGGTACACGCACAGCCACACACTTTCTTTTTAAAGTAATGCTTACAGAATTCTTTTCTAATTATGACAACATTTGACTGTCTTTTCCAGGAGTGAAACTTCTTAAAGCAGCTGACAGTCTTAAGGACCAAACATTTTTTCTGTCACAAATTTCACAAGGTGCTTTACAACATGCAATATTCCCTGTTGGGGGCTTCACAAAGAATGTGGTCAGATCCATTGCACTGGAGGCTGGGTTGAAAAAGCATGTACAAAAAAAAGAGGTAATACTTTTTCCATTTCTTGTTTATTTTTAGAAATTTTTGTTTGTTGTTTTGATGGTTGTTCATGTTTGATTTCCTCTGAAAGTAAACAGGTTTGATTCAAGGCGTGAAGGGTGTTTTTTGGCATCGTTTTTTCCGCTTTCAGGCACTGTTTACATTGATGTGCACATACCTGAGATAAACATTTGTGAATCACCCAGGAGGGTAACTTAGTGACCCCAACCACTGGAATTTATGCATAAATGGTGTCTATGCGAAATGGAAAGTATATGTTTTGTGCAGTGAGATGGGCCTTGTGTCTGACCTGCAAAATAAATAGAAATCCTTGAACTATCTGCTTTTGAGACTGTTTAATAAACCTGAAAAAGTTAAATGCGTAGTTTTTTATCAAATCAACATCACAAACTGCCCCGAAAGACCTTGTCGGAGCTCCCACATTTCCATGATTTCATGATTTTTTTTGTGTAAATTTTGTGAAATTTCTTTCTAAAAAGGGGGGTAGTGTTATGTTTGTGGTTGTGTTATTCTTTTTTAGGGCATGTGTGTTGATCATAGGAAAAGAGTTATGTTGAGTTATTTTAAATTAGAATCACATCCAAATAACTGGACAGCAGATCTTTTTACATACCTTTTTAGTATGATTCGTTTCTTTTTGCATGGAGAATTGGATTCATTTTTGTGTGTGTGAATAAAATGTTGCATATTTAGCTAACTTCTAGCAAAGTCTGACCCAGATTAAGCTGGAAGGTTCTGGAAAAGGCGCAAATTATTATAGTGACCTTAAACATGACATCAAAATTTTGTAGTACACGTTAGTTACATTTGATGTTTACCTATTGCGCCTATAATTGGCTGAGTTGTGTAATTTGCAGGATTGTTCTGGAAATCTGTGATAGTATAAAAGAGAGTGTTAGAAAGTATGTGATGCATTGTAAGAGGCAGTGTATCAAAATGAGGATGCATTGTAAGAGACTGTGGATGCATTTGTGAGAGATAGTGCATCAAAGTGTGGATGCATTGTGCTAAGAGTGCATCGTGAGAATAAAGTACTGAGAGATAGGAGAAATAAGAGAACTGAGACAGCTTTCCATTGTCTTAAGCTGACCCTAATTAATTAGCCATTTTGACCATTTACCCCTTACAAAGTCCCTAGCTTTTTTAGTGCACACGGTACATTTTCAAATCGTTGACAATACAACCCCAACTTTATCACAATGACTGAGCCCACACCTAAAACAAAAGCTTTTAAAAACACCACCATCATCACTCACAAAAAACCCTGTCTCAACTCAAACCACAACGCACACGTGGCATACGCGGCACACACGGCATGTGTGGCACACTAGCTGCATGTGCGTCATGTACGCCATGAGGCATACAAAAAGGATTTGGTCAAACATCTGTGGTGAAGTACGTCATGGGGTCATGGTACATAATTAAAAATCATTTACATACACCAATGACCTTGTTACATAAAGTTTTCTTTCTACTCATGACAGACTATTACAATTTTTTGCATACTGTGTGTGTTCACACATACTATCAGCTTTTAACTCGGGGTAGATAGACGCCTGGCTTTTCAGTTCCAGCCGTGCCTATACTGAACAAGGGAAGTAATCTGAAATTCTCTCCCTTGTCAGTGTGCATATACTAAACAAGGGAAGTAATATGAAATTCTCTCTCATGTTGGCACTGAGCCTATACAGATTATTTTCTGGTGCTCAGGTCGTGGGCAAACTTATCAAGTTACTTGGCAATGTAACTTTCTAGAATTAACCAAGTAAATTACAAGTACTTGATAAAGTAACTTATAAACCTACAAGTGACTTCAAAGTTACCTCTGCAAGTTCTTGTAAGTGACTTGTCATAAGTACTTATAAGTGAAATAAATTTTGTCATGTTAGTTGGACAACAAAATAACTTTTTTTCCCTCAATAATAGTCAGGTGGCGGCGCTGAAGGTGTTAAATAGCTAGGTGTGTCATCTCTCTGTGAATTGTATGACAAAAATAAAGAAAAACTTACCTTTACTTGCTTAGAAACCTTGCTTGCACCTTTTCTATGGTCTCTTTTATTCCTATCTTTTTTCCTTCTTCTAAAAAAGTTGTCCTTATTTCTTCAACATTCACAGGTTGACTACGCATCTTATTTTGAATTTCAGACTTCTGCTGTTTGTAATTAGCCAAATCATCGTGCACTCTCTTAAACTCATCATCATCAATTTTATTGTCATCTAAAGCTTTACTGATAATAAGTTTCATACTGCTCAACTTTGCTCCAGCACGATTACTTAATACTTCATGCTTTTGTAACTTTTTATGAAATCTTTTAAGGGTTTCCAAACCAAAGCATGTCAGACATGTAAAGACACAACAATCCCAATGACACTCCCAACTCCCGTTGCAAACAGAACAATGCCACCAGCAGCACAGCTGGCTGAAACAACACCAACAGCCATAGTTGCATTGTGTACAGAATTGAAAACCGTACTATACCGTCTTTTACATCTGGAGTATTTTGCCTCTTCACCTTCTAAATACTTAAATGTGTCTGTAATATTTATTAAATGAAACGAGTCTGCCTGTAATCTTTCATCAGGCGCAAGCGGTAGTTGCGGATAGAAAGGCATTGTTTTTTATGGCAAATATTTTTTAAAATTTAATCAGCGATTACATTTTGCAACTCTTCAGTGGTGTATAATTTGCTAGCGTAATAAAATGAAACAAGATCTATGTGTGTCAGATCTATGTAATTTAATGATAGTAGACTTGCTTTATCGATTACTACTTTAACAGCTGTGTTACTGCTTAATACCTCTACATCTGCTCCTTTTCTAATAACAATGAATACTTTTGCTGACTCCTTCACTGGGCTATCCCATGTAAGTTTTATTTCCTCTGCAATTTTTGCTTCTTTAACATCCTCCAAAGGTCTCATGATGATCTCACAAACTATTGTCGCTTCTCTAGCTATGGTAAAGTTTGCTGGTGTAAACACAACAGTAGGATCAGGTCTACCCTTTTTGCCTGTAAGAAGATACCTGCGTTTCTCATACTCTTGTAACCCCCACCTGGGTCTGCCCTGGGGGACTTGGGTGGGGTTAACTACTTTTTAGTTCCCAGGGTCACCCTGGTCAGCCCCACAGGTTGGGTTTTCCCCTCTATTCTGGGGCATGTGTTTCTGTCTACCCTTGGTCCATTCACCTGTATTTTCCTTTTTAAAACTCTCCCTAATGTCTGCGTTGCCTGTAGCTCTTGATATTGGATGTGTTTTGCTAAATGGTCTTGGCTTTATTTAGGCCCCATATCGTAGGTTTATTTAACGAATTGGACCGGCTGGTGACATACATTAAATATTCTGTTCATTTTTTTCACAAGCAGTGCAGGCACGTCCTGAGAAAATCTTGTTGCTGTTGGGACGTTAAGCAATGTACAATCAATCAATCATACTCTTTTAGTTTTAGTTTATCTCGGCTATTATTGTCTGCAGAGTAACTTGGAACAAGACTCACAAGCAACGGACCATGTTAAGAGCTTTTCTAAAAGTTATGTTTACTTCTTCAGTATATACATAAGGACTAATGAATTCAAACATTATGTCCCAGTCTATTGCTGGAGCAGCTGCAGGAACAACTACCCACTTATTACCCACATGTTTTAAGAGGTAGAGCACATTATTTACAGGGCTAGGTATAGTAACATCACAAAGCTGATTAAGTTTAGGATACCTTCTTTCTGTGTCGTTTTTCACGTCATCAATTACTTTTTACTTGTGCCCACTGGGCACCGGCCTCCACGTGGCGTGGGTGGGTAGTCCCCTCAGTCCCTGACTGAGTGGGCTAGCAGAGGGGTGCCATCTTTGTCCAGGATTAGGACTTGATGTCAGCAGATATGTTGGTCAGTCTTTTTCACTGGTCCGGTTTTTAAGGAGCTGTGCTAACCCAGGTCCTACCATGTTGGATTGGTCCTTTAAAATACTCGTGAGCTTTTGGTTCTTTGGATCCCAAGTGTTTGCTGTGCTTGGAGACCCTTGTCGGGGGAGAAGAGAATCCTGGTGGCTGAAACACTCCACTTTGGCCTTGACTTCTGCCTAAACAGGAGGCTAGTCATACCGGCCTAGTCAATCGGCTCTCGTCACGTTGAGCCCTATCCCATTGTTGACATGCAGGCTGATATACGGAGCACCATGCTATAGCCTCTGCTGCTGATTAGCTGCTCTACGCCAGTATTCCGCTGCATTCAACCATGTGATAGAAGGCAGTGGCTCAGACGGTTCAATTGGGCATAACCCCCTAAGTATATCTTTTGGGCAGTCTCCATCGTGCATCGGCTGGAGACCCGCCGACAAATGCACTTTCCCTTGTTGGGCTCGGTGGCAGGCGGGGACCCCCGGGGGATGAATATCTATCATACTATAATATGGAAAATACAAACAAACAAAAAATGGCACCAAAGCGGCACATAGCCACTGACATTGACCTTGAGCATGATAGCGACTCCGATTGTGAGGAAGCGATGCCTCAGGCGTCGGCCGTCTGGCCTCGCTTTCTTATTATCCACAGCAAAGTTAAAGAGAAGCCTGTTTCCAAGTTGCACCCTTTACTGGTAGGGGAGACCCTCAGGAGCCGTGTTGGCAGCCCTGAGGCCCAGCGCCTCAGGTCTGGTGACTTGATGGTAGAGTGCCATACCCGGGCACACTCCAACGGGCTACTGAGGCACTTCAGTGGAGGTCACTCCCCACCATGAATTCTTCTAGAGGAGTGATTAAAGATCAAGCATTGGCCAAACTGTCTGAAGATGAACTTGTACGGAACCTTAAGTCACAGGGGGTGACCTACGTCAGGCACTTCGTTTCCAAACGAGGTGGTAGGGAGATCCGTCTCCCTACCATCATCCTGACGTTTGGCACCCCCACCGCTCCTACTACCATCTGGGGAGGTTACTACTCCCTAAAAGTGAAAAAGTACGTCCCTCTCCCCCTCCAGTGCTTTAAGTGCCAAAAGTATGGCCATGGGCAGAAGACATGCCGCCAGGCAGAGGCTTCATGCGCCCGCTTCACTAAGCCCGGACACTCTGCTGAGTCCTGCACAGCCATCCCCCTGTGTGTGAACTGCCAGGGGGCGCATATGGCTTCGGACAAGAAGTGCCCTCGGTGTATCTCCGAGTGCAGGATTCAGCAGGTGCGTGTGGAGAAAGGGGCTGTCCTTTGCGGACACCAAAAAACTGGTTGACGGTCCTGGTGCAGCTGAGGCTGCGCCAAACTCAAATAACGCCTCTGTGTATACCTTCAGTGCTGCGGTGGCAGGCAAGTGCCCACCAAAGACTTCTCTTGTCAAACCCCAACTTCTTGGTTGGGGGCGGAGCCTTGGATCCTCTCGCCCCTGGAGAGTAACCCTCCTCCGGTGGTGACGAGGGGCCAGAGAACGCAGAGGGCAGATGCTACCGGTCCGGTGGCACCGCCTTCTGCTGCCCCTAAGCCTCAGCCCCCACCCAAATCTGCTAGTTTGTCAACGCCAAAGGCTTCTGGCTCTGGTCAGCCTTCTAAGGCTGCTAACTCTAGCGGCAGGAACGCTGCCCAGGACCAGAAGTCTAAGAAATCTATGGGACCGCTGTGCGCACGGGCCCAGAAGGGGAACACTGATGTCCCCCTTCAAAACAAATATTTTGCATTGGAGGAGCGTATGGAGGGAGTGGAAGTTGTCGTTGCCGATGCTGCGGCAGCTCCACACCCTTCATCTCCTAAGAACCAGAGGAGGCCCAGGAGCCGGCCCCCCCCCCCCCCCCCCCCTATGTTTCTTCAACTCCTTCCAAGGCAAAGGAAAAAGGGGGGAAAAACTCCTCACCCCCAGATAAGACATAATCATGTACTCTCTGCTTCAATGGAATTGTTGTGGTTTTCAAGCTAACTTTGAGGAATTACATCTTTTAGTCAAGGGCTATAACCCCTCAGTAATATCTCTTCAGGAGACTTACCTGAAGACTTCTGACCCTGTGTCCATTAATGGTTTTAACGTTATACATAAAGGCTCTGATTCGGAGAGGCGCTCGGGTGGAGTTGCTCTTCTCATTAGTAGCCAAATTTTATGTAGCCCCATTAGCATCGACACCTGTCTTCAGGCTGTCGCATCTCAGGTTGTAATGATTTTTTAAATTTAGTAGATCAACTGCCCCCTCCCTTTTTTTCTCATGGGGGATTTTAACGGTCATGCTCACCTTTGGGGTAGTGACCACTATGATGGGAGAGGTCAGATGTTAGAAGATGTTTTTTCTCAACTTAACCTATGTGTCTTTAACGATGGTTCACCTACATACTCTAACCCAGGTTCAGGATCTAGTTCTGTTCTAGACCTCACTGTGTGTGATCGTTCTCTCATGCTGGACTTTGACTGGAAGGTTCACGACGACCTGTGTGGTAGTGACCACTTCCCAGTAGTCCTGTCATCGGTCAGCTGTGGGGAGGATCCGCCGGTGGGGCGCTGGAATCTCAAGAAAGGTAACTGGCCTCTGTTCACCTCCCTCAGTCGGTCTCGTATTACAGAGGAGGTGGTCATGTCAGCTGAAGATCCTGTTTCTTCTTTTACTACTATTTTGTTGGATGTAGCGGGTGAAACCATCCCTAAAACTTCCGCATCAGTCCCTCGGAAGCCGAGAGTACCATGGTTCAATGAGCAGTGCCGCAAGGCCCAAAAAGTGCGCAAATCTGCTCAGCGACGTGCTTTCCGTAATCCGTCGAACGTGAATATTTTAACCTGTAAAAGACAGAGGGCGAAAGCCCGTTACATTTTTTAATGTGAACGCTGTACTTCCTAGATACGTTTCGTCTCATCTTTAACTTCTTGGACTCCGTCCCAGAAAGTCTGGAGGGCTGTTCGAAGAATTAGGGGCAGGGGTGGCTCGGCTTCTGTCGGCCATCTTAGAGATGGTGCCAGCTTGGTCACAGATAAAAAAGCTGTGGCCAATTTTCTTCCAGAGAGAGAAAAAGAAGCGAGAGTCTCATATTTGTGATTTTAAGTCTGATAACTCAGAAGACTATAATGCCCCCTTTACATTATCAGAATTGCAGCAAGCCTTGCAGAAATGTAATGACTCTGCTGCTGGCCTAGATACCATCCACTATCAATTCCTAATGCATCTGCCTGAGAGGTCACTCCTTGTACTTCTCAAGGCCTTTAACCATATCTGGAGAACTGGTCATTTTCCGCCGTCTTGGCACCAGGCTGTGGTTGTACCGATCCCCAAGCCGGGTAAGGATCCTTCCGACCCGGGCAACTACCGGCCTATCGCTTTGACATCATGTTTATGTAAAACTGTGGAGTGCCTGGTCAACGCCCGCCTGGTGTGGCATCTTGAGTCACAGGGTCTCCTCACAGACCTCCAGTGCGGTTTCCGGCGCTTCCGTAGTACAACTAACCATTTAGTCCGCTTTGAATCATTTATTCGAGATGCTTTTGTCAACAAGCAGCATGTCTATGCAATTTTCTTCGATCTTGAGAAGGCATATGACACTACCTGGAAGTATGGCATAATGTCTGACTTGTTGGACATGGGTTTTAAAGGGCACCTGCCCGTTTTTATTCACAATTTTTTGACTAACCGGTCGTTCCATGTCCGTGTGGGCTCCACCCTCTCCGGCTCTTTGAACAGGAGATGGGTGTCCCACAGGGTAGCATTCTATCTCATGTTTTATTTAGTATTAAAATTAATAACATTGTAAAGGCCATCAAGGATGATTCTGAATGCTCTTTGTTTGTTGACGACTTTGCTTTGTGCGCACGTGGTCGAGGACCTACGTCCCTTGAGTGTCTCTCAATAGATTCAAGTTCTCGCCCTCCATGACTGCCTGTGTGCATTTTACCAACCAGACGAAATTTTTTCCAGAACCTAGCCTGAGCATTGCTGGAGTGCCGATTAAGGTGGCCTAGGAGGCAAAGTTTCTGGGGGTCATCTTTGACAAAAGACTTACCTTCCGCAACCATATTAATTACCTTAGAACCTCTTGTCAGAAGGCTCTTGACGTTCTTCATGTCGTTGGTCGTACTGACTGGGGTGCAGACCGTACTGTCTTACTTCGACTGTGTACTGGGCCCTTGTTCGGTCCAAACTGGATTACGGCTCTGTGGTGTATGGCTCAGCTTCCAAGTCTGTGCTACAGCGTCTGAACACAATTCACCATCAGGGTCTGCGGATATGTCTTGGGGCCTTCAGGACGTCTCCAGTTTCTAGTCTGTATGCCGAGGCAGGGGAGCCTTCTCTCAAGCTCCGCCGCATCCGCCTCATGCTTAGCTACATTCTGAAACTGAAGGCCCATCCAGACAATCCTGTAGTCCACAAGCTAGGAAGGTCTACCATGCACCCCCCCCAGTACTCAATAAGATGGGTTTCAAAGTGTTCCTTAGTATATCCTGAGATGTTTAAGCCATGTTCCCTGAAAATCCTTAGGAACACACCAGAGATATAGCCGATGGCGCAAGGGTACCCCCATTCACGCTCTTCGCAGGTGCTAAAATGAGGTTGAGAAACATTTTCCTCTAAATAAATCAGAATTCATTCCAGAAACCCAAATCAGGCAATATTATGTCAAGGCACACCTTCTGCATCCTCTGCAAAAAACAGAATGAAAAAATATTGAATCTCTGGCTCACAGTAAAGGTATTTGTGCACCCAGTAAACGACCATTTCCGCGAAATCGCAAAAAAAGACAAAAATAATGTGTCAGATGCCTTCAGACATTTTCTATAGCACTGACAGTCCATTGTCAGGTTTACATCATTGAAACAGGATGTCACAATTATTATAAACTTGACTAGGTGATGCTGTGATCACTGTGAGTGCCACAGTGGTTGATTTTGTATCCCTACCCCCAAGTTGTAAAAATACACAAAATTAATTAGAAAAAATTGCTTGAGTTATTCCATTTTATTTTGACCTCTCTTTACCTATTAAATTTCAATAATGTGAGCATAAAGTGAAAGAAAATAAGTAAAGTCAGCATCCTTTACGGTACATTCGTGGTGAATGATAACTTTTTCCCATTTAAAATTGCCGAATTGGGAAACATACGTTGTTTCCGGTACCCACAGAAATTTTGTACTCAACCGATAGGTCTTTGTTAGGTTTTATTGGTTAGGATAGAGTACCACAGTTACTCCCAACCTGATTTTGTGATGCTATGATGCATTTAGGGGCCACAGTGGCTGAATCTGCTGCCCTACCCCCATTTTACCAGTAACCCCCACCCGGGTCTGCCCTGGGGGACTTGGGTGGGGTTAGGTATTTTTTAGTTCCCAGGGTCACCCTGGTCAGCCCCACAGGGTGGGTTTTTCTCTCTATTCTGGGGCATGTGTTTCTGTCTACCCGAGGTCCATTCATCTGTATTTGCCTTTTTAAAACTCTCCCTACTGTCTGCACTGCCTGTAGCTCTTGATATTGGATGTGTGTTGCTAAATGGTCTTAGCTTTATTTATGCCCCATGTTGTAGGTTTATTTAATGTATTTGACCGGCTGGCGACATACATTCAATTTTCTGTTTAGTTTTTTTTCACAAGCAGTGCAGGCACGTCCTGAGAAAGCCTTGTTGCTGTCGGGACGTTAAGCAATGTACAATCAATCAACCATTTTACCAGTACGCAAAGTAACGCAAAATAATCATAAAAATTGCTTACATCATACTCCTCTGTTTAAATATTTTTTGTTGCCAGTTTTTTTTTTTTTTTAAGTATGCATATTGAGCATAACAAGTTGTGATCATTTCATTAATTTCAATGTAACCCATCAATTTAATTGTAACTATTTTTAACTGGCTGGTCTTTTATGTGATATTTTACCTAGCGTAAGGCGGGTCTAGTAAGGTCTCCCCTTTTCCTTTCATTTATTTTCATCTAGAAATGTGTAAATATGAATGCGTAATAAAGTTTCATGGTTCCTAATAGCCAAAACAATGTTATCAAAATACTTAGTTTCCACATGTCGACCACGAGATCTCCACTTCCACCTTCTGCAACGTTCAATTTTTTATGGCCGTCTTTAAATCTTATATTGTTCTGGATGCCAATAAGTAAGCTGTCAAGAGCTAGGCAGCATGTTTTCAGAGTTTGGTGTATAGGGGGCGTGTCTTCTGGTCCGAACTGCCAGCAGACCGCTTCTGTGTATGGACATGTTTGGAGAATGTGCTAAGGAGACTGATTTTCTACGCCAAATTCGCATAGGGCTGTTTCCGCATGACCCAATCCTTCGAGGTGAGTCCAGCAGGGTCCTTACGGTCTGTGAACATTTGTGAAAGTTGTTAGAAAATGACAAGGCTTTTTCAGGGCCCTGGAAAGTCTGTCAATTTCAGTCCTTTTCCTTAAAGTCTGTGAAAGTTTGTACAAAATTACAACGTGCTGGCAGACTTTTGTCTACTTCTTTTTTTTTTTTTTTCTCCCCCAATTTGTGACTATTCCATTGCGAACGATCATGCTGACGCTTGTTGCAAGTGATCTATATTTAGCTCTGATCATAAAGTGACTGGCTTGCTGACATCTCGTCCCAAGTGGGCCTCACCATTCACAAACAGAAAACAAAGACAATGAGGCTGAACGCAACCAGGGAAGAACCAGTCTTGCTTGCTGGCACCCCGTTGGAGGAGGTGGAGTCCTTCACCTATCTCGGGAGCATCATAGACAAAAAAGGCGGCACTGATGCAGATGTCAGAGCACGAATCGGTAAAGCCAGAGCAGCCTTTCTCCAGTTGAAAAAAGTATGGAGTTCCAGAGAGCTG
Source organism: Semisulcospira habei (assembly GCA_036245525.1). Classification (NCBI taxonomy): domain Eukaryota; kingdom Metazoa; phylum Mollusca; class Gastropoda; family Semisulcospiridae; genus Semisulcospira; species Semisulcospira habei. The sequence goes on along the minus strand of BTPG01000003.1, from coordinate 125,687,610 downwards.
TCACAACACACCAAAGTCCGGATTTTCAACTCCAATGTAAAAGCAGTTCTCCTATATGGAGCAGAGACATGGAGATTGACAAAAACCACAGTCAACAGAGTACAGACCTTCATGAACAGTTGCCTTAGAAGAATTTTGAAAATCCACTGGCCAGAGAAGATCAGCAACGTCAGACTCTGGGAGAGAACAGAGCAGATAACAGCAGAGAATGAAATTGGGCGAAGAAGATGGGGATGGATCGGTCACAGTCTGAGAAAGCCAGCTTCCAGTATCACTAGGCAGGCATTGTCATGGAACCCTCAGGGAAAGAGGAAAAGAGGTAGGCCGAGAAACTCCTGGCGTCGAGACCTCCAAGCAGACATCAAGAGACTGGGAACCACCTGGAGTAGAATCGAAGGAGAAGCACAGGACAGGAGTTGCTGGAGGTCTCTCGTCGACGGCCTATACCTGGGTAGGGGTGACAGGCGTAAGTAAGTAAGTAATAAAGTGACTGCATGGCCTTTCTGCCGAACATTCTGATTGGTTGTTTACGCTTCTACCGAAGTCCGCCATTCGCTAAGCGTTCTTTTATTTTGGTATCTCTTCATGCATTAGGCTCGGAAGCTTCAAATAATTGCTGATACAGAGTGATCTGATTAAAGTGTGTAAACCTTCAGGCTTGATTTTGGGTTTGTGAAACGTTCCTGCTTTTCTGTATGGACCCAGTCCAGAGTAATCAGTGCGTAGATGAAAGATGGTGGCCTGGCTCTCCCTGTTCAGCTTGTTGATGTCATCTGCCCACGGGCTGCAGCCGCCATTCTGCTGTTGCCAATCACTTTGTTGTTGTAGTGTCTCCATTCCCAGCTAGTCCAGAATGCACTGGAATCCACTGCAGCACTATTTTGTGGACAGGGCATCCAGTCTATCTTGAAGCTTCTTGGTGAGATCAGTGGATCAAGCTGCTGCCTTTCCCTAGCTAGTGCTCTGCTGCTGTGTTGAGCACCTGCAGATCTGTACGATAGTTGGAGCTGTTGCCACCAGCTGGTAAGGAGAGGGAGGTAGTAGTGTGGTCTGCACAACAGATGTACACGCCACTTCCTTCATTCCGCACGGCATCTTGTGTGGTATCACAGCTGCAGTGATGGTAGCGCTTGTGCACAACCTCCAGCAAGATGGCTTTGTGCGGTGCCGCGACCTTTGGCAAAGAGTTCTGGAACATTGTTTATGTTGTCTTGAAGGCTCTTTCGAGATGTCCAGGTATCTGTAGGGAGCTGTTCACACATCTTTGGGCTTGGTTCCAGGACGTCAGTGTTAGCCCTTTGCAGGACCTTCAGTTGGCGGTTCAGATTTGGGCGGTTCAGATTTGGACATTTCTGACGGTTCTTGGTCTGCTCCTGTAGTCTCTCATGCTGTCGGTGTTTAGTAAGTTTCTTCATCGTGTGTGCTGTTCTGCATTCCAGTGGCTCCAATGTCCTCCATTTCCTAAATTGGGGTGCTCCAGATGGCTCTAAGAATGTCACTGCATCATGAGAATGACCCATGTTCTGCATCTTGTCAAGCCTGGCTTTTTGGGTTTTGCAGGCAGTGTTTCATGTTGTCGATGTATCTTGGTACCGCACGACTGGTCTGATCGAGCAGGTGTTTGCTTGTGCCAGGATGCTGTAATTTGCGCCAATGTGGTCCCCACCAGTTTCTTCATCAGAGACCTTTTTTTTTGCAGCTCTAGCTTCCATGGCTTCAATGTGAGTCCTCCACGTGAATCCAGTAATTTATTTGTTGCCAGTAAAGTTGGCCTGTCTGTCTTTGGTACTCGAAGGTCTCCAGTTTTGAGGTGACCTCTTCCGTCTGATTGAAAGAGATGGTCTAGCTCAGTTTGAGTGGCCTCTTTCAGTCCAGCTGCTGACTCTATTGGCAGCATCCTGGATTCTGGAGGATGCTATTTCTTTATGTTTTCTGGAGGATGCTATTTCTTTATGTTCTGCTGCGCTCCACACTGCAAAGTCATCCGCATGGAGGATGTTCGAGATGAACCTTGGTACTGTTGTACTGATGTCATTAATGTAGACCAAAAACAGCATTAGACACAACATCTCCCTGAGGTACACCTTCCCCGAGTTTGACAAGAGTGCTGAATGTGCAGACGATATAAGCTTCAGCGGCAGCCCCTGTTAAGCATGCCTTAAATAAAAAGAATTACAATTAAATTGATGGGTCACATTGAAATTAATGAAATTATCACAAATGTTTATGCTCAATATGCATATTTTGTTAAGAAAACTGGCAACAAACATATTTAATCAGAGGAGCAATTGTTATGATCATTTTTTGTTCCTTTGCGTACAGGTAAAATGGGGGTAGGGCAGCAGATTCAGCCACTGTGGCCCCTAAATGCATCACAGCATCATAAAATCAGGTTGGGAGTAACTGTGGTACTCTTTCCTAAACAATAAAACCTAAAAAAGACTATCAGTTGTATACAAAATTTCTGAGGGCATCGGAAACAACATACGTTTCCCAATTTGGCAATTTTAAATGGGAAAAAGCTATCATTCACCACGAACATACCGTAAAGGATGCTGACTTTCCTTATTTTCTTGCACTTTATGCTCACATTATTCAAACGTAATAGGTAAAGAGAGGTCAAAATAAAATGGAATAACTTAAGCAATTTTTTCTAATTAATTTTGTGTATTTTTACAACTTGGGGGTAGGGATACAAAATCAACCACTGTGGCACTCACAGTGATCACAGCATCACCTAGTCAAGTTTATAATAATTGTGACATCCTGTTTTAATGATGTAAACCTGAAAATGGACTGTCAGTGCTATAGAAAATGTCTGAAGGCATCCGACACATTATTTTTGTCTTTTTTTGCGATTTCGCGGAAATGGTCGTTTACTGGGTGCACAAATACCTTTACTGTGAGCCAGAGATTCAATATTTTTTCATTCTGTTTTTTGCAGAGGATGCAGAAGGTGTGCCTTGACATAATATTGCCTGATTTGGGTTTCTGGAATGAATTCTGATTTATTTAGAGGAAAATGTTAATCAACCTCATTTTAGCACCTGCGAAGAGCGTGAATGGGGGTACCCTTGCGCCATCGGCTATATCTCTGGTGTGTTCCTAAGGATTTTCGGGGAACATGGCTTAAACATCTCAGGACATACTAAGGAACACTTTGAAACCCATCTTATTGAGTACTGGGGGGGGGGGGGGGTGCACGGTAGACCTTCCTAGCTTATGGACTACTGCCTATGATTGTGTTTTTAAACCATCGTTTGCAGAGATTTACGATACCCATCCGGGAGCTGTCTGTCCACTTTCTTTCCATGTCCGACCTCATCTGCGGGCGGCCGGATTGGATCTGGACAGAGTGTCAGAATCCCTGCAACACATCACTCCACCCTGACTCTTACCAGTTCCTGACATCTTGCTGGACTTGACTGCCCACAAAAAAGACTCTACTTCACCAACCATATACCAACAGAGCCTCAATGAACTGCTTTCAATTTTTCCTGGCTATTGTCATATCTATACAGATGGGTCAAAGTCTGAGGATGGGAGAGTGGCTGCGGCCGCAGTGTCCTCTCGCCATCCTAGACGCCCATTTAAGCACCGCCTCCCAGACCACTCATCTGTATTTAGTGCGGAACTGCAGGCGGTTCTGCTGGCACTCAGGCATGCTTATCGATCTAGAGAAAGGAACTTCCTGATTCTGACTCTTTCTGCCCTGCAGGCCCTTCAGGGCACGGGAAATGACCACCCACTGCTGGTGCAGATCAGAGAGCTCCACGCAGACTTGATGAAGGAATATTATGACATCATTTTTATTTGGGTCCCAGGGCATGTGGGCATCGAAGGCAACAGGATCGCAGATTCTGCTGCCAACGATGCATGCAATGACCCTGTCCTTGACACACAGACTGTTTATAGTGATTTTAGACATGTGGTTAGTGCGTACGTAGCCCATGAGTGGCAGTCCGAGTGGGACAAAGAGGAAGCTAACAAGCCGCATGAAGCCCTTCCTAAGTTGTCCGACGGTCTACCTTATCGCTGCGGCAGCCGCCGTGAGGAGACTGTCCTGGCTCGGCTCCACATCGGGCACACGTATGTTACACACTCTTATTTACTAAAACAGGAGGAGCGTCCATGGTGTTATGTCTGCGACGAGCAGTACTCTGTTCAACACTTTTTGTTGTCCTGTGCTGATCTAATCGACACAAGGCATAAACATTTCACAGCAGACTCCTTGAAGGTTTTGTTCCGGGATGTGCCCCCGGACAAGATCTTCAGTTTTCTGAGAGAGTGCCATATTTTTAATAAGATTTGAGCATTTATAGACTATGATGTTTCTATTATTTTGACCTTTTTGAGAGTTTTTCAACGTTTTCTTTAAAGACCTGTGCAACATTTTAGCCTGATATATTTTTAAGGTATATTTACATCATGTCTTAAGACCTTTCTTTTAGTCTGGCTGACCAGATTCTTAACCTTCCCGCCGTGAGATGGCCTTAGCTGCCTGCTCGGCGTTAAACCCAAATAACTAACTCCAAGCGGACTTGATGAATGAATATTATGACATCATTTTTATTTGGGTTCCAGGGCATGTGGGCATCAAAGACAACAGGATCACAGATTCTGCTGCCAACAATGCCCGCAATGACCCTGTCCCTGACACACAGACTGTTTATAGTGATTTTAGACATGTGGCTAGTGCGTACGTAGCCCGTGAGTGGCAGTCCGAGTGGGACAAAGAGGAAGCTAACAAGCCACATAAAGCCCTTCCTAAGTTGTCCGACGGTCTACCTTATCGCTGCGGCAGCCGCCGTGAGTAGACTGTCCTGGCTCGGCTCCACATCGGGGACACGTATGTTACGCACTCTTATTTACTAAAACAGGATGAGCGTCCATGGTGTTATGCCTGCGACGAGCAGTACTCTGTTCAACACTTTTTGTTTTGTGTTGATCTAATCGACACAAGGCATAAACATTTCACAGCAGACTCCTTGAAGGTTTTGTTCCGGGATGTGCCCCCGGACAAGATCTTCAGTTTTCTGAGAGAGTGCCATATTTTTAATAAGATTTGAGCGTTTATAGACTATGATGTTTCTATTATTTTGACCTTTTTGAGAGTCTTTCGACGTTTTCTTTAAAGACCTCTGTGACATTTTAGCCTGACATATTTTTAAGGTATATTTACATCATGTCTTAAGACCTTTCTTTCAGTCTGGCTGACCAGATTTTTACCCTTCCCGCCGTGAGATGGCCTTAGTTGCCTGCTCGTCGTTAACCCCACCCGGGTCTGCCCTGGGGGACTTGGATGGGGTTAGGTATTTTTTAGTTCCCAGGGTCACCCTGGTCAGCCCCACAGGGTGGGTTTATCTCTCTATTCTGGGGCATGTGTTTCTGTCTACCCTTTGTCCATTCACCTGTATTTGCCATTTTAAAACTCTCCCTACTGTCTGCACTGCCTGTAGCTCTTGATATTGGATGTGTGTTGCTAAATGGTCTTAGCTTTATTTAGGCCCATGTGTTAGGTTTATTTAATGTATTTGACCGGCTGGCGACATACATTCAATGTTCTGTTTAGTTTTTTTTTTTTTTCACAAGCAGTGCAGGCACGTCCTGAGAAAGCCTTGTTGCTGTCGGGACGTTAAGCAATGTACAATCAATCAATCAATGCTCGTCGTTAAACCCAAATAACTAACTAACTCTGTTGGTCATCATACTGCAGTGGGGTGTTGCCCAGTGTTAGGTTGCCAGTCTTTGCTTTGTTGGAGAGAGAGAAGAGTGTGGCTGACAGGACTCCCCCCTGTGGCACCCCCTGACACAGCAGCACCTTTTGGCCACAGTACCCATCCACTGTCACACGGGCTCTGCAATTGTGCAGGTATGACTTGGTCCACCGATACATGTTCCCTTGGATGCCACTGCGAAGGAGTTTCACAAGGAGACCATCCTTCCACACCTTGTCGAAAGCCTTCTGTAGGTCAATGAAAGCAGCTAATGTTACCTTCTGATCTTGAAAGGCATCTTTCCTCCACGGCCCAGGCATGCTACTTCCACCTCCGCCGCATCGGTCAGATCAGAAAATACCTCACTACGGAAACTGCCACCAAACTTGCTGTCTCTCTCATCCTATCTCACATCGACTACTGCAACTCTCTCCTTTCCGGCCTCCCTCACTCCACCACTTTCACTCTCCAGCGCATCCAGAATAATGCTGCCCGCCTCGTCCTCAGAAAGAAAAAATCCAACCACATCACTCCCTTGCTCAAACTCCTTCACTGGCTTCCCATCCCCCAACGCATCCAATACAAGATTCTGTCTCTCTGCTACAAATCCCTGAACAACTGCGCTCCCGCCTATCTCTCCAACTTACTTCACCCCTCCCTCCACTCTGCCTCCGACCCTCTACGCCTCCACATCCCCCGCACCAAACTCAGCACTTTGGCCCCCGCTCCTTCTCAGTATACGGTCCATCCATCTGGAACACTCTCCCACTCTCTCTTCGTCAGAAACTCTCTCCTCCTTCCAGTCCGCCCTCAAAACTCACCTCGTTCAACAGTTCTAGCACTATACCACCACACTCCCCACCCTAAGCAGACTGTCGTAATGTATTTCACTATTTGTGGTTCGTGAGTCGTCTAAAGCGTGCGCATGCGTGCGCGAGTTGTGAGTGCTCGCTTAGAGTTATAATTATTATAAGATAAGCACATTATAAATACCGTAATTATTATTATTATTTTTCTATGACCTGTGCAAGGTGTGTTGTCTGGTCTTCTGTACTCTTGTGGCTTCTGAAGCCGGCTTGCTCTGGCATGATAATGCTCTCGGAGTCCAGGTACCACTGCAGGCGCTTGTTGATGATGCGCTCCATGGTCTTGCACACACAACTTGTCAGGCTGATGGGGCGATAAATCGGGGCTTTGGACTTATTCTTCCCTTTCTTCAAAATTGGGATCATCCTGGCTTCCTTCCAGCACTGGGGTACATGTCTTCCTCTCCAGCTGTGGTTAAAGCTTTGTTAAGGCAGTGTTGCCAAGGTGTTGTAACATCTCGTTTGAGATGCTGTCTGGACCTGGACATTTTTTCTTCTTCAGCTGTTTGATGGCCATCTTCAGTTCTGGAAGGGTGATGCCCTTCTTCATTGCATCATGGATGTTTGCATCTCTTGTTCTCTCTCTTTCTTCCTGTCTGATTTCTTTCTCAAGCATTTTTGGGAGAGTGATGTTACTTTCTTTCGCATGGATCTGTGCGAACATGTTTGCAGCTTTCCTACCAGTCAGTGCTTTCCCATCTTCTTCCAGGGTGATCTTATGTTCTCTGGTGCCCTCATCATTCAATGCCTTGGTCAGTCTCCACAACTTGGTGGTGTCCCTCTTCATGTTCAGTCTTGCAGTCTTCTCTCTCCAACTTTTTCTTGTACACTCCAACTTCATCTTCAGATACTGGGCCTTACTGTGTTGTAGCTTGATGTTGTTTTCTTGGCTGGGGTTGGTTTCAGCATCTTCTCTGGCCCTAGTGAGGTTGTCATGTGCTATCTGAAGATCTGCGGTCCAGTATGGGGTGTAGTTTTTCCGGACCCCTCGAGGTATAGTTTCCTTGGTTGCCTTACTGATAATGTCGTTGAACTCTCTGACCACATTGTTGATGTTCCTTCCAGACACAGCAAGGTCTTGCATTAGCTCATTTTTTTCGGATACTGAACAAGCGCCAGTCTGCCTTTCGGTAGTTCCATCTTGGTCGGTGTGGCGAGCTAGCTGCTGTGCTTCCTTTTAGGGAGAGGAGGACAGGGCGGTGGTCACTTCCTCCTAACTGTGGTCCTACTGTTCTGCTGAGGCGCTTATGAACATGGTCAATGCAAAGCGCCAGGTCCGGTGTAGTGGTGGTGTGCCAGCGGCGAGAATAGAAGGTAGGTTGGTCCTCAGGGTCATTGGCAAGTATCAGGTGATTTTCATCTTGCCACTCCTCGATGTCTTCTCCTATCTTGTCAATCGTGTCATATCCCCAACTCTGGGACTGGCTGTTGAAGTCACCAGTGATTAGGAATCCACTGTCCAGGACCTGGATAGTGTCAAGGGACAGCAGCTTATCATTAGGGCAGTAGTAGTTGACCAGGTCAAGGGTGCTGTCACTGGTGGTTACCTTGACCTGGATGTACTCCACCTCTTCCAATGAATCTCCTGGTTTCGCTGGCATTCAGATTGTTTCTAACTAGGGTCATAACTCCCCCTTTCTTCCTCCCTTGGCGATCACTTCAGAAGACCTGATATCCTCTGACCTTAAAGGGTTTTCCTTCTTGCAGGTGTGTCTCTTGTATACAGCAGATGTTTATGCTGTTTTCGTACAGAAAGTTCTCTAGTTCTGTTTTCTTGTTGGTAACCCCTTCTGCATTCCAGTGCATGATGTTCACATTGGCTTATTCTTTGTCTCGGGTCTTGTTTTTTCGCTGGCCAGTTGCTCTACTTCCCCGTCCCTTGGCTCCTCGAGACGGTCGGGAAGGTCCTCCAGTCGCTGAGGGTGGGCTTTGAAGAGGCGCAGAGCCCGGAACTGCACCTGCCTGGTGAGACTCCACAGGGCGAGCACCATTTCTGTTGAATCCATCTCCAAGTGTCATATGGCTGTATATGCTTGGTACTGTGGTTTATTAGAGTGCGCGATGCAGCCCAGTACCTCCGTCTTCAGCACTCGGGGGTTTCTGTCGGGGTTACCTCACCCTTAACTCCTGGTCAAAAGGCCTTTCCTGGGAGCACAGGATGGTTTGGCTTTGGAGTGTCCTTCTCCTAGGTGGGTTGCCAACCAAGGCTTACGAGTCCCATCTACTCAGGTTTTTCCTCGGAGTTTTCCTTCTCGAAGGAGATCTGCCAACCAAGGCTGTCGAGCATCCCTGCCCGGATTTGTATAGGGTTTACTCCCCTAGCCTTTGCCTCTCCCAAGGCACCCACAAGGCAGTGGGGCTATTTACCTATAGCTGGGGATCTGGTTCATGGGCATCAGGGCTTGTCCACATATCGATGGGCCTGCGTGCCGCATGTCTGGGGGCCAGACCTCCTCCGTGTCCTCTGTAGTTCAGCCCAAGTCCGTAAGGTGCTCGGTTACCGTGAGTCGCCACGAGGAGACACTACATGAGGCTTGTTGTTGGAGAGGCTGTGTACTGGCAGGGAGAGACTGACATACTCTGCTCCCCTTTTCGCAAAACTGCTAGCCAGCAGTGGGAGCTGAAAGCGAGAGCGACAAGCACAGACGCTACACTACCACACTAGACGCATCACAACAACCATTTGACCCACAAAACTCGGCTGCTATGTTGATTCTTAGAGTCTCTAGATCAGATCATATCACACCCCATCTGTCTGCTCGTCACTGGTTACCTGTAACAGCTAGGATTCAGTACAAAATTTCATGCATGACTCAGTTGTATTGCCTGTTCCTGCCCACACTACCTTGCCTCTCTCCTCCAGCTGTATACGCCCTCAAGACAGAATTTGCGCTCTGCTGCCGACTCTCGAGTTTTACGTATCCCTCTTGTCAAAACAAAGTCGTTTGGTGAGAGGTCATTCAGGTACCAGAGCCCAGTTGTTTGGAATGAACTCCCACGCGAACTGAGATACATGGATTTGAGAGAGGCATTCAAGCGAGCCCTAAAGACCCATATTTTTTCTGTCTGCTACAAATGACTTTGTCACACACCTGTCATGTTAAAGTCATCTCTGTGTTAGAAATAGTGTGTGTGTTTGTGTGTGTGTGTGTTAGAAGTAGTGTGTGTGTGTGTGCGTGCGTGCGCGCGCGTGTGCGCGTGAATGCGCGTGTGAGTCCATAAGCGTAGCACTTTTGAATGGTGACTTTATAGCTTGTTTACAAAGTGCGTTGTATTTTGTTTTAGTACTTTTTGTAAATTGCGTTTTTGTAGTTATTTTTGTACAATTAGTTTTTGTTAAGTGCCTAGAGCTCTAATCTGAGGTTAGGCGCTATACAAGTACTCATTATTATTATATTTTTACACCTGCCAATCACAGATGATTCAACTGCAAGAAAGTGGTCCTCAAGTCCACGACAGATGTTCCAAAAACAGCTTAACTTTGCTATACTGTGTTCAACTACTGGCTGTGGTGTTTCTTTTAGAGACCACAAACAAACTGATTAGGTCTGTGTATTGATTCCACACGTATTACCAGCTTAGAAGAATACTGTCAGAACTCCATGTTCCACTGCCAACTGAATCCAGTTTCAACCAGTTTAATAACCCCATGGATATGAAAGCGTTTCAATGCATCTGTAATGAATTTAACATTAGCACCAAGTATGAAATCCGTCAAAACTGGACAACTATGGCGTCTCGCCAAGACTCTGAATGAGGATGCCACAACCACGTCTAGATCCACAGCATTTGCGGAAGATGGTATGCTCCACACAGGGAAGAGAGCTGCAAACATCCTTGCTGATGCCTTTGAGATGGACAGTTCTCTAAAAATCCCAGCAAGAAGAAGAAGGGAAGTCGAAACACAGCTGCAGACCAAGCTTAAACACCAGACAAACCCCACTGCAGCCATGACATCAGACCTCACTCTGTCAGAACTCAATGATGCGATCAGGGGACTCAAGACCAGGAAAGCCCCAGAGAAAGACGGAGTCTGCAACGAAATGATCAAGCATCTTGGACCAGCTGCCAGAAGGAAACTGCTTGAACTCTTTAACCTTTCATGGATAAATATTGTTTTTCCATCAGCGTGGAAGGAGGCCACCATTGCACCCATACCCATGAAAGGAAAAGACCCAAACAAAAAGTCCAGCTACAGATATGTCAGCATGCTAAGCTGCCTCGGCAAGACTCTCGAGCGCATGATCAACAAGAGACTTCTGTGGCATCTGAAAACCAACAACCTGATCACCAAAGAACAGACAGCCTTCAGGAAGAACAGAAGTACTGAAGACCAGCTCATCTACCTTGCACAGTCGATAGAAAATGCCTTCCAGGAAAAGAAGAAAGTAGTCGCCACCTTCGTTGACCTCTCCAAAGCGTTTGACAAGGTGTGGAAAGAGGGTCTTCTTCTGAAACTATTTACGGCAGGAGTTGCTGGGCGAATGTTCATCTGGATCAGGAGTTTCCCCAGCCACAGAACAGCGAGGGTCAAGCTGGGTGACAGCCTGAGCTACACCGTCAAGATCAGGAAAGGTGTGATTTCCCCCACCCTCTTCCTCGTCTTCATTAATGACATCACTGATGGCCTCTCCAGACGCATCACGAGAGCCCTGCATGCTGACGACTTTGCCATGTGGAACGCCTCAGAGTCCACTCCAACTGCTAGTCAGAATGCAAGAGGCCCTCAACAACACCTCCAGCTGGGCGAGGGACTGGTGTGTCACCATCAACAGTCAGAAGACGGTCTCCACTTGCTTCTCCCTCTCCAACTCCAAAGAATCCCTCAAACTTAACAGTCAACAACCAAGATGTCCCCCAAGTTGACACTCCCACCTATCTTGGTGTCAAACTAGACAAGAAACTGACCTGGAATCCACACATCAAAGAGGCGGAGAGGAAGGCCACGAGAAGACTGTCTCTCTTGAAGAAACTGGCAGGTACCAAATGGGGAGCAAACAGCAGCATCCTCAAGCAGCTGTACACAGGAAACATCCGTCCTGTGATGGAGTATGGCTCAGCAGCCTGAGCCACTGCTGCCAAGAGCAACACGAGCAGGCTGGCCAGAGTGCAGAACGCAGGCATGCGCATCATCACAGGCAGGCTAAAAACGACACCCATCCACACCTTAGAAACCACCACTGGTCTTCACTGCCTAGACAAAAGACGAGAGGAGAAGGTTGCAGAGACTGCCCACCCACCCAGTTCATCAGCAACTCCAAGAACAAACAAAGAACAGGCTGAAGAGGAGCAGCTTCAACCACCTCACAAAACAACTCAAGAGCTCACCAGGACACCATCTACAGTGCCTCAAATGGTCGAGAACCTCTTCAAGCGACTGAGGACTGGAACACCTCCCTGGAAAACGTGCCGTTTGTTACTGATGTCCCAGGAATAGCCAGCAAACAATCCCAGTCAGAAGCCATCCTCAGGTCTCTCACACTGGAAATGCTGGACCGAGATTACAATGCATCAGTCTGGGCACACATTTTCACAGATGGATCCTCATACGCAGCTGTCAAGAATGGAGGCAGTGGAATTTTCATCCGCTACCCAGATGGACACACAACATCCAAACACCTGCCTGCGGGAAGACTGTCAACCAACTACCGGGCTGAACTCACTGCTCAACGAGAGGCTGCCAGCCTTGTCGGTGCAGACGATCCCCTGCCCTCACACGTCGTTTTCCTGACCGACTGCAGATCCACCATCCAAAGCCTGCAGTCCCCCAGTGAGCAGCTGGAGAAAGAAACACTGCACCTACTGGTCACCCTCTCATGCCTAACACTGTTTAGTGGGTACCTGCTCACTGTGGACTACCAGGAAACGAGGAGCAGACAGACTCGTCAAGTCCGGCAGCAAGCTTGAGCAGCCAAACCAACCGATGTCCTTCCAGGAAGTCAAAACCCTCATTAAGTGGCAGTATCATGCAGACTGGCAGACCCAGCGCAACCCACCATCTGATGACCAGTTAAGACACCTCCAGCAGTGTCTTCTCACCATCCTAGACGCCCATTTAAGCTCCGCCACCCTGACCATTCCTCTGTATTTAGTGCAGAACTGCATGCAATTCTGCTGGCACTCAAGCATGCCTATCAGTCTCGGGAAAGGAACTTCCTGATTCTGTCTGATCCTCTTTCTGCCCCGCAGGCCCTTCAGGGCGCGGGAACAGACCACCCCCTGCTGGTGCAGATTAGAGAGCTTTACGCGGACTTGATGAAGGAATATTATGACATCATTTTTATTTGGGTCCCAGGGCATGTGGGCATCGAAGGCAACAGGATCGCAGATTCTGCTGCCAACAGTGCCTGCAATGACCCTGTCTCTGACACACAGACTATTCATAGTGATTTAAACCTGTGATTAGTGCGTACATAGCCCGCGAGTGGCAGTCCGAGTGGGACAAAGAGGAAGCTAACAAGCTGCATGAAGTTCTTCCTAAAGTGTCTGACAGTCTACCTCATCGCTGCGGCAGCCGCCGTGAGGAGACTATCCTTACTTGGCTCCACATCGGGCACACGTATATTATGCACTCTTACTTACTAAAACTGGATGAGTGTCCATGGTGTTTTGCCTGTGACGAGCAGTTTTCTGTTCAACACTTTTTGCTGTATTTTGCCGATCTAATTGACACCAGATATAAACACTTCACAGCAGACTCCTTGAAGGTTTTGTTCCGGGATGTTCCCCCGGACAAAATCTTCAATTTCTTGAGAGACTGCAATATTTTTAACAAGATCTGAGCATTCATAGACTATGTGAATTTCACTATTTTGCCCTTTTTGAGAGTCTGTAGACGTTTCTTTTAAAGACTTCCCCCACCCGGGTCTGCCCTGGGGGACTTGGGTGGGGTTAGGTATTTTTTAGTTCCCAGGGTCACCCTGGTCAGCCCCACAGGGTGGGTTTTTCTCTCTATTCTGGGGCATGTGTTTCTGTCTACCCTTTGTCCATTCACCTGTATTTGCCTTTTTAAAACTCTCCCTACTGTCTGCACTGCCTGTAGCTCTTGATATTGGATGTGTGTTGCTAAATGGTCTTAGCTTTATTTAGGCCCCGTGTGTTAGGTTTATTTAATGTATTTGACCGGCTGGCGACATACATTCAATGTTCTGTTTATTTTTTTTTTTCACAAGCAGTGCAGGCACGTCCTGAGAAAGCCTTGTTGCTGTCGGGACGCTAAGCAATGTACAATCAATCTTTTAAAGACTCGTGCAACATTTTAGCCTGACATATTTTTCAGATATATTACATCTTGTCTTAAGACCTTGCTTTTAGTCTGGCTGACCAGATTTTTACCCATCCCACCGTGAGATGGCCTTAGTCGCCTGCTCAGCGTTAAACCCAACTAACTAACTAACTAACTAACTGTCAAGTTCAAACTGATTAGGATCTGTTACATCTGGACAGTCACCAACATGAGCATAAAATGAGTTTACTTTCTAAAAGTTTGTGTTGCAAACTGAACATATTTCTTGTACCAACCATATCCGTTGTATTACCGTAGTCATACATATCTTCCATTTCAATATTATGGCCAAATCCTCCCACTGCCATTGTTGTATTTTTATTTTATTTTATTATTTTTTTCATAAATAAAAATTAATGACATCACCCTACAGATCAAATTTAGACCCGTACAGAAAACTATGTGAACCTCTATGTGTTATGGGTATTAGGCAATCAATTGTCATCACAAACAATCCTAGCACCATAGATCAAAACCAAACTCTTACTGTCAAGTTTCCAAACCTAGGTCCCAGTGATGTTATTGTTCCTGGCCTTGCATTTAATATTGAATTTTCTTCAGAATCTGACGTGAACTGAACACTAGTTGACAATCTAGGTAGAGCAATTATTAAGACTATTAAAGTTAAACTTGAAGGTCAAGAAGTCTTTATCAAGGCATACAGTCTGATAACATTGCCAAACTTAGAATCGATGCAGGCAACAAATCTATATCAGCTCCAAAGGATGTTATATTAGCAGCTGTTGTTACAATTGCTTGATTTACTCAAAACTTAAATGAAATTGTTACTGAATAAATTAGCAAAGTACTGACTCCAAGTATTGTTACATTATTTGTGTGGTGTTGTCGGTGCATCTGCGATAAAAAGTGGCCCTTAAGTTTTGACCATTAGTATATGTGAAAATTTTATAAACTTTGTACTTGACTTCTCTGAGCATCTTTCTTTATTTCTTGGTGTTTTCTTTGCATTTTACACACTTGGCAGTCACTCAATTGAAGTGGATGTCAAAAACCATGCAGCACCAACAGCGGGTAATGTACAGTTTCCTAGGTACCTTTGTGTGATGCAATGTTAGACGTTGAACATATTGAATTTACCTTTGTACAATTTATTTTCATAATCATATTGATACCTTCTTTTTGCAGAGTATGGGCATTTGTTTTGTTGGATCAAGACACTTCCAGAAATTTATAGAAGAGGTAAGAAGATTTAAAATCAGTTGTCTTTCTAATGTACGTGCACTTTACATGTATTTCTTTCAAATTTGTCTAAGTCTGTTCTTTCTGAATGAAATGTGTGAAACATAAGCCTATTATCTCCAAGTATACAATCTTCCTTAGGCGCAGTCGAGATATAAATGCAAGATTGTGGTGTTGTTATTGCCACCAGGGTTGTTCATCAGGTATCCATCTGCTGTCATCTACCAACCGTGGAAAACTTTACATTTGGCATTTTCTCAAAGACTATTCAGGCTACAGTCTTCAAACTTGCCCCAAGGATACTTTTTGGAAAGACCTATCTGCAGTTGAGGCCACTTAACACAAATTTCTGGGGACAGAGAAAAGTAGTTCGTGTAAAACTTATTTTGTGTTTGTTCACAGCCAGTCTGAAAGGGAGAGTGTGTGGGAGATGTGTAACTGAGTCTGCCCTGCCCTGTAGGCTAAAAGTGCATAGTACAGTAGACCATCTTTTGAACTGTCACCGGAGTCACCTGCTGAAAGCGGTCAGTGTATCAGAGCCAAAAACGGCAAAAATACCTGAAATTTACAGTCACGGCCATACTGGCGCGGTAATGGGTCAATGACAGCTTGCTTGACACCTGGCTGGCTGCCACACACTGTCATAAAGCCCAGACGTCGTGTGATTACGCAATAACGGATGTGCCTTTGGCTCACCAGCTGTGAAAGATTGCACTATCTGACTGTGTCCACATCTCTTTTTCAAGTGGCTTTACTTTGTGGTCAAGTAATTTTCCGACGTGACCAAAACTTGACTCCTGCGGCTTTCGCCCTGGGTGCTGACTTTGCACATGAGAGCTGAGGACATACGTGCGCAAACATGCGTATCTGTACCACAGGCCTACATATCCATTTCAGCACTCTTACACTAACAGTGCTGAGATTGACTTGGAGGCCTATTTACTCACATTCTGACTCATGTGCCACCCCTGCAGACTGCAGGGGTTCATGAGAATCTAGTGTGTACATTTCCATGTGTCTTTGTGTGTGTGATTTTTGGAGACTGGTGTGTATCCAGAACATTTGCTTCTTCAGGAGATCTATGAAGTCCACAGCTCATGAGTTAAGTAATTGCGACATCTAAAGAAAATCAGCAGCAGTCGGATAATACTGAAATGAGTGACTTGCCAGTTTGTATGTGCCAGCCACAAATCATGATGTCAGTACTAACGATTCCATGCTATGCACGTGGATGCTTAACTGAAGACAAAATGGTGAGAAAGAGAAAATGGCAACACATAGGCTGGAAAAGAAGTGCAACACATTTTCAATGCCACTTGGTAATTATCGGGTCAATACGGTGACTGGTTATTGACCGCTGCTCGTGTACGTGTCACCCCCTCCTCACTCCACCACCCACCCCCTCTTTTCCTATTTGTTCAAGACACAAACACGGTATTGACACACGTAGCTTTTTCTCCCTCCCTTACTATTACACACAAACACAAGATAACAATTAAAACATTGACGTCACGAGCACGTGTATCACACTTCAAAGAAACGTAAAGCGGTTGATGAAGGTCCCGTTTTGTAGCACATCCATATGTTCTTATCAGAGTTAACAAGCACACCTAGGCGGTCCGTTTCTATCGGACCTGCTGTGAATGGTCACCTGTTGTATACAGTCACTTTTTCTTGGCAACAGGGGTGACCGTTCATAGAAGGTTCTACTGTAATATCATACTCTACCTGCCTCTCATCTCAATAGGAGAACAATAGACCACATGCGTACAGCTCATGAATTTATCAATCAATCAATCAATAAACTTTATTATTCCAAATACATGTTGCCACGTACAGGAAAATTTGTCTCGCCACCTCAGGTGCAACTCGCAATCCCCCACAACAGTTTACAAACATCAAATGGACAATGGCTCAGGACGGGTGAAGCCCATCACCAAGGCGTCTCATGGCCGGCGCCAACGGCTCCAACCCGACTTAACCTCCATAACACAAAGCCAACAAAAGACAGCCCTATCATTGTATTTCTTAAACATGTAATATAATATTTTAAAACTTTCTGCTTGGCTGAGACTAGTTACACAAATGAGAAATACGCATAAACCACACACAAAAAAGATGAATTATACTTTCACAGTTGCTACCTGGGGGCCCGTTGCTATAAGAACAGTGCCGGCTATTAAACAGTCACTCCAGCATAAACAGTAACCACCTTAATTATATCATATATCATATATACCCTACCCTGATGACCTTAAAAACAAATGTTAAGACCCATCTTTTCCAGGTGGCATATCAAGATTAGCTTAGTCTAGTATGTAACTTCATAGTCATTTTTAAAGCAATAGTAGTAGAACTACAGCATTAACGTGAAAGCAGTCCAAAATGTGTTTTAAAGAGCACACACATGCACACACTGTTATAAGAAACACAGTCACTGTGTCGGGGAGGTGTCTGTCATCACATCAGTCATTCGGTTGGAATGTGGGGGCCTGAAGCTTGTTGGTACTCACGTCGTTGTATGCACTTGCACTATTCCGTAGGCAGTGATGTTGAGCATGGCGTGAGAAGAGCCACTTCTGAGATTATTGAAACAGTCGTGATGCAGCATTGCAGGGCCTGACATCATATATCATATATACCCTACCCTGATGACCTTCAAAACAAATGTGAACCCATCTTTTCCAGGTGGCATATCAAGATTAGCTTAGTCTAGATGTGCTGCCTGGAAATGTTGGCTGTTTTCTTACACGTGTAGCCCATGTAGGTAGGCTGTGTGTGTGTGTTTGTGTATGTGTGTGTGTGTTTCGTGTTAGGAATGTGCCTACATGGTGCGAGCAGGTGTTTATTTAAAGAGTGAGTGGGTTTTAATTTTTCTCCTTTTAAAATAATTTTTATGTGCTGTAAAGCGCTCCGAGCTTTTATGTATCATTATTATTATTATTATTATTATTATTATTATTATTATTATTATTATATCAAACGAAGGTACAATGTCTGTTGGAATACTGTGGGTGTCGACCATTTCTGCCGGAGCGGGCGCCCAGGAGGTGTTGCATGGCCCCTATCTTGTCTATTTATTTAATGTACAGTCCATGAGGAAAACAACAGTCCATCTGATAAAACAGCTTCGTAACAATGTGCAGTGTAGGAACTAGTGTGCAAAGAATGGGAAAGGAAGAATCTCATCTAGACCTACTCGCTGTGCTTACCACCGACTCACCATTTTCAGAAATGGGGCTGTATGTAAAAATATACGGGCAATATTGCATTGATCAGTGTCACAATCCTTGGAACTGCTATGTTCACCCTCTGTGGCACTTCGCGTCTATTGCTTACAAATCAGATCTGAATATCTTTTGTCACTGTTGTATTGAGGAATGAAAAATCAAATGCTAAAAATGACTGACTGTGAATGAATGAATGTACAAGATCTGCAGAATACAGAAACACTATCAGTCAAGATGGCAGTTCTCCCATCTTGCTTACCCTCGCCGCATATCACATGGTCAGTCTTTGTTTTTGGTTGAATAAAGAGCGGGAAAGGAAGAATCTCATCTGGACTAACTAGCTGTGCTTACAACAGACCGACCATTTTCAGAAACAGGGCTCATGTAAAAACATGCAGGTGGAACCTGTGGTGGGTTCATGTCCGTCACCCTCCTCTGTCATTCATGTACTGATACACATGAGTGCACCTGTTCAGCACTAGTGGTTGAAAACAGTGGATAGCCTCAGCCATCGGCGATGCAGATGGGACTGAGGTGTGAAACTATTAGCTATTGCGTAACGAAGTTTGCAGGTGCTTCTGTAATCAAAGCTTTGTAGTGTTACACGGAGAACGGCATCATCTCAGTCCTTGGGATGGTTGTTCATGTTAAACAGGTGAAAATGCTAACAATTGTTCTGTTGGGGAAACAAAATAATCTTCGTGCTAAGCAGGAATTTTGTGTTAAGCATTTCATGTTAACCATGACATTTTAATACAGAACAAGAAGGCTGTCTGCCGGGGATTCAGAAATGTTTTGTGTTAACCAAAAATTTGTGTAAAGCGTGTTAAGTGGAGTCCATTGTAAATATACCAATTTCATTGACCTCTCACATAGGTCAAGGTCTCAGGAGTTCAAGAAATTAATATTAGCAATATTTTGACAAACTTCTTTTCCCAGATACTGTTTTCAGCTAAAGACTCAAACTTTGCACAGTGATATATGACCTTCATCTTGGCTTGACTTCGCGAACGAAGATTCTATAGGGCTTGCCCACGTCGTCTGCAGGCATTTTCGTGGCTGCGGAGGCCAATCCGGGACAGGCAGGTTCGACCGCAGTGGCTGCAGGGGAAGGTCTGGTCAGGGTTCTGAATTACGACAACTCTTTTTTCTTCTGAGCCGCTTGTCCTTAAGGTTAGCTCTGCGAGAGTCCTCAAAGGAGACGGCTGCCTTGTGAATGGTGGAGCGCCAGGTGTCACGGTCCGCAGCAAGGCGGTGGTCGATTTGGCAGGCACTAAGTGACTTCTTGAGACCGTCTTTGTATCTCTTCTTTGGTGCCTGTCTCGGTGTCCAGTGGCGAGCTCGCCGAACAGAGTGATCTTGGGTAGGCGATGATCCTCCATCCTGGAGACGTGCCCCGCCCAGCGAAGCTGTGTCCGCAGCAGCAAAGCCTCGATGCTCTCAGTTTCCGCCTGTTCAAGGACCTCGACGTTGGTGACATAGTCACTCCAGTGAATGCCCAGGATGGTACGCAGGCAGCGCTGGTGAAAGCGTTCGAGGAGTCGTAGTTGGCTGCGGTAGAGGGCCCAGGACTCGGAACCGTACAGCAGGGTGGTGAGGACGGCAGCTCTGTACACGCTGATCTTGGTGCCTTTTTTCAGCTGTTGGTTGTGCCACACCCGCTTGAATAGTCGCCCGAAAGCACTGTTCGCTTTTGCCAGCCTGTTGTCCAGCTCCTTGTCCAGCTTGGCGTCTGACGTGATGATGCAGCCAAGGTAGGTAAACTGGTGTACAGACTTCAGTTCGGACTCGTCGATGGTGATGTGGGGAGGGCGATGCTCTTCCTTGGGTGCCGGCTGATGAAGGACCTCTGTCTTTTTCAGACTGACCTCAAGTCCAAAGCGCTGGGCGGCATCTGCGAAGCAGGACATAATGCACTGCAAGGCTCTCTCTGTGTGTGCAACGAGGGCAGCGTCATCAGCAAAGAGCAGCTCACGAATCAGTTGGTCTAGGGTTTTCGTGTGGGCCTGCAGTCGTCTGAAGTTGAACATCAAGACGATACCTGATGTACACTGCGTCGTCATCGTCGAGGTCCACTGTGTCCTGCTTCAACATCATGCTGAAGAAGATGGTGAAGAGGGTTGGTGCCAGCACGCAGCCTTGCTTCACGCCGTTGCGAATGGGGAATGGTTCTGAGAGGTCACTGTTTAGTCTGACCTGGCCTTGCTGGTCCTCGTGGAGCTGGACGATCATGTTGAGGAACTTTGGGGGACAACCTAGTCGCTTCAGGATCTGCCACATACCTTGCCTGCTCACAGTGTCAAACGCTTTTGTTAGGTCGACAAACGTTACATACAGCCCTTTGTTCTGCTCGCGGCACTTCTCCTGAAGCTGTCTCAGCACAAAGACCATGTCAGTGGTACTCCTGTTGGCTCTGAAGCCACACTGGCCCTCTGGGAGGTGGTCCTCAGCGATGGCAGGTACCAGCCGATTCAGGAGCAACCTTGCGAGAATTTTCCCGGCAATGGACAGCAGGGTAATTCCACGATAATTAGAGCAGGCAGACTTCTCTCCTTTGTTCTTGTACAGGGTGATGATGACTGCATCACGGAGATCCTTTGGTAGTGTTCCTTTTTCCCAGCAGCAGAGAAAGAGGTCATGGAGCTTGTTGTGCAGTGCTGGGCCTCCATGTTTCCAGATCTCTGGTGGGATTCCGTCAATGCCTGCTGCTTTGCCACTCTTGAGCTGATGGATGGCTGTGAGGGTCTCTTTGGCGGTGGGCGGTTCGTCCAAATCAACCTTTAGTGGAAGGTGTGGGATCTGGAGGATGACTGTTTCTTAAACAGTGCGCTCAGCGCCGAAGAGGTCCTGAAAGTATTCCGACCAGCGGTTCAAGATGGAGGTATTATCTGTGAGGAGTGCCTGTCCATCAGCGCTTCGCAGGGGACTTGGTACCAGGTGCCTAGGGCCATACACTGCTTTCAGTGCTTTGTAGGAGCCCCTGTAGTCACCGTTGTCAGCGCAGAGCTGGGTCCTCTGTGCGAGTCTGGACCACCACTCGTTCTGGAGCTCTCTAAGCTTGAGCTGGAGACTGCTGCAGATGAGGCGGAAGGCAGACTTCTTCACAGGGCAGGAAGGTTGGGCTAGGTGGGCCTGGTGGGCGGCTCTTTTTTTTTTGCTAGAAGTTCCTGGATCTCTACGCCGTTTTCGTCAAACCAGTCTTTGTTCCTCTTTCTAGCAAAGCCCAAGACTTCCACAGAGGATTTTACAATAGCAGTTTTCAGTTATT
Organism: Semisulcospira habei; assembly: GCA_036245525.1. NCBI lineage: Eukaryota > Metazoa > Mollusca > Gastropoda > Semisulcospiridae > Semisulcospira > Semisulcospira habei. Next base: position 125,666,044 of record BTPG01000003.1, on the reverse strand, counting down.
CCCAGAGTGTTTCAGGGGAGGAGTCTGCTGGATCAACTGTGTCTTTGAGCATGCGCTGTAAATTGGCCTGAAGGGCAGCTTTCTTGTCGTCACGCTGAAGGCTGGCAACATCAAGCTTTTTCTTGGGGGGGCCCCCTTTCTTGGGTTTCAGCTTGAGGCGGAACCTGAGTTTGCAGCGAACAAGGCGGTGGTCAGTGTGGCACTCTGCGCTGGGCATCACTCTGGTGAGGAGGACGTCACTGCGGTCCCTCTGACGCACTAGGACATAGTCGATTAGGTGCCAGTGCTTGGAGCGAGGATGCATCCAGGTGGTCTTTCGACTGTCCTTTTGCTGGAAAGTAGTGTTGGTGATGACAAGTTGCTGCTCTGCACAGAGCTCCAACAGTAGGCGACCATTGTCATTGCAGTTCCCAACGCCATGCTTGCCGAGGACTCCTTTAAGTGGACTCCATTGTAAATATACCAATTTCATTGACCTCTCACATAGGTGAAGGTCTCAGGAGTTCAAGAAATAGTTTAATATTAGCAATATTTTGACAAACTTCTTTTCCCAGATACTGTTTTCAGCTAAAGACTCAAACTTTGCACAGTGATATATGACCTTCATAGGCACACTAATTTGGATGACCCCTTGACAAGTTCATGGCTTACAATAAGGTCAGCAAATGTGTGAAAAGTTTCTACTTTGGGTTAAATTTAGATTTTTTTTTTAGCATTATTACAAACTTTTTAATCAAATCTGTACAACAAACCAAGGGGAATTACTCAGCGCTGGACAACAGTTAGATGCAAATGATTGTCTTATTCTATACCTGCGTATTTCTCTGTGGGCTGGCGATTGGGTGCCTGATAGGCGGGGGCAGGGGATCTAACTGTTGTCCAGCGCTGAGTAATTCCCCTTGGTTTGTTGTACAATTCTGCCAGCGCTAGCCTCACCTATCTGGTTTGTGAGTAATCAAATCTGGCATAACAGTAGCTGATGATGAGACCATCCTATGCATACATATTTGGTTGACCCCTTGGAAAACTAAAGGTCACGTAAGTTAACAGATGTTTGTCTCCATAGTAAACTCCCCTCATTTCAGAGTCAGAGCAGGCTTGGCAGCTGACCTTCCTGTTTCTTCATCTCCTTCTACAGTTCAACATGGCACCCACACTTACTTACTTACTTACGCCTGTCACCCCTACCCGGGTATAGGCCGTCGACGAGAGACCTCCAGCAACTCCTGTCCTGTGCTTCTCCTTCGATTCTACTCCAGGTGGTTCCCAGTCTCTTGATGTCTACTTGGAGGTCTCGACGCCAGGAGTTTCTCGGCCTACCTCTTTTCCTCTTTCCCTGGGGGTTCCATGACAATGCCTGCCTAGTGATACTGGAAGCTGGCTTTCTCAGACTGTGACCGATCCATCCCCATCTTCTTCGCCCAATTTCATTCTCTGCTGTTATCTGCTCTGTTCTCTCCCAGAGTCTGACATTGCTGATCTTTTATGGCCAGTGGATTTTCAAAATTCTTCTAAGGCAACTGTTCATGAAGGTCTGTACTCTGTTGACTGTGGTTTTTGTCAATCTCCAAGTCTCTGCTCCATATAAGAGAACTGCTTTTACATTGGAGTTGAAAATCCGGACTTTGGTGTGTTGTGACAGCTCTCTGGAACTCCACACTTTGTTCAACTGGAGAAAGGTTGCTCTGGCTTTACCGATTCGTGCTCTGACATCTGCATCAGTGCCGCCTTTTTTGTCTATGATGCTCCCGAGATAGGTGAAGGACTCCACCTCCTCCAACGGGGTGCCAGCAAGCAAGACTGGTTCTTCCCTGGTTGCGTTCAGCCTCATTGTCTTTGTTTTCTGTTTGTGAATGGTGAGGCCCACTTGGAACGAGATGTCAGCAAGCCTCGTGGTCTTGTCCTGCATTTGTTGATGAGTGTGGGACAGTAATGCCAAGTCGTCTGCAAAATCGAGGTCGTCAAGCTGTGTCCACAGTGTCCACTGTATTCCACTTCGTCTGTGCTCTGTGGTCATCTTCATGACCCAGTCTATGGCCAGTAGGAAGAGGAACGGAGACAGCAGACACCCCTGCCTGACACCAGTTCTGACCTGGAGCTCCCTGGTGAACTGCCCTTCATGGATCACGCGACATGTCATGCCATCGTAGCTGCTCTTGATCAGGCGGACGAGCTTTGTGGGTACTCCGTATTGTCGTAGGAGTTTCCACAGAGTCTCTCGGTCCACACTGTCAAATGCTTTCTCATAATCCACAAAGTTGACGTACAGCGGGGAGCTCCACTCCAGAGACTGTTCCATGATGATGCGGAGAGTGGCGATCTGGTCTGTACATGATCGGTTCTTCCTGAATCCTGCTTGCTGGTCTCTCAGCTGGGGGTCAACGGAGCTCTTCATTCTCTCCAGGATGATCCTGTTGAAGACCTTTCCTGGTACTGACAGCAAGGTGATTCCTCTGTAGTTGGAACACTTGCTGAGGTCGCCTTTCTTGGGAAGCTTGATTAGGTACCCCTCCTTCCAGTCAGCCGGCATCACCTCCTCTTCCCAGATCTTTCCAAACAGTGGGTACAGCATCTCCACTGTTGTCTCTAGGTCTGCTTTCAGAGACTCCGCTGGGATGCCATCTGGGCCTGCTGCTTTGCCGTTCTTCAAGAATGCCACTGCTCTTCTGATCTCTTCCCGGCTGGGTCTGTCACAGCTGATGGGTAGGTCGGTCTCTGCCGGCTGGATGTCTGGGGGGTCGGGTGGGCTCGGTCTGTTCAGTAACTCTTCAAAATACTCGGCCCATCTGTCGAGTTGGTCTGCTCTGTCTGCAATAGGCTTGCCTTCTTTGTCTTTTACTGGTCTTTCTGTATGGCCATACTTGCCTGACAATCTTCTGGTAATGTCGTAGAGCTGTTTCATGTTGCCGCTGCCTGCTGCCTTTTCTGCCTCTGCTGCCAGGCTGTCTGTGTAGGCCCTCTTGTCTGCCCTGATACTACTCTTCACCTCGCGGTTGGCTTCCGAGTATTCCCCCTGTGCCCTTACTTTGGCTGCTCTTGTGCGACTGTTGTTGACAGCTGCTTTCTTCTGCTTCCTCACTTCTATCTTCTTCAAGGTCTGTGCCGACAGCCAGTCCTTGTGATGGTGTTTCCTGAACCCTACAGTGTCCTTGCAGGTTGAGTTCAGCGCCTCTCTAACTGCCTTCCACTGCTGCTCTGTGGTGACCGCCTCCTCTTCATTTACTAGCTCCTGCAGCGCTTGAAACCGGTTGGACAGCACCAGTTTAAACTCTTCTCTAACTCCAGTTTCTCTCAGGAGGCCTACATTATAGCGCTGTCTTCTTGTTGTCTCTGTGCGGCTTTTCTTTAGCTTGAGCTTCATTCTTAAGGTAAGCAGATGGTGGTCGGAGGCGACATCTGCTCCCTTCCTCACTCGAACATCTTGAAGGGATCTTCTAAATTTCTTGCTAATGCAGATATGGTCTATTTGGTTCTCTGTTGTATGGTCAGGTGAGACCCAAGTTGCTTTGTGTATTCTTCTGTGTGGGAAGATGCTGCCTCCAATGACAAGTCGGTTTAGAGCACAAAAGTCTACAAACCTCTCCCCGTTCTCACTCATCTCCGAGCCTAGTCCCTGTCTCCCCATCACCTCTTCGTATCCGGTGTTGTCCTCCCCTATTTTGGCATTAAAATCGCCCATGACGATGGTGATGTCTCGCTCCGCACATTTGTCCAAGGCACTCTGGAGTCGGTCGTAGAACTCTTGTTTCTCTTCCGCATCACTGTCATTAGTGGGCGCATAACACTGGATGACATTCAGCTTGAGTTTTTTCTTGGTTCTAAAGGCTGCTGTGATAATTCTTGGCCCAAGAGGTTCCCAGCCCATCAGCGCGCTCTGTGCCACTGGCGACAGCATGAATGCTACACCTTCTGTATGGGGGGCATTCTCCTCTTCATGACCTGAATACAGAATCATCTCCCCACTTAACAGCCTTTTCTGGCCAGCCTGCGTCCATCTGGCTTCACTGATACCTAGCAGGGAAAGGTTGTACTTTTGCATTTCCGCTGCTATCTGGGCGGCCTTGCCGCTCTGGTACATGGTCTTGACGTTCCATGTGCCCATGGTTGTATCCCTGGATAGAGAGAGGCGGCTTGGTCCTGTGGCTTCCGAAGACTTCCAGCTTTCACCACAGGACGTCATAAGTCTTCTGGTAGAAGAACCTTCCTCCTCCAGGAATGGAATTACTGTTAGTCTTTTCGTCGGCGTTTTTGTAGCTATTTCCTTTTTTGCAGGGTGGGGAAGCTACCCCCACGCCCAACCCCCTTACTAGGAGGACCAGGGGTTTTCTGTCGGGGTCACCTTCCCTTAGACCATGTTGGTTCACGGCACCTTATTTCATTCGGTGCACCCCTCTCACGAGGGACCCCCTATCCACCACCCAGGGGACGCGCCTCAACGCCGTATGGTCCCAGCGCGAGGAGCACCCACACACCCTATGTTTTTTACAGTTTGGGGGTGGTAAACAATATAGGGTCGCAGGCTTCTAAAGTTAACATAAGCGATAAATAAAATGTATTTTTTGGATAGCAAATAATTGCTCTTTTCAAAACCAGTAGGATGTTTTTTTTTTTTTAAAGTACAGTAAAACCTGTTTTGAATGGTCACCGGATTTTAGAGTCACCTGCCGTTTACGGTCACTTTCGCGATGTAGGGACGATGTTTACCATATAAAGTACCTGGATTATATGGTCACTTGCAGAACGCGGCCAGAGGTCAGGGTATCGGAGGCAAAACTGCAATAAATACCTGGAATATATGGCCACAGCCAGACCGGCACGGTAAAGCTGTCATGCGCGATGGGTCAATGACTGTTCATTCAACTCCTCACCACTACACACCTTGACAAAGCCATGTTGTTATGCAGTGACGGGTGTGTGCCATTTGCTTCATGCTGGGTTGAGACGCCTTGTAAAAGGGGCGGTGTATTTCAATGGGATTGATAATAAATAATAATAATAAGGAAGATTTATAAGGCGACAATACATGGAAAGATGCTCTAGGTGCCCTACATATGAACAAAACATACAAATTTGTTTCCTCAAAACACATTACCGATGACATGACTAACTGGAAATAGTCTACTTGCTTACCAATTTTAGCCTAAGACCCAAAGGGTCCCCCCAGGAGGCTCTCGGGGATCCCTGATAGGGACGAGAGAGCTTTCGGGGATCCCTAACAGGGACGAGAGTAGCCTCCCCTGCCCATCCGGTCAGGCGCCCGGTGGTGTCTCCTTTAGCCAGTTGTCTACTTCGCTGTTAGCGTTCGGACGCTTTTACCTGAGCCTCTGACCCTTGGAAAGACTGTGTACGGTTCGACCGTCCCTTACCGGCCTGCCTTCGCCTAGCCTCTCGTCTACCGCTTCTGGCGTGGCCTCCGTCTTCTCTGCTTGCCCTCGTCTGTGCCTCGTGCTCTTGGCTGGCCCTGGAACCTTCTAGGCTCCCGTCGTCGTCTCCCTGCCTTTCCGCCATGGACAGGTAAAGTCTCGGCCGTTTCCGACGTCTCGCCTGGCTGGGTCGGACGTCGGGCTTCGCTCGAGCTACTGTTGGTTTCTCTCCGCATTTCACGGTAAGTTTCGAGTGTTTCTTGATTTCAAAGCTTTATATGGCGGGGTTCGTTACCCGCCCCCGGTCGCCTTTCATGTTTGGGTATGGGCTGCAGTTATCTAGTGCGCCTCTCCCCAGTACGTCGACCTCCAGTGACCTACTGTCTGGTACTTTGTGCTTCGTCACTCTGCCGTTCCGCCATGGAAAGGTGGAGTATCGGCCACTTCCTACGTCTCGCCTGGCTGGGCCGGACGTCGGGCTGCGCTCGAGCTCCTGTTTGTCTTTGCATTCACCGTCAGTTTCGCGTGTCTCTTAATTTTCGAAGCCTTAAATGGCGGGGTTTGTTACCCGCCGCCGGTCGCCTTTCATGTTTGGGTTTGGGTTGCAGTTGCCAAGTGCGCCTCTTCCCCGTTCGGCGACTTCCAGTGACCTAGTGTCCGGTGCTTTGTGCTTCGTCCCTCTGCAGTTCCGCCATGTAAAGGTAAAGTCTTGTCCGCTACATACGTCTCCCCCGGCGGGGCCGGACGTCGTGCTTGGCTCGGACTTCTGTTTGTTTTCTCTCCGCATTTAACGGTGAGTTTTGCTCGTTAATTCGGAGCTTTATCTGGCGGCGTTAGTTGCCCGCCGCCCGTCACCTTTCATGTATGGGTATGTGTTGCAGTACCAAGTGCGTTGCTGCCCAGGACGGCGGCTTCCAGTGGCCTGGTGTCCGCCATACTGTAGACCGGGTGCCACCTGCTCCTCTGTCATCGGCTGCGCTGGCTGCCCTGCTTGACTGGAGGTTCTTGGTCTCTACTCCGGTGTTCCACCGCCGAGCGACCCGCGACTTCCGCCTCCTTGGGACCTTCCGCGGCACGGCGGAATTGTTCCAGCTGCCCTCGGACATGGGATAGCCACTCCTCTCGTCCCTGGTAAGTTTGTAGCTTATTCATAGACGCGTTAAGCCCGCTGACTCCTCCGGCGAGTCGCCAAGCTGGCTACGTGCCCCCCTCCCGTAAAAAGGAGCCCCGGGCACCGCGACCATGTCGCCTTAGTTCACGCGTCGGCCCCTCGGCCAAACCTCAAGCCCGCTGACTCCTCCGGCGAGTCGCCAAGCCGGCTACGTGCCCCCCTCCTTGAGCCCCGGGCACCGCGACCTTGGTCGCTAATTAGTTAAGCGTCGGCCTTTGGCCCTTCTTCTAAGCCCGCTGACTCCTCCGGCGAGTCGCCTAGCTGGCTACGTGCCCCCCTCCTTGAGCCCCGGGCACCGCGACCTTGTCGCCTGTTACATGCAAAAAAAAAAAAAAAAAAAAAAAAAAAAAAGAAGAAGTTGACGCTTGGCCTCGCGGCCCCTCTTGAGCCCGCTGACTCCTCCGGCGAGTCGCCAAGCCGGCTACGTGCCCCCCTCCATGAGCCCCGGGCACCGCGACCTTGTCGCTAATTAGCTTAAGCACCGGCCTTCGGCCCATCTAAGCCCGCTGACTCCTCCGGCGAGTCGCCTAGCTGGCTACGTGCCCCCCTCCTTGAGCCCCGGGCACCGCGACTTTGTCGCTAACTAGTCTACGCGTCGGCCTTCGGACCTGCTCAGCCCGCTGACTCCTCCGGCGAGTCACCCAGCCGGCTACGTGCCCCCCTCCTTGAGCCTTGGGCACTGCGACCTTGTCGCCTATTGTTGACGCGTTGGCCTCACGGCCCCTCCTAAGCCTGCGGACTCCTCCGGCGAATCGCCGAGCCGCTTTGTGCCCCCACCTTGAGCCCTGGGCACCGCGTCCTGGTCGCCAATTAGTTCACGCTTGGCCTTCGGCCCCAGCTTAAGTCCGCTGACTCCTACGGCGAGTCGTTTACCCGACTATGTGCCCCCCTCCTTGAGCCGGGCACCGCGACCTTGTCGCCTTGTTCTTACTTCGGCCTCGGTCCTGGGCCCGCTGACTCCTTTGGCGAGTCGCCTATCTGCTTGTGCCCCCTCCTTGAGCCCCGGGCACCGCGACCCTTTTCGCCGGTTGGTGCCCTAGTCGGCCCTATGGCCTTCCTTCCTACCCTCTGACTCCTTCGTCGAGTCTCCCAGCCAGCTACGGTGCCCCCTCCTTGAGCCTCGGGCACTGCGTCTGGATCGTCTTTCATATACCTCGGGACTTCGGGCCGTTTTCCCCTGGCGCCTACGGCCTTTCCACGTGTTCACCGATTCTCGTCTGTTCGCCGAAGTGAAGCTACTTCGCGCTCGGTTCGCGTGGATGGGTGCCCCTTGGGTACACCCAGTGCAAGTGGGGATCGACGTCTTCGCCCTCGTCGCCTAGATAGTTGCGGCGCCCGACGTTCGTCGCCCGCCCGCTTGACGCCCTCCTGTGTCCCTGCCGACCTTCGCCTTCTGCTCGGCCCTGTCATTCTCCGCGGGACCTCCTCTTCCCCTCTCTCTGCACCGTTCGCCTCCAGCGTCTCCCCGACCCTCTTCGGTGGATGACTCGGCGTCCTGCGTTCGCCGCTGGCCTGCTGGCGTTTTAGCCTTCGGCTCTCCCCGGTTCACTGGCCACTTGCTCCTCTTCGTGCGCGCTGCCTCGGGTGGTTCTGCCGGCGCCCGTCCTTGCGGTTACACCTCCCAGCTCTAGTGGATGGCTCCTTCCCTGGCCTTCTCCCCTGATGCGACGTCGCAGCTGTGCCGTGCTCCTGTGGCTTCCCACGCTCTTCGGCCCTGCCTGGTAGTCTCCTTAGGACCCCTTCTAGGCCTGTGGGCCCAGCGACACCCGTGTGGTTGAGTTCCCGCCCGCTCCGACCAAGGCCCTCGCCCTTCGCGCGCAGGTCTCCGCTCTGCCTTGAGATGTTGCGTTGGTGCTCGTCGCTCGGCGCGGCTCCCCCCGCCTCGGACCCTTCGCTTCGCCTTCGGCCCTTGGTCGTCGCCGCCAGCCGGGATCTGCCCCTCGCTTCCACGCGTCCCCATGCCTCCCGCCCCCGCTGTTGTCTTCGCTTGCCGTCGACGGGTCCGTTTCCAGCCCGGCCTCCGGTGTGGTCTCTCCCTCAGCCCTGGGTCCTTGCGTGGATCGTGGATGCCTTGGTTGCCCGAGACCTTGTTCTTCTGTCAGCCGTTCTCCTCCTGGGTCGACCTGCGTCTGCGGTATCAGTCAGCGGTCCCACTTCGTAGGGCAGCGATGTTCTCCTCCTCCGGTTGCTCGCCTGGGCGCCCTGGTCAGCGACTACAGTCCGACCTCTCGCCACTCGTTCACCTGGGTGTGGATTCGGTGACCGACCGCGACTTGGTGCGTCTTCACGAGCCTCGGATCCAGTCCTTGCCGTTCTAGCCCGAGGGTAGCTGCGGACGCGGCGCTCCCCACCTAACTGCGGCTCCAGCTCCTCCTCCTGGTGAGTGCGGCGGCTGATCTCCTTCCCTCTGTCTTCTGTACTCCGCCTCTGGAGGCCGTCCTCCGGCGATCTCTCTACCCTGGTGCCGATCTCTCCTGTGCTGCGCCACGTCGGCTTCGCTGGACGGACATTCTTGGCTCGGCTCCCGGATTCCCCCTGACCTCGCCGCTGCCCGTCTCTCTCTCTGCGTCGTTGCCGGTCTCGACCGTTGGGGCGCTCTCCTTCTCCCGAATTCCGCTCGTCCGCCGGCCGCTGGCCCGCGAACCGGACTTCGCGGCACGTCATCCCGCTGGGACTGGTTGCAGTTGGCAGGCCCTCTGCGCTTGGCGATACGATCTTCGGACACAGGACCTCCTCGTCCTTCCGACAACCCCTCTTCGTGGCTTGCCTTCAGACGCAGGAGGACCCCGCTCTCCCGACCTCTGCTTCCTCCTCTATCGCCCCTTCGCTGGTGCGAGGACAGCGTCTTCTCCCTCCCAGCCCGCCACAGTCCACGTCGCCTGTTCGTCCTGACAGTCTACCTCTTGCGACGGTGGCAGCTTCTTCACACGGATTGCGCCCTTCGCTGGGACATCCTTCGCTGGTTCTGCGCCCGTCGGGAGACTCCCCCCTTGTTCTCTTCGCCACGAAGTGGAGCCTCCGGCTTCCCCGCTTCATCTCCCTGTTCCCGACCTCTGGCCTGGTCAGTCGATGCCCTTCGATCCCTTGGGGCGGACTGGTCGTTTACACCTACCCTCCGGCGGTCCTGGTCCTCAAGTCCTGCTCAGCCTCCGGGGATGCAACGCAGTCCTTCTCCTGGTGGCCGGTCGCCCGGACCGGTTCGCGGACTTCCGACCTTCTCAGTCTCGCCACAGGTTCACCCTCCCTTTCCCACCTCCCGCCGATGCTCTTACAGCGCCGATAGCCGCTCTTCCACCCCTGCCCCGAGCGACTTCTCCTGCACGCCTGGCGATTGTGTGGCAAGCTCTCTCTGCTGGAGGCTTCTCGAGTGCAACAGCGGATGCTATCGCTTCTGCCCGCAGACCTACCAGACGTGTCTACGAGGGAAAGTGGCGTGCTTCGTGCCTGGTGCTCTGACCGCCGCCTCTCCACTGTCGGCCTGACGACTCCTCAGCTCACGGACTTCTTCTCTGGCTCGTCCAAGACCTAGGTTGGCTCCCCTCTGGTGCAGCAGCTCTTGAGGGGTCTCTTGATCGCCGACGCCTACCGTCACCTCGGCCGTCCTGACCCAGCGCCTGCAAGGACCTGCCCGACCTTATGGCGCGTTTCGGCGTGCAGCGTCCGGTCTCCCGCCCACTTGGCCCGCGCTGGGACCTCCCTGGTCCTCCCCTGACTGACTTCGGACCGTTGAGCCGCTCCTTCTGGCCCGCTTTGCTGACGTGACTCGGAGGCCTGCTTCCTGATGACCCTCGCCACGGCGCCCCGCGTCACCGAGCTCCACGCTCTCGTCTCGCCCCGCCGGCCTGCAGTTCCGAGTGGATGGCTCCGTTCAGCTACTCCCGGATCCTTCCTTCTCGCTCAGCCTAGGTCTCCCTTGACAGCGCCTCCGGTCCTCGCCGCTCGGCCGCTTACACGACCCGGTTCCTCGGGGCACTCCGCAGCAAGATCCGGGACAGGCACTTCGTATCTACCTGCTCCAAGTCCGTGCGGAGGGGACGGTCTCGTCCCTTGCCGCCGACCGCTGGCAGAACCGGCTTCTCAGCCCAAACGTTCTCCTCCTCGCTCCGCTGGGTATTCCGGTCCGCCTATCGCGACCTCTCCCCACAGGGAGCCGGGGCACTGAAGATCCGCGCCCATGGAACACGCGCTAGGGCCGCAGGTCTCGCCTTCGCCGCGCCGGTGTGGTTAAGGACACTGTGGCGGCGGTGGGGTGGCGGGACGGATCTACCATTGCCGCTTCTACTCCCGCGCCCTGACAGTCCAGCGCGACAACCTTACGCTGGTGGGCAACTTCTGCGGCGCACCACTCCCTCCAGGCGCCCTCGGCGCTTAGGCGGCACTTCGCTAAAATTGTCGGGAGTGGGTGATCAGGAGTGACGGGCCGTCTTCGTCCCTGAAGAGGTTTCTAAAAGGGATTGTGCGGCACCCTCCTCCTCTTTGCCATTCTTCCAGTTAGTCATGTCATCGGTAATGTGTTTTGAGGAAACAAATTAATTTTTCTCTAAAATGTATTTTTTCGAAAAATACTTACCGATGACATGACTCGGAGGTCCCTCCCTCCTCCCCGCTTGCCGCTGGTAACTCCGTAGACAACTGGCTAAAGGAGACACCACCGGGCGCCTGACCGGATGGGCAGGGGAGGCTACTCTCGTCCCTGTTAGGGATCCCCGAAAGCTCTCTCGTCCCTATCAGGGATCCCCGAGAGCCTCCTGGGGGGACCCTTTGGGTCTTAGGCTAAAATTGGTAAGCAAGTAGACTATTTCCAGTTAGTCATGTCATCGGTAAGTATTTTTCGAATAAATACATTTTAGAGAAAAATTAATATTACACAAAAAGTGACAAAGCCACATGTACAATTACACAAAAGAACAGAATTATGACTAAATCTCTCTCTTGGCTTGACTTCGCGAACGAAGATTTTATAGGAGTTGCCCACGACGTCTGCAGGCTTGTTCGTGGCTGCGGAGGCCAATCCGAGACAGGCAGGTTCGACCGCAGTGGCTGCAGGGGAAGGTATGGCCAGGGTTCTGAGCTGCGGCATCTCTGTTTTTTCTCCTGAGCCGCTTGTCCTTAAGGCTAGCTCTGTGAGAGTCCTCAAAGGAGACAGCTGCCTTGTAAATGGTGGAGCGCCAGGTGTCACGGTCCGCAGCAAGCAAAGACCACTGGTGGTGGTCGATTTGGCAGGCACTAAGTGACTTCTTGAGACAGTCTTTGTATCTCTTCTTTGGTGCCCCTCTGTCACGGTGTCCAGTAGCAAGCTCGCCGAACAGGGTGATCTTTGGTAGGCGATGATCCTCCATCCTGGAGACATGCCCCGCCCAGCGGAGCTGTGTCCGCAGCAGCAAAGCCTCGATGCTCACAGTTTCAGCCTGTTCAAGGACCTCGACGTTGGTGACATAGTCACTCCAGTGAATGCCCAGGATGGTACGCAGGCAGCTCTGGTGGAAGCGTTCGAGGAGTCGTAGTTGGCTGCGTAGAGGGCCCAGGACTCGGAACCATACAGCAGGGTGGTGAGGACCACAGCTCTGTACACGCTGATCTTGGTGCCTGTTTTCAGCTGTTGATTGTGCCACACCCGCTTGAAAAGTCGCCCGAAAGCGCTGTTCGCTTTTGCCAGCCTGCTGTCAAGCTCCTTGTCCAGCTTGGCGTCCGACGTGATAATGCAGCCAAGGTAAGTAAACTGGTGCACTGACTTTAGTTCAGACTCGCCAATGGTGATGTGAGGAGGGCGATACACTGTCTTGGGTGCCGGCTGATGGAGGACCTCTGTCTTTTTTAGACTGACCTCGAGTCCAAAGAGCTGGGCAGCATCTGCGAAGCAAGACGTGATGCGCTGCAGGGCTCTCTCTGTGTGTGCAACGAGGGCAGCATCATCAGCAAAAAGCAGCTCACGAATCAGTTGGTCTAGGGTTTTCGTGTGGGCCTGCAGTCGTCTGAGGTTGAACAGGCTGCCATCAAGACGATACCTGATGTACACTGCATCGTCATCATCGAGGTCCACTGTGGCCTGCTTCAACATCATGCTAAAAAAGATGGTGAAGAGGGTCGGTGACTAAATACATGAACACTGATAATCAAAGTGGGAAAAGATGGGTTTTAAGACTGTGTTTAAAACTGGCACTAGACTCGCTGTGTCTCAATGATTTAGGAAGATCATTCCAGGCTGATGGACCCTGGTAAGAAAAAGATCCTGCCCAAATCCTTTAGTCCTTACTGTAGGAATACGAAGCATTTTATTGTCAGACGAACTGCGCAATTGCCTCGAAGGGATATAACAGTGAAGGAGCTCTGAGAGATAAGTGGGTCCAGTGCCAGAAAGAGAAACATGACAAATGGACAAGACTTTGTGCTTGACTCTCTCCTTCACTGGCAACCAGTGGAGAGCGTGCAGGATGGGGGACACATGGTCTGACCTTTTCGCTTTCATGACCAGACGTGCGGCTGAATTTTGGACTCTCTGGAGCCGATCAAATAGATACTGCGGGCATCCAGATACGAGTGAGTTGGCATAGTCAATGCGAGACAGAACAAATGAACAAACCAGAGTTTTTGTAGCCTCTGAGGTAAGGAACTGTCTAATAGAGCTAATACGACGCATCTCCAAATAGGCTGCCCTGCAAATGTTTATCACCTGTATATCCATGGACAAGTCCTGCTCAATTGCAACACCCAGGTTCTTCACTGACTGAGAGAAGCTGACGGTCGTGTTCTCAATCATGATATGCTGAGGCAAAGCGGTAGAAGAAGACATTCTGGGTGATGCAATGAGCATGGCTTCCGTTTTTCCTTCATTCAGTTTGAGCTTGTTTTCTGACATCCACAGCCTCACATCAAGAATGCAAAGTGACACGCTCTGGATGATTTCGTTGACCTGACTCGCACTACCTGACTTATAAAGCTGTGTATCATCACTGTATGCGTGATGTGAAACAGAGTGTCCAGCAATAATGCTGGACAAAGGCTGTACATACAGTAGGAAAAGCACTGGGCCTAATACTGAGCCTTGTACTTACTTACTTACGCCTGTCACCCCTACCCGGGTATAGGCCGTCAACGAGAGATCTCCAGCAACTCCTGTCCTGTGCTTCTCCTTCGATTCTACTCCAGGTGGTTCCCAGTCTCTTGATGTCTGCTTGGAGGTCTCGACGCCAGGAGTTTCTCGGCCTACCTCTTTTCCTCTTTCCCTGGGGGTTCCATGACAATGCCTGCCTAGTGATACTGGAAGCTGGCTTTCTCAGACTGTGACCGATCCATCCCCATCTTCTTCGCCCAATTTCATTCTCTGCTGTTATCTGCTCTGTTCTCTCCCAGAGTCTGACGTTGCTGATCTTCTCTGGCCAGTGGATTTTCAGAATTCTTCTAAGGCAACTGTTCATGAAGGTCTGTACTCTGTTGACTGTGGTTTTTGTCAATCTCCATGTCTCTGCTCCATATAGGAGAACTGCTTTTACATTGGAGTTGAAAATCCGGACTTTGGTGTGTTGTGACAGCTCTCTGGAACTCCACACTTTTTTCAACTGGAGAAAGGCTGCTCTGGCTTTACCGATTCGTGCTCTGACATCTGCATCAGTGCCGCCTTTTTTGTCTATGATGCTCCCGAGATAGGTGAAGGACTCCACCTCCTCCAACGGGGTGCCAGCAAGCAAGACTGGTTCTTCCCTGGTTGCGTTCAGCCTCATTGTCTTTGTTTTCTGTTTGTGAATGGTGAGGCCCACTTGGGACGAGATGTCAGCAAGCCTCGTGGTCTTGTCCTGCATTTGTTGATGAGTGTGGGACAGTAATGCCAAGTCGTCTGCAAAATCGAGGTCGTCAAGCTGTGTCCACAGTGTCCACTGTATTCCACTTCGTCTGTGCTCTGTGGTCATCTTCATGACCCAGTCTATGGCCAGTAGGAAGAGGAACGGAGACAGCAGACACCCCTGCCTGACACCAGTTCTGACCTGGAGCTCTCTGGTGAACTGCCCTTCGTGGATCACGCGACATGTCATGCCATCATAGCTGCTCTTGATCAGGCGGACGAGCTTTGTGGGTACACCGTAGTGTCGTAGGAGTTTCCACAGAGTCTCTCGGTCCACGCTGTCAAATGCTTTCTCATAATCCACAAAGTTGACGTACAGCGGGGAGCTCCACACCAGAGACTGTTCCACGATGATGCGGAGAGTGGCGATCTGGTCTGTACATGATCGGTTCTTCCTGAATCCTGCTTGCTGGTCTCTCAGCTGGGGGTCAACGGAGCTCTTCATTCTCTCTAGGATGATCCTGTTGAAGACCTTTACTGAGCCTTGTGGGACCCCAAAACGGAGGCTGGCAGGTGCAGAGACATGCCCATCGACAGACACAGTCTGTGATCGCTCAGTAATGTAAGAGTGGAACCAAGAAACAGGGGGAATAGAGCAACCGCGTTGGAAAACGCACATCTGCAAGAGGAATATAGTTAGGTCCCTTATAGTGGATATTGGAGGTTACGCTGCACATCTTGTAACAAGCAAACTCTCTTTTGGACATCAGTGATTCATATTAGCGAGGAAAACACGTCACTCAACCGGAAGTGGGCGTGGCTGGGTCCAAAAGTAGGTCATTGTAATATTCCAATAATTTTGCCAGTGCACGGACATTACAATTTTTAAGTGGAAACAAAATCAGATTATAGAAACTGTTGAATTGTATGCATTCCCACATATTTTATTTTTCTATTGATGTAATTAGCCTTCAACAGGAAGTGTTAGTAAGCACACTGTACCTAATTATGTCACCGTGACCTAATTTCACATAAATTTGCTTCTGCATGAATTAATACGCACAACATGTCTTAAAATATGCCTTTTTATTGTGCAAATACTGTGCTTTTGTTATTGTAAAGAACATTTGCTTCATGAAACCCAAGTAGAGGCAGATGTGGATGGGGGTCCTGTTCTCTTTGCAACAAAGTTGAATTAAAGTGAAAATTCTATGAGTGCATGTGCGTACAGATGTTAAATCAAGAAAGGCACTTAATGGCACTTGATTTCACTAAAATGGAGTTTAATCAAATGATTACAAAATACATGTAAATATAATGGAAAATAAAGCACAAGCGGATCCAGAATGGGATCAAATACCAGTTACATTAGGTAGCAGTAGAACACAGTTGCCTGGCAAAGTCTGGTCATATATTTTTACTGTATCACTGATATTTATGACAATACTCCTAGAATTTTTGAAGCACTCCTAATGATAAAACATTATTTCTACACTCAAATTAAATCAGTTAATGCTTTTTTAGAATTTTTTTTTTTTTAAAGTAGAGAAAGGTAGACACAGATCATGGGTCTCATGTTGTAACTATGTGCATAGTAGTTCACAACAGCTTCATTTTTTTAAAAACTACACACATATGCTTGTCTGGACAGTCTTTTCAAGGGATGCATGCATGCTACAAATAAAAGGGTGGGTCCAGGTTCAGGTGAGTGAGCACAAAAAAGATTTTTAATTGAACAGGTAGCCTAGTCACAGCCAATCCAGACCAAAAAGGTGACTGCCAAGCGTGTAAAATGCAAAGAAGTACCCAACAGAGAAAGAAACACGCTTAGAAAAGATGGGTGCAACACAATTTATTAATATTTCATGGAAATACCCTTTGTCAAAATAGACAAACAAACAAACAGAGAGATTAGCCGCTACTTATCATCTTCATTTGCAGAAGGAATGTGGCAACTTGGTAAGTTGCCCAGAGAACGTAGTAACCTAAGTGCATCTGCTGTTGGTGGTATAGCCTCCAGAGATTTGCACTGTCTGGCAAAAAGTGCCTGCCTTACTGCATTGACTTTTACAAGTTGCCTTGTTTTATCATACATGAGTACAACAAAGCGTTCTATTGTCTCCATCCAAGTCCATCCAAGTCTCTGATACAGCTTGAGGACCATCTGCCAAAGCAAGGAAAACATCTGTGACTTGTGGATTTGTTCTCCACACTTCCCAGGCTCTCTTCTTACCCTTTCTGGCAAAGCATGACATGGTATCACAACCAGTGAATGCATGAAAAAATGCAAGGGCTTTTGCTTTCTTTGGCCCAAGCTGCTGGACAATGTTGTTGACGCAGATGTGTCTAAACTGCTTTCCGGCACCAAATGCCACCCAGAGCTCTGTTGCAGATATAGCGAGAGCATTGGCCACAGCCAAAACGACGACATCGGTGTCTGTAGTTCTTATCATGACCCTCATGAAACCTTTCCGCAAACAGTCATTTGCATGCAACAGAATCCTTGTGTTTGCTTCTTTGTGTGTACACGGTCGCAGAGACGACATTTAAAAGTCTGGCGGGGCAAGGACATGACTTGAGTGGGTGCTGATGACAATCCTCCCTGTGATATCGAGCTTTGCAAGATTTTGACCGAGGAAGGCGAACAGCTCTTCTTTGTTGTCATTGACCCTAAGAAAACTGTGCCTGTTCCCTGGAATGAGAGCTGTAGATGTAACTCTTCTTTTCAGACCAGATCCCCTCTTTTCCCTTGTGGACGCTTTGAGGCTGTCTTTGAGATAAACATCCCTGTAACGCATGCAGACTCCTACCAGTTGCACGTACAGACTCGCAGCACAACAGATGCATGCACCGCCACTAACTTAGATGGCGCATTCACGCGGTACAACTTAAACACTATTTCTCTTTCTCCTAGACCCTTTTACTCTTAACAAAACAAATAACGTAAACTCAAAAGATTCTTTACACCATAAACTTCTCACTACAAGTACATCAACACCGCATATTTTGTTTTGTGTTTAGTTTGGGTTGTTAATCTCTCACTTTGATGTGGGTGTGGTGGGTGTAGTGACGGTCCTGACGGTAATGACTCTGATGGTGGGGCCGGCGCTGATGCCGGATGGTCAGTTACATGTGTCTTTTCTGCGGTTAGCGCTTGAAGTTGTAATTTTTTTTGTTTATTCCATTCAGCTAATCGTTTCCCGGCCTGAACCCGTCCAGCACTTTTAGTTTTGGTCACTGTTTGAATCGGAGTTGAGACAGGGTTGGGGACGGGGTTCATCTGTGAGGTCATCTGTGGGGTCGTCTGTAGATTGTCCATTTTTATCAGCAAACAAATTTAATTTCGAAAAATCAATATGACTGCTAGTTACGATTAAGGTTACCAATGGCGCCAGCAAATTTCCAAACCACCTGTAGAACATCTGACATGCTAATTTACCTATTAAACTTGTTATTATTAGATTATTACCCTCCTGTCCATTGCTGGGAAAATCCTTGCAAGGCTGCTCCTGAATCGGCTGATACCTGCCATCGCTGAAGACCACCTCCCAGAGGGCCAGTATGGCTTCAGAGCAAACAGGAGCACCACCGATATGGTCTTTGTGCTGAGACAGCTGCAGGAGAAGTGCCGCGAGCAGAACAAAGGGCTGTATGTAACATTTGTCGACCTAACAAAAGCGTTCGACACTGTGAGCAGGCAAGGCATGTGGCAGATCCTGGAGAGACTTGGCTGTCCCCCAAAGTTCCTCAACATGATTGTCCAGCTACACGAGGACCAGCAAGGCCAGGTCAGACTCAACAATGACCTCTCGGAACCATTCCCCATTCTCAACGGCGTAAAGCAGGGCTGCGTGCTGGCACCGACCCTCTTTACCATCTTTTTTAGCATGATGTTGAAGCAGGCCACAGTGGACCTCGATGATGACGATGCAGTGTACATCAGGTATCGTCTCGATGGCAGCCTGTTCAACCTCAGACGACTGCAGGCCCACACGAAAACCCTAGACCAACTGATTCGTGAGCTGCTTTTTGCTGATGATGCTGCCCTCGTTGCACACACAGAGAGAGCCCTGCAGCGCATCACGTCTTGCTTCGCAGATGCTGCCCAGCTCTTTGGACTCGAGGTCAGTCTGAAAAAGACAGAGGTCCTCCATCAGCCGGCACCCAAGACAGTGTATCGCCCTCCTCACATCACCATTGGCGAGTCTGAACTAAAGTCAGTGCACCAGTTTACTTACCTTGGCTGCATTATCACGTCGGACGCCAAGCTGGACAAGGAGCTTGACAGCAGGCTGGCAAAAGCGAACAGCGCTTTCGGGCGACTTTTCAAGCGGGTGTGGCACAATCAACAGCTGAAAGCAGGCACCAAGATCAGCATGTACAGAGCTGTGGTCCTCCCCACTCTGCTGTATGGTTCCGAGTCCTGGGCCCTCTACCGCAGCCAACTACGACTCCTCGAACGCTTCCACCAGCGCTGCCTGCGTACCATCCTGGGCATTCACTGGAGTGACTATGTCACCAACGTCGAGGTCCTTGAACAGGCTGATACTGTGAGCATCGAGGCTTTGCTGCTGCGGACACAGCTCCGCTGGGCGGGGCATGTCTCCAGGATGGAGGATCATCGCCTACCAAAGATCACCCTGTTCGGCGAGCTTGCTACTGGACACCGTGACAGAGGGGCACCAAAGAAGAGATACAAAGACTGTCTCAAGAAGTCACTTAGTGCCTGCCAAATCGACCACCACCAGTGGTCTTTGCTTGCTGCGGACCGTGACACCTGGCGCTCCACCGTTTACAAGGCAGCTGTCTCCTTTGAGGACTCTCACAGAGCTAGCCTTAAGGACAAGCGGCTCAGGAGAAAAAACAGAGATGCCGCAGCTCAGAACCCTGGCCATACCTTCCCCTGCAGCCACTGCGGTCGAACCTGCCTGTCTCGGATTGGCCTCCGCAGCCACGAACAAGCCTGCAGACGTCGTGGCGGGCAACTCCTATAAAATCTTCGTTCGCGAAGTCAAGCCAAGAGATTAGATTACTTTCGAGATCGTGTGACAGATTTTCTGTGTCAGCAACGGGAAGAATGTTACTCACTACTTTTGTGTATAAAGAAACAAAAGACCTGCTCAAATCATGGGTCATTAGTGAAGCCATGTGATTATCAAATTTAGAATGAAGTTTAATTAATTCGTCAGCTGAGAGTGAATTAATATCATCAGTTGTATACTGTTTGCCGAGATAAGTTTTCGAAAGCCCCCTAACAACTACAGATAGGAGACGTTCTCATTTTGAGTCTAAGTCTTTGTTATGTAAAGCACCGATATCATCCAACAAAAGAATTTCGTCTTGGTTCATTTTATAATTAAATAAATAAAAATAATAATTAAAATAAAGGTACTTACCTTTGTGAAGGGGGGCTGTTTCGACTTAATTTCGTCTCATCAGAAAGGTAACTTTAACCTTTGACGGCCCATTGTAGATGTAAGATTTTTGTGGCCATCTACTTTGTACCAAAGACCACATGTTCATAATCCAAAAACGTGTGTTTGCTCTCGGGTGTGGTTTTGTGTGTGTGTCTGTGAGCCGAGCTGTTGGTACATCCCTATCCGAGAAAAAACACATTCACACAGCACTCCCGGGCTAGGTTCAAAACCTATACTGCGTGAATGTGTTTTTTCTGACACATCACGCTAAATAGTATGTCTTGTGATGTGACAAAATTGATGGTAAGCACAAAGTCCCGAGAGCATTGTAAGCCGCTTATATTTTGATTCTTCGGCTTAACATTGTATAACTACTCTGATGTTCCATTGGTTTATCTTACTGTTGCAGCTTTGTTCTCATTTCATTCATATATGCAACCACATTTTGAATTGCGGGGCTCCCATTAATTTGTGTTATATCTTCATTGTGAGCTTTGGCTTTTTTTCCATTCAGCTCTATAGAACTCTTTTGATGATGTATCTTTTGATCCAATCTACTGATATGAACTTCAATTTTCTTTATTTTGTTTTCAAGTTTGCTATGAAATACAAGCTCTTTTGCAAATGTCGCATCATTATTTTCATCTCTGTACTTTATCAAAAAAGCTGTAGATGCTGTCATCTCATTTTCAATATCTGTTAAATCTCTTTTAAACTCCTGTACTTTATTTTCTAGGAGTTTCAATTCATTTTCGAGATGCCTACCTTTTTTGTTACAATTGGTAAGCCGCTTACGAAGAGCATCAGCTCGCAAAATCGCATTTACTCCAAATGGTTGTGTCATGTTTGGTGTCTCGTTGCTGTGCGCTGGGTTATATATGAGAAAGCTCTAGGCATAGATTGGCCAAATTCTTTGAGCCAATAAAACTAGACTGATGCAATGTCTGGAAAAGCTGATGCAATGGAAAGGCAAACTTGTTTGAGCCTGGTTAGGGTGCCGGGTACGTATGGACGTTAATTCAATTCCTTAGAAACCAGTCACAACTCTTCCACAGGTGTATGTTGTCTGTAGCCTACACTGGTATAAACAAGACAGGTATCACTTTTCATCACAGGTATACTGTTCTCTTTAAGTCTCTTTGCGAGTAGGTTGTGAGACTTGGCGACATACATTTGCCACAAGCCACGCATAGACTAATGGTCCAGTTCCGAACACTTGAGGACTCCATATTTTTATGAATAATATTAACGACATAATTGTCAAGTAACAACTTTTGTTCAGCTGAATGGGCCTGTCATCGCTCTTTTGTTTGGCTGAATGGGCCTGTCGTCGGCTTACTAATGTTTGGTGTAAGCTTTTGTGTTGTTACCGTGGTACTGTAGGTAACATGAATGACGCATTTTTACATTAACATTCATGTCTCATTAGCCACCTCACACAGAGAGAGACCTGATTTAAAAGGCAGTATAGATGTGCTATTACGTACTTGTCTTTTTAATCCAGTGTACAGTAACATGGAAAGCTGCCATCTTGTTTACTTCAGTGAGTCATGAACACCTGTTAGTTTGCACCAAAATCAGTCTCCTCATAATTTCTGAGGAAAAGAAAAGTCGTGCCTACGCACGTTGGCTAGCTGGTGAAATTGTAAACTGTTTTATGTACACGCGTGACTGAGTATGCGAGTGTGTGTGTGTGTGCGTGCATGAGTGATTGTGACGCATCACTTGAGTAACAGGCAACATGCCTTACATCTGACTGAAAGCAGCTGTGTGTATATGTGTTAGTGTGTGTGTGTCAGTGTGTGTGTGTGTGTGTGTGTGTGTGTGTGTGTGTGTGTGTGTGTGTGTGTGTGTGTGTGAGTGTTACCTGCCTCTTACAAAACCTGTTTTTGCCCAAGATATAGCATATGTTATTTATTTCAAAGTGACGGTTGACACTTACATGACAGTTACAGTGGTGTATTGTCCCACCCCCCCTAGCAACTGAAAATCAATAACACGCAACACACTACACCACACAAAACCTGCTCGTCCAGTCTTTGAATGGAAGCGATAAAATAGATTCACCAGGTTGTTTACCTATATACAGTTTTGTTAATACAGATATCGCACCACTGATTTAGGCTTGTACAAAATCAGATGAGATGTTATAATTTTATGTGTGTGTGTGTGTTAGTGTGTTTGTTTGTATGTGTGTGTGTGTGTATATGTGTTTGTGTGTGTGTGTGTGTGTGTGTGTGTGTGTGTGTGTGTGTATGCGTGAAAGGGTAAGCAAACAAAAGCAGGCATCAAAAATTAATAAATCTTCTGGTCACACTATTTAACATGGTCCCTAATTGATTTTCTGAAAAGGGAATTTTTCAAAAACCCAGATGTACAACTCTTTACCAGCACATGTTAGTGCAGGCATTGACAAGTTTTAAAAACAGCCTGATAGGTTCAGACGTGGTGTAACAAATGTATGCTGTTAAACCATCCCAACCTAACTTAAAATGATATGCCAAACAGTACAGTTAACTGGGCTCATGTGAATATAGCCCTGTGTCTCTATGTACTTAGTACAAGGTAGTCAGATACCGTCAATCTAACTTACAGTGGGAGACCAGACTTTAAAGACCTGTGTTGAAAAGGTGATACCTGTGTCATTTTAAATCTGTGACACGGTCAACAAGATATCTTTTGTCATAACAAGCCATTATGCTGGAAAAAGCCCCAGGCAGGGCCGATTCAAAAGAGTGCACCTAGTCATGCGTGACAGGGTACCTGGAGAGCACCATAACCAAATTGACTACATCATGGTGAAGAGACGCTTCCAAACCAGTGTGAACATTGCCAAGAGATTTTGTGTGTGGGTGAGTAAGGCTAGCTAGTTTTGCATTTTTCAGAAATTGACTCTGTCAGTATTGAAAGACAATGAAGAGTAATTTTCTAATGGGGAGGGGGGGGGGGGGTGTGTGAAATTTCTTTAGTCCATGTAACGCACGCAGACTTGCCCACAGTCGCACGTACAGACTCTCACGCAACAGACGCATACACCGCCACTGACTCAGACGGGCGCATTCATGCGGTAAAACAAACACACGGGTTCCCTTTCTAAAGTGACTTTATACAATATAAATATACAAAAAAAATGCTCACACTATCAAGCTATATACATCACATACACCTCACAATATCTTTGCCAGGCTAGGTTTTAGTTTCACACTGTCTCCAACCTGTTTGATGTTATTGCCTGGTTACGTTGGTCCTTCTCATGTCTAGGTGTGAAAGTTCTTCGTCGTACGCTTCTTCTTGCCGTCCTGTCTCTTTGGCACGGACGTCCTCATTCTCGTACTGTTGCGCAGTTCTCGCGTTGACTCAGGTGTCTTGGTCCCGGTCAGACTCACTCTCAGTGAAGACCTGGAGGGATGACCTCACGTTAGGTCCCACCTGTGACTCGACATCTCGGCGTCCGTCGTTCCACTCTTTACAAGAACTCTGAATAGACAACAAAAGTCCCAACGTAACACTTGCTAAACACACCACATATTGGATAAATGAGAAACGTCACGTAACCTGGCTGATACAAATAACTCGCACGTTCGTTCACACACACACACGTGCTTCATAAACTGTCTACTTCCGTAACACCCCCATATCTGTCACTATCTTGAAACAGACTATAGCCTAACACTCTTGCTATACATTACTCTATACACTGGAAAAGACTATGCTTAACCGACCACGTACTATCTTCATAGCGGCTTAGACATACACACCTCACATTCCTTTAGTTATCTATCGCGGTAAACAACTGTATACAAAAACACCGGTTACTTCCCCGAATTCTAAACATACATAACTAAACCAAACCGGAACACCGCTATACAACCACATTACTCTTACCAACGCATACTGTCTTTAACTAAACAACTATCAATACTACATATATAGAAACATACCTGAAATCTAGGCTTCAGAGTCTTGGAATACGGGCTAAGGTATCTCGCATAACGTCTGTCCAGAATGACAGTCAAGCCCCGCACTAACCAAACTAGACCTCTGACAGACACAGCTTCCGCCTAGAACTCACTAAACAGAACTCACTAAAAATCCCGTGCTAACCATGTCTTACAGATTTCCACGTGCGTCTAGTGCCACACGGACTATCGGCACAAACAAACCGTCAACAAAACTCGTACCGTACTAACCCTAATGTATGAGCACTATGCCCGAGCATAGAGCTTCATCACAATTCCCCCTTCCTCGGGAAAAAAAAGAAATGACCGAGTTTCTTTTTAAGACTACTCGACGTACACTATCACATACCAAGACTAACTTTGACTAACTAGAATACAAGAAAAAAAAATTACAGCCTTACGCCTCAACGCACACCTTCAGATCGCACAGCGACAGCAAAACAGAACTAACGCGCTAAAACCTCCAGAAATGAAATCGATCCAATGACTGCCCACATGATCGCGAGACCCCAGTCTCCGACCTACCTACAATCGCGAGACCCCAGTCTCCGATCTACCTACAATCGCGAGACCCTAGTCTCCGATCTACCTAAATATTGGGTGCTGAGCCGCATTTCTGTCCGCAACAGAAGTATGGGGACTATGGGGCCAAGCCCGCTGACCGATCCCCTGATTCTGGACGGAAATAACACGATCTCTCTGTTCCCAACTAGGCGTACTTCAAGCTCTCGTCACCATTGATGCGACTACACTGCGATTAACCTGAGCTCACTTAACCGTCTCGTCTCTACTGATGACTGGCTACACACCCTTCATATTACCTAGGACTAAATCCACTGCTGGCTCGTCGATGAGACAAGACATCAGACTACCTGTGAAAAACTCCGTGTCAATCTCTATTCTAGCCAAAGGGAAAACTTCTACCTTCCCTCCGAACGAAACTACTTTCTGCGTCTCGCCCGTGAACTGATCTTGTCTAACTTGACTACGTCTGACCCCCGCGGTCGTTGTACCTGAGTCACGGAGAACAGAAGCGAGACACCCGTTAACAACCCCGTCCACCAGCGGTAGGCAACCACCTCCGTCAGCTGAACACCCTGTGCCCAGCTGTGGTTCCTCCCCGACTGGGACCGCAAAACTGGCCATGTGAGTGGGCTGCCCAGCCCCCTCCGCCATACCAGGACTGTTAGGACATTGATGAGCTAGATGGCCATACCCCTGACAGGTGAAACACTGAGCCCCTGAACTACTGCTAGGACAGTCACGACTAAAATGACCGTATGCATGACACGCAAAACACTGAGTGTCCGAATTCGCCATACGACCACGACCATACCCACGATCAGATGTTTCTCCTCGTGCGTACGGATCGCTACCGCCATTGCTGTTACCTCAACCACCGCATCGAAAACGCAAAGTACCTCTACCGTTAACCAGCTGGGCTCCACGTAAGGTAATGATGCCCCGGTAACCCCCAGTCGTGTTAGCAGCGACCAACCCGACTGGTGGTGTCTCGGTCCTACGCGCGAGGTTTTTCGTAGGATGCGCCATCCGAAAAGCCTCTGCGTTCTGTACTAACTTGTCCGTAGTCTTGAGGTTACGTTCCCTCAAGAATACCGCTAGATCCTTGGAAACGCTACCAAAGAACTGTTCAGCCAACATGAGATCGAACAATGCTTCGTACGTGTGGTCAATCTTTGACAGTTCGACCCAACGTACGAGCAAATGGGACAATCGTTTGCCAAACGACATAAACGATTCCCCTGTCTCTGGCCGACAAGCTCTCAAGCGTTCTCTAAAACCTTCCGCATTACACTGGAACTGCTGTAAGAGACACTCTTTCAAAGTCTCGTAATCTATGTTCCCCGAAACGTTCAAGCTATGGTAAAGACTCAAAGCCTGACCCTCTAGCACAGACGAAAGCAAAATGGGCCAGTTGGCAGGAGGCCAACTCAGAGAGAGGAATACTGAGAGAATTAAAGCTTCATTAACACAATGACTGAGTTAACCCCCTTAATTATATTTTTGACCATCCATATCCATGTCCCCAGCACAGAGTAAATACCATTGGAAGTTACCCCTAAATCATTATTATTTAAACAGCCACATTTTTATGAAAATCAAAAATAATACTTAAGGGGTTAACTCAATCATTGTGTTAATAATACTTTAATTCTCTCAGTATTCCTCTCTCTCTTAATTAGCTCATATGACCTATGTCGCAATGTTACTATGTACGTAAACACAGCCCGTCGCCAGCAGTCTAGACCAGAATAAAATATTCATAGCACTTACAATGTATTCATAAATAGATGGATATGCACCAACCCTATATCGTTATTCATAGCTGCTAGATCGTTATGTGCCATGCTTAAGTGTGTATTCACAACACCTATCTAATAGTTTTTCAATATACACTACCCCTATCTCGGTATTCATGAAGGGGGATCTCAGCGAGTAAGTTATTCACATGTCCTTTGCAAGCCACCTGTGTTTGCTTTTACCATGCGTCACTATTCAACTGTGAGAGGTGTCACTTCAGTTTATGAATAAGCCGGCTTTTGAAAGCTACATGACTGGTACCCGAAAATCAAAACGGTGTTCATACTCTTCACTATAAACAGTTGGATAAGAAACAAACATATGCACACACACACACACACACACACACACACACACACACACACACACACACACACACACACACACACACACACACACAAAAACAAACAAACAAACAAACAAACATATGCACACACACACACACACAAACAAACAAACAAACACACAAACACACACACACACACACACACACACACACACACACACACACACACTCACTTACAGATACTCATGTCAGTACAATTTTATCATAAGCCTGAGCTGCCGGGTAGTGTCAGTGTTTGTTTGCTTTTCGCATTATATCTCGCGCCCGCTTTTCAATAGGGGGACAACATTCCATTCTATTCAAGGCTGTGCACACACACACACTCTCTCTCTCTCTCTCTCTCTCTCTCTCTCTCTCTCTCTCTCTCTCTCTCTCTCTCTCTCTCTCTCTCACACACACACACACACACACACACACACACACATGCACTGACACACAGACAAACACACGCACGCGCACACGCACGCACACACACAAAACACCTGAACATACACCCGACGCAAAACACAAGGTTGTACACCACTCACCACTCAGTGCAATATTATTACTTCCTGGTACTGTTTATACAGGTCTGACCCTGTTGGGGCTTGTTAGCAAAGTGTACTGTTCATTCATTCAGCCCTCTCTGTGCCGTTACTGTACAAGAATCACATGACTCTGACACATCTGACTTCCTCCATTTGAGGAGGTAAAAACCAGAGATTATTTTTACAAAAGACTTAGATTCTCATGAGTCTCTTTCTTTGTAGGTTTAATTTCTCGATATTTTATCTTGGTTAGATTCTCACGAGCACTGCTTTTTCAGGATTTCAGTCAACAGACAAACATAAATACATAAACATAAACAGCCAAAGTTTTCTTTGGGACTGCTTGTGGCCGTGAGGATACTTCTGGTTTAGTGGGGCTAGTCTTGATCAAACTAGCCCCACTGTGCTGGGGATCGTTTCCCGAATGCGTCCAGTTGACATTCTCAACACTACAGGGCTTTCACAGGAAAAGGTGAATGCGCTACCCACCGGGTTAACCCCCTCCATTGGGGGTTAATAGCGCAGCTAACCCGGGTTACATCGATTCCTGTGAAAGCAGGTGGAAGGTCACCAAAGCAGCCCTTTTATTAAAAAATAAAAAAAAAAATATTTTTTTTCTCATAGATTTATTTTTAGAAAAAGAAAGATATATTTTTTATTTATTTATTTATTTATTGTTTAATTTTTCTTTGGATTTATTATTACAACCACACACACACACACACACACACCAGTCAGAGGGTAAAAATGATTCTTAAAATCTGTGGGTGAGCATATAAGTCTATGGGAGACAACTTCCTGTTTAGTGGTTGACTGGATGACTTTTTAAAGTGATTATGTCCCATGTGCAGAAAATAGGTAATATGTTTACTGTGGTAGCAGTAATATTTTTTCATTTATTATTTTGACGGACAAATAAAAATGACGGACAATTCACAAAGCCCTGGCCCATCAAACCCTGGCTCATCTAGTTTAAGAAACGTGTTTCACACAACAAACTTACCCATATCCAATACTAATAATGTTTATGAATCAATAGAAAACTCTTTTTCTGTCATACAACAAAATCTTATCACAGGCAGTGTTAAGATTCAGATTGTTGCGAAAATCGAATTCACTAGATTGGACGGTGAATTAATTGTATCGTATATATCAACAAGACAACACACTGTTAACACAAGAAGGGAATTAGAGAACGTGTTTAGAGACAGACTATTACCTGACTTTCTCCAGGCAATCGACAGTGCAAAAATGAAGGGGTCTGGTTGGCACGAAGGACATGTACATGAACTGCAACTAAAGCAGTCTAGGTATCATCCTATATTAGGTAAAGCATGGATACCACTGCCAACTGAGGTTGCAAACAAAAAAGCTGTTGTTAATATTCAGAACAAAGACAATTTCTGTTTCATGTGGTGTGTGCTTGCTAAACTACACTTTGTGAGGTCAAGACCTGATCGCGTATCTAACTACATCAAATTTGTAAATGAACTCAACTTTAGTGGCATTGAGTTCCCTGTTAAAATAGAGGACATAGACTTGTTTGAAAAATTAAATCCTGGTATATCTGTGAATGTGTTTGTGTGGGATAATGAATCTGAGAATAAGTTACAACCAATTAGAGTGTCCCCAATTGCTCCAACCTACGGTCAGTCAGAAGATAAACATGTTGACATGTTGCTAATCGGAGATGACAATAACTTTCACTACACAATTATCAGGAATATGTCACGTCTAATTCATGCACATACAACGAAACACAATGGGAAACAGGAAGTGTGCAAGAGATCTTTACAGAGATTCTCTTCTATTAAAATAGCACATAATCACATTCTACACTGCAGGTCAGCTGATGACATAC
This sequence comes from Semisulcospira habei, assembly GCA_036245525.1. Taxonomy (NCBI): domain Eukaryota; kingdom Metazoa; phylum Mollusca; class Gastropoda; family Semisulcospiridae; genus Semisulcospira; species Semisulcospira habei. The sequence goes on along the minus strand of BTPG01000003.1, from coordinate 125,637,301 downwards.
AAACAGTACTTAAGTATCCAGATCCTGGTAGTCAAGTGTATTTTAAGAACTATGGGAATCAGCAAAAGCTGCCATTTATAGTATACGCTGATTTTGAATCATTAGTAATACCATATGAGGGTCCTGTTCCAGAGTCATTACCAAAGACTATAAAACTGAGTGACCAAGTGGTGTGTTCTTTTGGATACATTATTGTTAGGTCAGACGGTCTTCATTCAGAACCTGTTATCTACAGGGGTGAAAATGCAGCATGCTTGTTTTTAACAGAAATGAGACATCTGTATAGTCAGGTAGTACAATATCTCACAACATGTCAGATGCCTTTGGTGATGACAGAAGAAGACAAACTAAAATTTGATACAGCTGTGACGTGTTGGATTTGTGAACAACCTTTAGGTGGTGATAAAGTTCGTGACCACGATCACATAACTGGGCGTTACAGAGGAGCTGCACATAATAATTGTAACTTGTTATTAAAAATAGATCCTAAGACATACAAGTTACCAATCTTTTTCCACAATCTCAAAGGGTATGATTCACACATTATCATGCAGGCTGTAGATGAGTCGTACAAAAACATAAGTTGTATTGCCCAGACAACTGAGAAATACTTGACTTTTAGGTTAGATAAATTAGCATTTTATGACTCTATGCAACATTTGTCTTTAGGTCTTGCTAGTCTGGCAGAAGGACTGACTGAGTATCCAATAACGAGTAAATATTTTGAGCCAGACTTGGTTAAGAAAGGTGTCTATCCATATGAGTACATTGATCACTGGGTTGTGTTTGAGGAAACAAGACTGCCACCAAAAGACAAATTTTATTCTACACTAACTGGCAAAGGTATTTCTGACTCTGAATACCAGCACGCACTTGATGCGTGGGGGAAGTTAGAGTGTCAGACGATTGGTGACTACCATGACCAGTACTTGAAAGCTGACGTTTGTTTGCTAGCAGACGTATTTGAAAGTTACCGTGAAAAGGGTTTGTTGCACTACAGATTTGACCCAGCCTGCTACATAACTAGTCCTGGCATGACATGGGATGCATTTTTGAAATCCAGTAAGATATCTATAGACCTGTTGTCTGATCGTACGATGGGTGAAATGGTGGAACGTGGATTGAGAGGTGATATTAGTATTGCAGCGAACAACTATGCCAAAGCCAACAATAAATATCTTGATGACCTTGACTTTGACCCCTCAAGGTCAAAGTTCATTACGTACCTTGACTCGAACAATTTGTATGGGTTCGCAATGTGTGAGTTATTGCCCTTGAAAAACTTTTGTCTGTATGATTTGTCACAGTATGACATAACAGGGTTAACAAACAATATTAAGAATCTTGACCGAAACGACGCGAAGGGTTGGATCTTTGAAGTCGACCTAGAGTACCCACACCACCTACATGATTATCACAATGATTATCCGTAGGCTGTTGAGAAAATGAGTATGACGGGGAAAAAAGAAGACACTAAACTTGTGCCAAATCTAAATGACAAATTCAATTACGTTTGTCACTACCGCTTGTTGCAGTTTTACATCAGACACGGGTTAGTACTAAAGAAAGTTCACAGAGGATTTCAATTTGATCAGAGTGCTTTCATGAAAGATTACATAATGAAGAACACAACCCTTCGTGCCAGAGACGGCAACACTGCATTTGACAAAGACTTCTTTAAGCTTATGAACAATGCCTGTTTTGGCAAGACAATGGAAAATCCTCATCACAGAAAAGATGTCAGACTGGTCACAACTGAATTGGGTGCAATTAAACTTACAGGCAAGCCTCAATACACAGGGTATAAAGAATTTCATTCATCATTGTATGCTGTGTCACTCAAAAAAAAGATTGTTAAACTGGACAAGCCAGTATTCATTGGTATGGCAATTCTGGAGTTGTCAAAACTGGTGATGCTTGAAAGAAAAACAGAAGATAGTGGTAGAAAACCCTTTAAAATAGAAACAAATAACGACGTTTCGGATCAAAGATCCTTCCTCAGGTGACATGGAAACAAACGTAGAACAGAAAAGAACACGACAGAAAGAATAGACGTCATCCTGTATAAAGAGAATTTAGAATGACGTAAAAAAAAAAAAAAAAAAAAAAAAAAAAAAAAACACACACGTACAAATAATGACGCAAATACACATGCACAAAACACGTAGCACAAAACTTACGTCTATATACATACACGTCACTGCATACATTCGCAATCACTCGTGCCTGCTGCAGCTCGCGCACATGCACACACACACACACACACACACACACACACACACACACACACACACACACACACACACACACACACACATACACACACACTCAAAGGTAGCATCCAGTATCAACAGTGAGGTCAAGTCTGGCACCAACTACCCATCAGGCCGAGCATACATCCCTAGGGGCGAATGTTCAAGCCGCGCGGATGGTAAGTGCCAAGCCTGTCCGCGAAAAAGGATTCTGTCATTTTGCGGCGGATGAAGTGGGATGTATTTTGCCAAAGGATGCGTATGCTGAAATGTGTGAGGCTATGAGGAGGTTCGTTGAAATGACGTCCAACCTGGTTGTTGTATCCGAGGCGGATCGAACGAACATGCTCCTCGCAGCGTTCAGGGAGTGTACGGTATGTCTCCCCCACATACAACATCTTTGGGCAGTGAGAACATGAGATGACATAGACAATATCCGATAGCCTCACACATTTCAGCATACGCATCCTTTGGCAAAATACATCCCACTTCATCCGCCGCAAAATGACAGAATCCTTTTTCGCGGACAGGCTTGGCACTTACCATCCGCGCGGCTTGAACATTCGCCCCTAGGGATGTATGCTCGGCCTGATGGGTAGTTGGTGCCAGACTTGACCTCACTGTTGATACTGGATGCTACCTTTGAGTGTGTGTGTATGTGTGTGTGTGTGTGTGTGTGTGTGTGTGTGTGTGTGTGTGTGTGTGTGCATGTGCGCGAGCTGCAGCAGGCACGAGTGAATGCGAATGTATGCAGTGACGTGTATGTATATAGACGTAAGTTTTGTGCTACGTGTTTTGTGCATGTGTATTTGCGTCATTATTTGTACGTGTGTGTGTTTTTTTTTTTTTTTTTTTTTTTTTTTTTTTTTTACGTCATTCTAAATTCTCTCTATACAGGATGACGTCTATTCTTTCTGTCGTGTTCTTTTCTGTTCTACGTTTGTTTCCATGTCACCTGAGGAAGGATCTTTGATCCGAAACGTCGTTATTTGTTTCTATTTTAAAGGGTTTTCTACCACTATCTTATGTTTTTCTTTCACGTGAAACCCTAGCGGCAACAGTTTTACTACATTGGTGATGCTTGAATTTTATTATGATTACTTCAAATTAAAGTATCCTGACTGTCGTCTGTTATACACTGACACTGACTCTATGATCATTGACGTGTGTACTGAAGACTTTTATGAAGACATGAAAACAGAACTACACATGTATGACACGTCTGACTACCCTAAGGATCACCCACTGTTCAGCACACAAAACAAGAAAGTGCCTGGAAAGTTTAAGGATAAACTGAATGGTGTGCCAATAGCTGAGTATGTTGGACTGAGATCCAAAATGTATTCTATACTGCACCAAAAGGGAAGTCAGTCAAAAGCCAAAGGAATTAAAAAAACAGCAATAAAAAATAAAGACATACGTCATGAACATTACAAGCAAGTGTTAGATGGTGCATTAATGCCTGATTATCCAAACAAGTCACTGAGATCAAACAAACATAATCTTGAAATAATTCAAACACATAAGAAGTCACTTGCAGTTGGAGACACGAAACGAGTGTTTCACAGTAAGGAAAAAGCTTATGCACCTGGTCATTACAGACTCAAGTTATCTGAAGACATAGCTGATGAACTGGTTGATGAATTAATTGATGACTTAGTTACTGAAATGAGTAACGGTGTCTGGGGGAATAATCTGTAATTCTTCTCTGACAAATGCCCTCTGGGGTGCAGGGTCGAACAGGTAATATATTGTTGCGTCAGGACCGGGAATTATTTTTTTTATATTATGAACGGATGTGGACCAGATGGGGTCTGTCGCCCTGCGCTTTATGTCGTTCTCAGCTTCACCTGGTTGATATAAATATCTCACCTGTTTAGTAAATAAACTTGTGTCTGGAGGTGGGGTTGGGGTTGTTTTTGGCTCTGTAATTGTTTTCAATTTAATAGCATCAGCAGGTTTTGGGTGACCTTCATTGTTCATTGCTTTTATCACATGTGGTAATCTCTTAACCCACTCAGTGTTACGGGTGTCATGCATGAGTTCCTTAGAATACTGGTAACTGAAAAGTCTTTCTGATAACTGTTTGTTAAAGTTCTCTACAATTGCCTGTGATCTGTGCACACCTGGAATGCCGCGTCTAACCAGTACGCCATGCTTAGCAAATAACTGATTAACTGCACCTTTAAATTCTGATCCGTCATCGACCTGCACAAGTCTGGGGTATCTTAAGGGGCCTCGACCATATATTTTTGTTAATGCAGTCGCAACTGTACTGGCTGTTTTGTCAGATATGGGTTCAGCGTCTTTGTACCTTGAAGCTATGTCAACGACAGTTAATGCATATTTGTATCGTTTCTTTTTTATTGTGTCATGTGGTAAGAACAAAAGGTCCATTTGGTGCGTGTCATTTGGTGTTGTGTTCTCAAAATGAGGTCTTGTTATCTTTCTTGGAGCAGGGAGATATATCTGCCAAATTGCCTGTCTCTGTAACCATTGCTTGACTTGATTGAGTGTTATATCTCCGCCCACAGCGGCATGTAATTTTTCAATAGCTGTTTGCCCTTTCCAATACCCTGATGGTGAGTAATATATTTTAGATAGTTTATTTTCGGCTGCCATTTTTTCTAGCAATGAAAACTCCAGTAAAATAAACAAATATCATTCCCACTAGAACAAAGATTATCTCCCCGTTTCTTTGTTCTGGGCTTGGTTTGTAATAGTCACTTAGTTTTGGTTTTGGGATAGACATGTCTTCACCCGTGACAAGAAAATATTCCCTGATTGCTTCGTCTGTATTTGAAAACGTATGCTGTGCGTGACCTTCAAGCCTGAGTTTTTCATTGATGAAATCAAGTTTTTCAATTCTATTCTTTTCATATTCTTGTTGAGCTTGAGCGAGTTTCTCTGTTGCCTCATTGTGACGTTTCATTTCTTCTGCTGATTCTTCTCTACCCATTTTTGAAAAGAGATAATTTGAGCCACTGAAAGCCAATGCATTGACCATGGCCCCACCAATCATAATACAGTGGAGTCCGCTTAACACGAATTTCTGGGGACACGGAAAATCACTTCGTGTTAACCGTATTTCGTGTTAACCAATATGGCCTCAAAATTGATCACGGCCCTCCCGGCAAGGAAAAAGTGTGTAAGAGATGCGTGCATGAATGAGTACGAGGTTAAAAGTGCACATTATTGTACTATATATGCTTACATTACGTTCAGCTTGCTAGGAAAACACAAGGATATGTGTGTGTGTAGGCTGGACTTCGCGAACGAAGATTTTATAGGAGTTGCCCACGACGTCTGCAGGCTTGTTCGTGGCTGCGGAGGCCAATCCGGGACAGGCAGGTTCGACCGCAGTGGCTGCAGGGGAAGGTATGGCCAGAGTTCTGAGTTGCGGCATCTCTGTTCTTTCTCCTGAGCCGCTTGTCCTTAAGGCTAGCTCTGCGAGAGTCCTCAAAGGAGACAGCTGCCTTGTAAATAGTGGAGCGCCAGGTGTCACGGTCCACAGCAAGCGAAGACCACTGGTGGTGGTCGATTTGGCAGGCACTAAGTGACTTCTTGAGACAGTCTTTGTATCTCTTCTTTGGTGCCCCTCTGTCACGGTGTCCAGTAGCAAGCTCGCCGAACAGGGTGATCTTTGGTAGGCGATGATCCTCCATCCTGGAGACATGCCCCGCCCAGCGGAGCTGTGTCCGCAGCAGCAAAGCCTCGATGCTCACGGTTTCAGCCTGTTCAAGGACCTCGACATTGGTGACATAGTCACTCCAGTGAATGCCCAGGATGGTACGCAGGCAGCGCTGGTGGAAGCGTTCGAGGAGTCGTAGTTGGCTGCGGTAGAGGGCCCAGGACTCGGAACCATACAGCAGGGTGGTGAGGACCACAGCTCTGTACACGCTGATCTTGGTGCCTGTTTTCAGCTGTTGATTGTGCCACACCCGCTTGAAAAGTCGCCCGAAAGCGCTGTTCGCTTTTGCCAGCCTGCTGTCAAGCTCCTTGTCCAGCTTGGCGTCCGACGTGATAATGCAGCCAAGGTAAGTAAACTGGTGCACTGACTTTAGTTCAGACTCGCCGATGGTGATGTGAGGAGGGCGATACACTGTCTTGGGTGCCGGCTGATGGAGGACCTCTGTCTTTTTCAGACTGACCTCGAGTCCAAAGAGCTGGGCAGCGTCTGCGAAGCAGGACGTGATGCGCTGCAGGGCTCTCTCTGTGTGTGCAACGAGGGCAGCATCATCAGCAAAAAGCAGCTCACGGATCAGTTGGTCTAGGGTTTTCGTGTGGGCCTGCAGTCGTCTGAGGTTGAACAGGCTGCCATCGAGACGATACCTGATGTACACTGCATCGTCATCATCGAGGTCCACTGTGGCCTGCTTCAACATCATGCTAAAAAAGATGGTGAAGAGGGTCGGTGGCAGCACGCAGCCCTGCTTTACGCCGTTGAGAATGGGGAATGGTTCTGAGAGGTCATTGTTGAGTCTGACCTGACCTTGCTGGTCCTCGTGTAGCTGGACAATCATGTTGAGGAACTTTGGGGGACAGCCAAGTCGCTCCAGGATCTGCCACATGCCTTGCCTGCTCACAGTGTCGAACGCTTTTGTTAGGTCGACAAACGTTACGTACAGCCCTTTGTTCTGCTCGCGGCACTTCTCCTGTAGCTGTCTCAGCACAAAGACCATATCGGATATGTGTACAAAGACAAAGGATATGTGTACAGCTCACGTAGTTAATGTAAAATTCATCAGCTAAAATCCATAGTAAAGTAAAAGCAACACGGGCATCTGGCATCGGTAAAAGCAACACAGTCAAAGTCATTTAAAAAACGGGACATGATCGAAGTCGGTCTTGCGTTATTGACAGCCCGTGTAGAGAGACAATAGTGGATCTCATTAATCTTGTTTTTTCACTTCAAGCGTAGTCGACTTCTGTTTTACCTTGGGGGTAGCCGTGATCGGTAGTTAACTGAATTGAGGGAGTGTTGGTACACGAATGATGCATGAATTCAGTTCAGAAACACTAGCCAATGAGAAGACGGATTACAGTGACTGAAGGCTATTCAGCCAATCACAGGCTAGAGTTCGTTCATGTGTCGTGTGTACTACAGCACGAGAGCGACACATGCAGTGCCCCTTTCATGAATCGGTTTTCGGTGTTTGAGACTGGAATGTGTGTTCATGTTAAACAGGTGAATAATAGTGAAATTGCTCTGGTCGGGAACCGAAAACAGCTTCGTGTTAAGCGAAATTTCGTGTTAAGCATTTCGTGTTATCAGTGAAATTTTAATACATAATAAGAAGGCCGTCAGCCGGGAATGCAAAAGCGGTTCGTGTTAACTGGAAATTCGTGTTAAGCGAGTTCGTGTTAACTGGACTCCACTGTAGCTATCGTCGCCATATTTTTATTTACATAGAAACATTTTCGGGAATAATTCCCTGCTTGACAAGAAAGTCTTTTGTCGCAATCGACGCTGTAACAACTACAATTAGCTTAGTGCTGTCTTCAAAGTCAAGTCTACTGAGGTCTGCTGATTTCATTTTGAGTAGACTTTTTCCCAGCATAGAATAAGCTACTGCTAATCCACTGATTACGGCAGAGTGATAGACAAGGTTTATTATGTTCTTTGTGTCGCTCATTTTCTAAGGCAATAAAAATTAAAATAATATTTTTATTTACTGCATATAAAATGGGTCAACGGCTTTGAGTGTTACTGGTAATGTGGCGACTTCTGGTTTTGTTTTTGGAGTGTCTGATTTTTTGGACACTGTACGAGTCTGTGGTTTGTATTTTTTGTATAATTGATAACCTACGTAACCAAATCCGACAACAAATCCGGCAATTATATATTTTGTTGTTTGAGGTTCGGGGTCAGGGTCAGACTTAGTTGTTTGTCTCTCACTTTGATGAGGGAGTGATGGTCCTGACGGTAGTGACGCTGGTCCTGACAGTGTTGACGCCTGGTCAGTCACATGAGCCTTTTCTGTTTGCGCTTGAAGCTGTAATTTTTTTTGTCTGTTATATTCAGCTAATCTTTTACCAGCCTCAACCCTGCCTGGACTTTTAGCCTTAGTCACAGTTTGAACCTGTGTCAAAACTGGACTGGGGTTGGGGTTCGGTTGTGGAGTATCCCCACCCGGGTCTGCCATGGGGGACTTGGGTGGGGTTAGGTATTTTTTAGTTCCCAGGGTCACCCTGGTCAGCCCCACAGGGTGGGTTTTTCTCTCTATTCTGGGGCATGTGTTTCTGTCTACCCTTTGTCCATTCACCTGTATTTGCCTTTTTAAAACTCTCCCTACTGTCTGCACTGCCTGTAGCTCTTGATATTGGATGTGTGTTGCTAAATGGTCTTTGCTTTATTTAGGCCCCATGTGTTAGGTTTATTTAATGTATTTGACCGGCTGGCGACATACATTCAATGTTCTGTTTATTATTTTTTTTTTCCACAAGCAGTGCAGGCACGTCCTGAGAAAGCCTTGTTGCTGTCGGGACGTTAAGCAATGTACAATCAATCAATCAATCGGTTGTGGAGTCGTCTGGGTTTCGTCCATTTTCTTCTGCAGTAAAATTTATTTTCGAGAAATCAATATGGCTCCCAGTAACAAGTAAAGTTACCACAGGTGCAAGGTAATTTCCAAACTTGTAAAACATGACGCATGCTAATTTGCCAATTGTACTTGAAACAATAGGATTGCTTTCAAGGTCGTGTGATAGGCTGTCACTATCCACAGGTAGAAAGTGACTCACTGCTTTTGTGTATAGGCATACAAGAGATCGACTTAAATCACGAGTCATTAGTGAGGCAATGTGGTTTTCATATTTTAAATGAAGCTTGATTAGTTCGTCAGAGGTTAAAGATTCAATATCCTCTGTCATGTATTGTTTCCCGAGATAAGTCTTTGACTTGCCTGAGACAATCACAGACAAAAGACGCTGTTTCTTAGAGTCTAAGTCTTTGTTCTCTACCGCATTGATATCATTCAATAGAAGTAATTCGTCTTGGTTCATTTATAATGAAATTAAAAAATAATAATGTTAACTCTGCTTGCTCACCTTGTGTAATACCACTTTATTAACTGTAACACTGTCAATATAAACATTTAGTTTGTGTAGTTGTTTAAATATGCTATAACAAACTTCCCCTATCCAACCATAGTTGGTATCATTAACTTTAAAAGTAGGTGTCTTTAAATCAACTGTCATGTGCTCCACATCTGGATGCTCATCGACATAATCCAAAGTCACACTATATGTAGCATATATTTCTGATGGTGCTGAAAGACTTATGTTAGTCTGCTTGGGTGATATTAAGTCAGTAAAGTACATATCATCTTTGAAAAGGTGTGTGAGATCAATCACCTGTATGATTTGTCCGTCTGTCATTTTTATTGGACAAACAAATGTATAAATTAATTTACATCAATTTACTAGCCCATACCCTGTGGGCTGATCTGTCTTTAAAATAAGCTTTAGATGCTTAGTTGATTTCAGTTTATTTTTTACATCATCACGTTTATGCTTATTTGGGATGACATCGTTTTCTCTGAGACAGTCTTCAAAGCTGTCACGATCCTTACAGTAAAACAAACAGATAAACTTTAACTGTTCACGAAAATCTTTCAGTGCAGCATTATATTTCTGAGTGAGAATCCATACACCGATGTTTGCATGTCTGCCACTGAAGGCAAGTTCTGCTAAAGTGTTTCTCTTTTTGACAATGTCTTTCTCTGCAGAACAGTCATCAACAATAAACAAAGTTGGCTGTCCTTCAAATTGTTTGTAAAAATATTGTAGGTATTCATTCAGTTTTTTCTCAGGGTCGACTAAGTATATGTTGCTGTCAGTCCAAATGAATAAACGGTTGTGATAAGCTTTGTTGTGTTTGATTGTTGGACAAAATATTACAATGTTTTCAAAATGATGGATGTATCTTGTTTGTAATAAGTCAAGTACGAATTGAGTCTTTCCACACCCTGTGGCACCAACAAATAAGCCACAGTGTGGATCGAGTGTCATCAAGCTCCGGTTCATTTTAATACACAATATAATTTTAATATATGTGTCCACTTAGTCTGCTTTCTGCAATATTGAGTTGTGCGTCATATATCAGGTACAAATATATGTTAATGGCTTCGGCTTTTTCAACCTTCTTTTGTATCTGAATTGTTATTCCGTCACTACCGTTCTCGACAGTTCGTCCTGACCCATGAAGATAATCGTCATCTGTACTACGAAGATCTAACCAAAGTGCATATTTGTTTGTCAGGTATTGTCCGATCCTAACATCATACAGATGTAGATCTTTACACGCAATGTTTGCGGGTTTATCTCTAATCCTTCCTCCTGCAAAATACTTTGTGATCTCATCATAGTGCTGGTATGGTAACATTCCAGACGCGTACACTTGATTAGGGCGGCCTTCAATTGTGCAGGACAAGTGTGTAATCTTAGGATTGTAGAATTTTTCTGAATCCCGTTTATATGGATCTGCTGGTTCAACAAACAACATAAGAATACCTTTCAGTGACCTAGCTGGTGTGTTCAAGTTTATGTTCCACATTGGGTCGCTCTTATCTTTTTGCATTAAACTATGTCTAATCACCCTGTCATAATAAATTGGCAGTCTTGACTGATACTGATTTTGAATGAGTCTGGCTAGATCAGTGTGTGTGACAATTTCATATTCCAAGGAAATGTTAGAGATCTTGTATGTTGCATCTGTGGCAGATGATTTAATAACTTTGGAGTAGTCATTGAAGGTTAGTTCAAAACTCAGACGGTCATTCAGTGCCCCTTGATAATAAGGCAAATGTGCTGTTAGAATTTCAAACTCAAGTGGAATGTAAAATCTAGTTCCATATGTTTCAGCTATAATAACTTCCTTTGGTACCCCAGTAGTTGTTTTGTCTCCGGCATTGATTCGAAGTTTACCAACATTATCTGGCTGTATGCCTTGATAAATACGGTCCTTTCGTTCTTCTCTTGTGAGCCAAAGGTCTTTGTAACAGTAGAATACATCTGAGTCGTCAAGACTAAACACTTCCTGTCCTTCAAGTTTTACTTTAATAGTTCTAACAATTGCTCTGCCAAGATTGTTAACCAGTGTTCTGTTTACGTCTGCGTCTGATGATAGTTCAATATTAAATGCAAGGCGTGCAGTGCCAGGAACGATAACGTCACTGGGACCTAGGTTTGGAAACTTGACTGTAAGAGTTTGGTTCTGGTCTATGGTACTTGGATTGTTCGTGATGACTATCGATTGTCTAATGCCCTTAACACCCAGAGGCTCACGTAGTTTTCTGTATGGGTTTACCCCACCCGGGTCTGCCCTGGGGGACTTGGGTGGGGTTAGGTATTTTTTAGTTCCCAGGGTCACCCTGGTCAGCCCCACAGGGTGGGTTTTTCTCTCTATTCTGGGGCATGTGTTTCTGTCTACCCTTTGTCCATTCACCTGTATTTGCCTTTTTAAAACTCTCCCTACTGTCTGCACTGCCTGTAGCTCTTGATATTGGATGTGTGTTGCTAAATGGTCTTAGCTTTATTTAGGCCCCATGTGTTAGGTTTGTTTAACGTATTTGACCGGCTGGCGACATACATTCAATGTTCTGTTTCTTTTTTATTTTTTCACAAGCAGTGCAGGCACGTCCTGAGAAAGCCTTGTTGCTGTCGGGACGTTAAGCAATGTACAATCAATCAATCAATCTAACTTTGATCCGTAAGACTGTCATTTTTATTATGCACAATAAAAAATAATAAATTAATAAAACAATGGCCGCGGGAGGATTTAATCATGAAGATTTTGAAATGGATGACACGTATGATTTTGGTAATACAACAGATATGACAGATATGACAGATATGACTGGTACAAGAAATATTTACAGTTTACGTCATGAACTTTTAAAACCAAAGTGAACTCATTTTATGATCATGTTGGTGGCCGCCCAGACAACGTAGATCCTAATCAGTTTGAACTTGATGGCAAGGGTCATTTATATTTAAATACTGTTGACAAAGGAAAAGTACTATTGACTAACAAAAAAGACCCTAGTAGGTTTAGGGCTTTAAGTACAATAAAAAATGAAGGTGGTATTGGTGCCTTGCGTCAACTTGGAATTGGTGGGTCTCCTGTCACGCCAAGACTGGCTAGTGTTCTTCACGACACACAAACAAAGTTGCCAACAGGGCAAGAGATTGAAATGGCACCAGTAACAAGCCTACCAGAAATAGCAAACACAGTGATACAAGAAACCTCATTTACTGAAGGACAATTAAATGATGCTATGAAAACAATAGATGATCCACCTTTGTCAATGAGGGAGATTATAGGGCTGGATAAATCACTGCAGACAATAAGAGGTGAGATGGTTAATAATGTTGCCAAACTAGGTGAGCTTGATAAACACATAGAACGTGAAAAAGAGAAACTGGCTACCGCAGACAATGGGAATCTTGACACAGAAATGAAAGAAAGAATCCAACACAGATTAAATGATTTGCAGATAGAAAGATCAGGAAGGTTAGAAACAATTAGTATTGGAAGACAAAAACTAAAATCACAGGTCAACAGAATTAGAGAAACTATTCAGAAAATACTTCACGAAGACACTACTCTGGCTGAGAGACTAAAAACACTTTTCAGAGAGCAGGGTATCACAATTGCTAGTTTAATTACTGCTCTTGGGTTTATTATCAGTACTGTTGTATTAGCTGTCTCCGGCAGTGGTGGTGGTGCACCCCCGGCACCGACACCACCAACCCCGGGCCCCCCGACTCCAACAGACCCAAAAGATTTACAGTCATGGGTAAAGAAACAACTGTCTCACATATCAGACCTGCTTAAGAAATTGGCTGTGAAAGCAATAGATGCTTTGCCTGGCATAATTGGCACTGTTGTCAGTTGGCTGATTACTACAGCAGCAAAGGCAGTAGGGTTTATGGCAGAGCATGTGTGGGTCTTTTTGGTTACAGTAGGAGGGTTGATGGTGGGTTATTTAATGAAACAGATAAAGAAGTAAAACCCCTAACCCTGTTAGACCTATTACCAATGCAGTTCTTTCAGACTCATGTGTGTCCGGGGTTGGTGTAGGGGTTACCGCTTGTATGAGTGCCGGTGTTGGGGCCAGGGCCGGGGCCGGGGGTGTTACCGTCTGTAATGATTTTAATGACTGAACATGTGTGGTTGTGGCTCCTAAGTTTACAGATTGATTGAGACCGAGTTTTTGACCAACACCTGCAACAATGATTTCATTATTATAATTTGTTATTGTACCCATTTGGAGTTGAAGATCAGATGGTAACATGTATAACCCAAAGCCAACTACAAAGTCAACTTTTGATCTGGCATATCTGAGAACGTCTTGGTAGCGTTGTATGCTTGATGGGAGATCTACTGTTGAATTAATTGAATCTTCAAGATTTGCAAGAAACTGTTTTTGAGATTCAAATTTTCCACTTCCATTCAAAATGTTTGATTTTGTTAGTGATTGTGCTCCTAGTATACACCAGACATATGTTCTGATAGACTCATTGACACGCTTGACTCCTGCTTGAGTAAACCCGTCAGATTTATCTAAAATAAATGTGGTCCACGCATTAGTCTGCTTCTGCTCTATTGATCCTAACCAGACTTCAGATTTAGATGAGAATGAAGTGTACCCAGGGTAGTAATCTTGAGGGTATTGTCTGTGACTCATAGCATAATACAATGTACCCATGCCTTTGTGATCATCAAGTTTTTGTGTGAAGTCATACTTAGTGCTTATGTTAAATTCATTACAAATGCGTTCAAACGCTTTCATATCCATGGGGTTGTTATACCTGTTGAAACTGGATTCAGTGGGTAATGGTGTATGCAGTTCTGACAGTATACGTCTAAGCTGGTAATAAACATGGAAACGATAGACAGACTTAATAAGTTTGTTTGAGTGATTCAAATGGTCTGTAAAAGAAACCCCACAGCCAGTAGTTGAGCATAGTATAGCAAAGTTAAGTTGGTTTTGAAACATCTGTAGTGGACTTGAAGACCACTTTCTTGCAGTTGAGTCATCTGTTATTGGAGGGTTTAGGTAATGGTCAAACGGATTTGGTACTTTGACTTGAAATAAATCTTGTTCGCTTACAGCTATGTCAAGCTGGTTTAGTTGTATTATTTTCTGTTCATAAGTAGGTGCGACATTATATTTGGCATCCACATTAAATTGAAATGCGTTTGTAGTGGTAATGGTGGGTGATTTAAATTCCATCCTTTTTTATATGAGATAATAAAAATGTTTATTACCTTAACAAATCTTGACACAAGCAAACCAGTGTGGTTAACTAATGGGATTGATAATCGTGATGGTAGCAAGGCTGTAGCTATCCATGAAATGTTCTACACAGTAAAATGGTTTAATGTAGAAGATGATATATATAATAAAGTAAATTTAGATGGTAAGACTGAAGCTTTACCACCCGGGTATTATGACTTTTGTACTATAGCTGAATGGTTTCAAAGTAATTTTAAAATTAAAGCAACTTTAAATCCAGCTAACCTACTTGTTACATTAGAATTTCCGACACAAAATTGGTTAAAGATCTCAGATAGATTTGCATATTTACTTGGATTTTATATTGATGAAGATTGGTGGAGATCAGATGATTTAGGTGAAGCTATGACCGGTATTATAACAATGAAGACCAAAAAACTTAAAATAACTGGGAAACGCCCTGTCAATTTGTCAGTACACACAGTGTTTAATGTTTATTTAAAAGAACTAAACACAACTGAGAATGTTCACAATGGAAAGCCTTCAACTTTGCTGAGATGCTTACCAACTGGAACTGCACCCTATTGTGAAAGTGTGGTTGTTAGATTTCCTAATTTGCAGTTTAAGAAATTAGGTTCTAGTTTCTTTGAGTCACTGAGTATATCTGTAACTAATCAGGATGACAAACCAGTTGTTATGCATGATTTTAGTGTTGTGTTGGAAATTAAATAATTTTATTTTTGTTTATAAAAAATGAGTGGTGGTCCAAAGCCGAGAATCATACCAGTTGCATGTCCAGTAACAGAGTTGAAAGATTTGGCTGATGTACAGGATTTTGAGAAGGAGGGGGATGTTGGAGAAATATATGGTTTTGAACTTGATTCAAATGGCATGTACAAGAGGAAAGTAACTGTTGACATAAAAGACGGTGAAAGACAGATTCCTAAACTTGGTCAGCTACGTGATGTTACTGTACCTACTCCACCTGTAAATAATACGCCTTTCAACTTAATACATGTGGGAAATAAGTGGGTGGTTTCACCTGTGCCTGTTCCACCACCCACAATTGACTGGGACATAAAGTTGGAATTTATTAGTCCTTATGTATACACTGATGATGAAGGCGCCTTAGTGTTTAGGAAGGTTGTTAACTCTGGGCCGCTGATTGTAAGTCTTGTTCCAAGTTTTGCTTCAGACGACAATAGCAGAGAAAAACTGAAAGTTGAAAATTATGAGAGACGGAGATATCTTCTTACACATAGGAAGGGTAGGTCTGATGCGAAGGTCGTGTTTGCACCAATAAACTTTTCCATCGCAAGAGAAGCGACAATAGTATTTGAAATTATCATGAGATCAGTAACTACTGCTAAAGAGGCTCAAATTGCACAAGGAATTAAACTTACATGGAATGAAACAGTAACAGAATCATCAAAGGCCTTTATTGCCATTACAAAAAATAATGATGTTATTAATGTTTCAAGCAGTATTCCCGCTGTCAAGGTGGTGGTTGACAAAACAACTTTTGTTCGTCTAACTTACATAAACCTTGAACACATTGATCTTGTTTCGTTTTATTATGCTAGCAAATTGTATACTTTTGAAGAGTTGCAAAATGTAATTGCTGATTAAATAAAAAATATTTGTCAATAAAAAAAATGGTAAACTTCTATCCGCAACTACCGACGCTTGAGCCGACTGAAACAAATGTGATGACTAAAACAACGCTTGCACCTGATCCACAGGTGACAGCTGTGCCAATTGCATCAGATAAAACATTACAGGCAGATGCATTCAGATTAAATAATATTACAGAAGCTTTGAAATATTTGGAAAGTGAAGAGGCTAAGTACTCACGGTGCAAAAGGAGGTATAAGACCGTTTTCAATTCTGTTCAAAACACTTCTATGGCTATTGGTGCAGTTTCAGCTGGATGTTCTGTGGGGGGTATTGTTCTGTTCGCCACAGGAATTGGAAGTTTGGCTGGAATAGCAGTTGAGGGTGTTAGCGTTGCTACATGCCTGGCTTGCTTTGGTTTGGAGGCCTTGAACAAAAGGTTTCACACAAAATTACAGAAACATGAAGCATTGAGTACGCTGGCTGGTGCGAAGCTGAGCAGTATGAAACTTATTATCAGTAAGGCATTAAATGATAATTGTATTGATGACGAGGAATTTAAGAGAGTCCAGGATGATTTAAATAATTACAAGAAACAGAAGTCTGAAATACAAAATAAAATGCGTAGTCAATCTCCCGTGAATGTTGAAGAACTGAAGGCTAGTTTTTTAGAGATGGGAAAACAGATCGGTGTTCAGGAAACCACAGAAAAACTACACAATCTTTTAAACAAATAAAAATCAGATTTGGTAATCCTTTAATAATGTCATACACTTCACAGAAAAATGCCATGTCACTTACACCACTTGTGCCTGATTATTTAGCCCCATCTGCACCACCCCCAGAGTACTACTGAGAAAAAAAAGTTTTTTTATTGTCCTTGTATCTTGACAAATCTGACCGAGTAAGTTGTGACTTAAGTCAAGTTGTTGTAAGAACTTATAAGAACTTACAGTAAGTAATTAATAAGTTCTTATGATAAGTTCTTATAAGTTCTTATGATAAGTAACTTAAAGGTTACCTCTGCAGGTTCTTAAAAGTTAGTTGTAACTAGAGAGAGGAATACTGAGAGAATTAAAGTATTATTAACACAATGACTGAGTTAACCCCTTAAGTATTATTTTTGATTTTCATAAAAATGTGGCTGTTTAAATAATAATGATTTAGGGGTAACTTCCAATGGTATTTACTCTGTGCTGGGGACATGGATATGGATGGTCAAAAAAATATAATTAAGGGGGTTAACTCAGTCATTGTGTTAATGAAGCTTTAATTCTCTCAGTATTCCTCTCTCTCAACTCAACGCCTGCGCATGAGAATCGAAACGACACAAAAAAGCGTCAATAGAGTCCATGGACTCTTTAAACATCGGCAGTCTAGGAAAATTCCGTATGCCCCGGCCTACTGAATCACTATCAGCTGTTCTAGACCCCGCATCTCGAGCTAACTGTAGTTGCACCTCTCTATCCCTCTCCTTTTCTTCTCTCCGATAGTCTAGTTCCTTCTCTCTAAAAATTCTATCTTTTTCTTCTCTCTCCCTCTGAACTTCAATTTCTTTCTCTTTTAAAGCCCGTTCCTTTTCGTCTTTCTCTCTCTGAAACGCTAGGGACTTCTCGTCTTTCTCTCTCTGAAATGCTAATTCTTCTTTCTTAAGAGCTCTTTCCTTCTCTTCTCTCTCTCTCTTTACTTCTAACTCTTTCTCCTTTAAGACTCTTTCTTTCTCTTCTCGCTCTCTCTGTACTTCTAACTCCTTCTCCGTAAAGACTCTTTCTTTCTCTTCTCACTCTCTCTGAGCTTCTAACTCTTTCTCTTCTCTCAGTATCTGCATTTCTAACTCTTTCTCCTCTTTAAGTTTATGAATTTCTAATTCTTTCTCGTCCCTCACCCTCTGAACCTCTCCCCCACCGGGTCTGCCCTAGGGGACCTTGGTGGGGTTGTCTACTTTTTAGTTCCTAGGGTCACCTTGTCTAACCCCTGCAAGGTGGGTTCTACTCTTTTGGGGGTTTGTATTTCTGTCTTTCTGGTCCATTCATCTGTATTTTTCTTTTGAAATTCTCCCTTCTGTCTGCGCTTCTTGCAGTTCTTTTCTTCATTTAGCGCAGGCACGTCCTGAAAAGGCCTTTGTTGCTTGCGGGACGTAAAGCAATCTATACTCACTCACTCACTCTGAACCTCTAACTCTTTCTCTTTTAGTACTCTCTCTTCTCTCTGAATTTCTCTCTCTCTCGCCCTATCTTCCCTATGCCTACACTTCTCAACATAATCAAAAAGTTTCTCGTCCTTAAGACCTAGCTTTTCGCCTTGCTTAATATAAGCCTCTACCGGGTCTACCTCCATGTTTGCTACAACAACTTCCCAAAACTTGAAAACGTAAATATACAAATACCACAACCAAATGACGGAAAAAAACTTAATGAAATCTCACAATATCAACAACCTACGCAGAAACCAGTTACCTACTTGACGTCCAGATGGAACGAAAAATAAGAACGATAGAAAGAAGAGCAAGGAAAAAGAATACTACCTATACAACAGGAAGAAACAAGTACTAATTCCTCGTAAGATCCAGAAAACTACAGAAATAACGGATCTTACCCCCTAGAATCGGAGAGGGGAATCTAACACATCAACATGCACCTAGCAACAAAATCCTACTCTAAAATATATACCGCTAAAACAGGGTCACCACTGTAACGCACGCAGACTTGCCCACAGTCGCACGTACAGACTCTCACGCAACAGACACATACACCGCCACTGACTCAGACGGGCGCATTCATGCGGTAAAACAAAGACATGGATTCCCTTTCTAAAGTGACTTTATACAATATAAATATACAAAACAAATGCTCACACTATCAAGCTATATACATCACATACACCTCACAATATCTTTGCCAGGCTAGGTTTTAGTTTCACACTGTCTCCAACCTGTTTGATGTTATTGCCTGGTTACGTTGGTCCTTCTCATGTCTAGGCGTGAAAGTTCTTCGTCGTACGCTTCTTCTTGCCGTCCTGTCTCTTTGGCACGGACGTCCTCGTTCTCATACTGTTGCGCAGTTCTCGCGTTGACTCGGGTGTCTTGGTCCCGTTCAGACTTGCTCTCAGTGAAGAGCTGGAGGGATGACCTCACGTTAGGTCCCACCTGTGACTCGACGTCTCGGCGTCCGTCGTTCCACTCTTTACAAGAACTCTGAATAGACAACAAAAGTCCCAACGTAACACTTGCTAAACACACCACATATTGGATAAATGAGAAACGTCACGTAACCTGGCTGATACAAATAACTCACACGTTCGTTCACACACACACACGTGCTTCATAAACTGTCTACTTCCGTAACACCCCCATATCTGTCACTATCTTGAAACAGACTATAGCCTAACACTCTTGCTATACATTACTCTATACACTGGAAAAGACTATGCTTAACCAACCACGTACTATCTTCATAGCGGCTTAGACATACACACCTCACATTCCCTTAGTTATCTATCGCGGTAAACAACTGTATACAAACACACCGGTTACTTCCCCGAATTCTAAACATATATAACTAAACCAAACCGGAACACCGCTATACAACCACATTACTCTTACCAACGCATACTGTCTTTAACTAAACAACTATCAATACTACATATATATAAACATACCTGAAATCTAGGCTTCAGAGTTGGAATACGGGCTAAGGTATCTCGCATAACGTCTGTCCAGAATGACAGTCAAACCCCACACTAACCAAACTAGACCTCTGACAGACACAGCTTCCGCCTAGAACTCACTAAACAGAACTCACTAAAAATCCTGTGCTAACCATGTCTTACAGATTTCCACGTGCGTCTAGTGCCACACGGACTATCGGCACAAACAAACCGTCAACAAAACCGGTACCATACTAACCCTAATGTATGAGCACTATGCCCGAGCATAGAGCTTCATCACAGTCCATTTTCACAGAGTGTACTATATAGAATTTGGTTTGTTTAAAGAGAAAAAAAAATGTGGACGTTAATGACCTAAATTAGTTAATTAATTAGTGTCAACAAGAAGCTTCAGGATTCTCCTTATATATATCTCTCATCGCAGCTCACACGTAAACCTGTCTAGGCGAAGAATGTAGAAATACACAGCGAACAAAAATACCTCATCAGAAGTAGTGCATTTAAGAGATACTGATGTAATTATGTTTTGGTTGATTTGTTAACTTCCTGAAATCATAAAGCATATACATATACACTCTATGCCTGAAATAAGTTAAAATACCTCTTAAAATGTCTGCTTTTTGTGCACCAAAACCCGTCCGATTATAACAGGTTGCCATATGGACCGTGCGCTTTCCCTCGCGCCGGCATCTGGTTTTCACCACAATTTAGGCTGATGACAGGTGACGGTCACGGCATTTTCGCTGTGCAGGGTATGGAAACCCGTTGTGCTCAGAATACAGCGATGTCATTAGTGTAATTAATTATTGTACCTTAACTAAGGGTCTGTACACGTGTTTCCCTCGCCAGTATAAATGTAACAAGACTTGGGTTTCGCCAGAAAGAAGAACAAAGACTGGTTTGACGAAAACGATGTAGAGATCCAGGAACACATAGCAAAAAAAAGAGCCGCCCATCAGGCCCACCTAGCCCAGCCTTCCTGCCCTGTGAAGAAGTCTGCCTTCCGCCTCGTCTGCAGCAGTCTCCAGCGCAAGCTCAGAGATCTCCAGAATGAGTGGTGGACCAGACTTGCACAGAGGACCCAGCTTTGTGCTGACAATGGTGACTACAGGGGCTTCTACGAAGCACTGAAAGCAGTGTATGGCCCCAGGCACCTGGTACAAAGTCCCCTGCGAAGCGCGAATGGCCAGGCACTCCTCACAGATAATACCTCCATCTTGAACCGCTGGTCGGAATACTTTCAGAGCCTCTTCAGCGCTGAGCGCACTGTTCAAGAAGCAGTCGTCCTACAAATCCCACACCTCTCAGTAAAGGTTGAGTTGGACGAACCGCCCACCGCTGAAGAGACCCTCACAGCCATCCACCAGCTCAAGAGTGGCAAA
This sequence comes from Semisulcospira habei, assembly GCA_036245525.1. Lineage (NCBI taxonomy): Eukaryota > Metazoa > Mollusca > Gastropoda > Semisulcospiridae > Semisulcospira > Semisulcospira habei. The sequence continues at coordinate 125,616,142 of BTPG01000003.1, read as the reverse complement.
GCAGCAGGCATCGATGGAATACCACCAGAGATCTGGAAACATGGAGGCACAGCACTGCACAACAAGCTCCATGACCTCTTTCTCTGCTGCTGGGAGGAAGGAACACTACCAAAAGATCTCCGTGATGCAGTCGTTATCACCCTGTACAAGAACAAAGGCGAGAAGTCTGACTGTTCCAACTATCGGGGAATTACCCTGCTGTCCATTGCTGGGAAAATCCTTGCAAGGCTGCTCCTGAATCGGCTGGTACCTGCCATCGCTGAAGACCAACTCCCAGAGGGCCAGTGTGGCTTCAGAGCAAACAGGAGCACCACCGATATGGTCTTTGTGCTGAGACAGCTGCAGGAGAAGTGCCGCGAGCAGAACAAAGGTCTGTACGTAACATTTGTCGACCTAACAAAAGCGTTCGACACTGTGAGCAGGCAAGGCATGTGGCAGATCCTGGAGCGACTTGGCTGTCCCCCAAAGTTCCTCAACATGATTGTCCAGCTACACGAGGACCAGCAAGGCCAGGTCAGACTCAACAATGACCTCTCGGAACCATTCCCTATTCTCAACGGCGTAAAGCAGGGCTGCGTGCTGGCACCGACCCTCTTCACCATCTTTTTTAGCATGATGTTGAAGCAGGCCACAGTGGACCTCGATGATGACGATGCAGTGTACATCAGGTATCGTCTCGATGGCAGCCTGTTCAACCTCAGACGACTGCAGGCCCACACGAAAACCCTAGACCAACTGATTCGTGAGCTGCTTTTTGCTGATGATGCTGCCCTCGTTGCACACACAGAGAGAGCCCTGCAGCGCATCACGTCTTGCTTCGCAGATGCTGCCCAGCTCTTTGGACTCGAGGTCAGTCTGAAAAAGACAGAGGTCCTCCATCAGCCGGCACCCAAGACAGTGTATCGCCCTCCTCACATCACCATTGGCGAGTCTGAACTAAAGTCAGTGCACCAGTTTACTTACCTTGGCTGCATTATCACGTCGGACGCCAAGCTGGACAAGGAGCTTGACAGCAGGCTGGCAAAAGCGAACAGCGCTTTCGGGCGACTTTTCAAGCGGGTGTGGCACAATCAACAGCTGAAAACAGGCACCAAGATCAGCGTGTACAGAGCTGTGGTCCTCACCACCCTGCTGTATGGTTCCGAGTCCTGGGCCCTCTACCGCAGCCAACTACGACTCCTCGAACGCTTCCACCAGCGCTGCCTGTGTACCATCCTGGGCATTCACTGGAGTGACTATGTCACCAACGTCGAGGTCCTTGAACAGGCTGAAACTGTGAGCATCGAGGCTTTGCTGCTGCGGACACAGCTCCGCTGGGCGGGGCATGTCTCCAGGATGGAGGATCATCGCCTACCAAAGATCACCCTGTTCGGCGAGCTTGCTACTGGACACCGTGACAGAGGGGCACCAAAGAAGAGATACAAAGACTGTCTCAAGAAGTCACTTAGTGCCTGCCAAATCGACCACCACCAGTGGTCTTCGCTTGCTGCGGACCGTGACACCTGGCGCTCCACCATTTACAAGGCAGCTGTCTCCTTTGAGGACTCTCACAGAGCTAGCCTTAAGGACAAGCGGCTCAGGAGAAAAAACAGAGATGCCGCAGCTCAGAACCCTGGCCATACCTTCCCCTGCAGCCACTGCGGTCGAACCTGCCTGTCTCGGATTGGCCTCCGCAGCCACGAACAAGCCTGCAGACGTCGTGGGCAACTCCTATAAAATCTTCGTTCGCGAAGTCAAGCCAAGAGATAAATGTAACATGTGTACACTAAGTCTGTATGCTTCTTATGTTTGTCAGTGCAGTGAGAAATATATAAGGGCCCCCCACTAATAGACTTTCACGCGCCTCGGGGTCTGTGAGTGTGTGCAACGAACTCAGGTGCACAAATGACTGACACAACAGCTTTACCCATCACTACGCATGCGCAGAAAACGCAATGTCGGAAACTATGAAAGACTGACGAAGATTTGTGTCTGTAAATTGATACACTGATATGTCACAGTTGCAAATATCATAAACATGCCAATGCTTCCACTTGTAAGCACTTTCCCCCATATCTTTCTGTTGGTATGCACCACAGAGACTGATTGTTAAGTTTGAAACTTACATGTGCAGTTACGAGTTGATCGGGTTTTTCCATTTTCATCGGGTGTAATGTGGCGACAAAATGAAGCCGCGCCAACTTTGAAGTGCAAATGTTTACATGTTCAACATTTTACAAGGACAATGTACATGTGCATTCCGTGCATTCTTTCCACATCTTTTGTCTTTACTGTGACAATTTTACATACACTAAGGCCACAAGCTTGCACTGCAGGGGATATACACATGCACTAGTAGTACAATACAATGCAATACAATACAATAAAATACAATTCAATATACTTTATTATCCCTCATGGGGAAATTTACTCTCTGCCCATACAACACCATCATCATTCACTCATTCAATTAATTAAATAACCTATAACTCTCAGTTAAAGAGATGAACTGTAACAGATGTACTGTTACCTTTGTAACACTCTTGGCATCATAAACACTGCAGGGGATATACACATACACTAGTAGTACAACTCAATGCAATACAATACAATACAATATACTTTATTAATCCCTCATGGGGAAATTCACTGTCTGCCCATACAACACCATTATCATTCACTCATTCACTTAATTAAATAACCTATAACTCTCAGTTAAAGAGTTAACTGACTGTAAAATAACTGTAACAGATGTACTGCTACCTCTTTAACACTCTTGGCATCAGAAACACTTACGGTTTATGCTCCGTGCGCTTCTGGTGTGTCAATGTTGCAGTGAACTACAGAATGGGCTAGTATTAAAGAACTAAAGAATGTTGACAGACGCTATCTACTGATACATGTATTACTGTTGAAAAGGGTAACATCCTGAGGGACAAAAGAGTTGGCGTAATGTGATGTACTACTTTTGGGTACTCGAAGTCTGCCACTTTGTTCGATACCTCTGCCGTCAAATTCATATCTAAGTGGATATGTTTTGTCATCAAGAATGTCAGCCAGTTTGTTCATAATCCATCTGTTGTACAGTGTGTCCAAAGTATCTTATGCTCTACCAATCACCCCACCCGCTTTCCTGATTACTTTGTTAAGACGATCTTGATCTCTTTTACATAATTTCTACCCCAGCACGACAGTCCAAAATTTAGAACACTAACAATACTTGAACAGTAAAACATCTGTAAAAGCTGAGTGCTTACATTAAATGATCCGAGTTTTCTCAAACAGTAAAGATGCTTTTTTAAATGAGCTTTTTTCACACTGTGTTTTGTTTCCAGTTGAGCGTGTTGTCAAAATGAACACCTAAATACTTGTAGGACTCTACACGCTCAACTCTCTGTTCCCTTGATGACAACAGGATCAGGATGATGTTTGTTTTTCCTGAAATCTATGACCATCTCTCTTGTTTTGCCAACATGTAATTCAAGACAGTTTCTATTGCACCACTCTACAAAGTCATCGATCTCTTGTCGATAGTGTCTGTCATCATCATCTTTAAATTTGTCCTGTCAGTGCCGCGTCGTCAGTGTATTTGTCCATGACACAGTCGTCATTAGTGGCTCAACAGTCTGCTGTATACAAAGAAAACAAAAGAAGCGATGGAACAGTTCTCTGTGGTGCACCGGTGTTGGTAAAAAGTACATCTGAGATTATATCCGAACTAATTCTGACATACTGGGGGGGCGGTCAGTGAGATAGTCCCAAACCCAAAGAATGGTAGAGGCATTTATGTCCATGTGAGTATGTGTGGCTGAATGGTGTTAAAAGCAGACGAAAAATACAATACAATACAACTGTATTGTCTGTTTGAGTCAAAGCGCAACAGAAATTTGCCTTTTGGCTCGACAATAAATTACCTCTTTCACTTCTGACGAAGACATCAAAGCCAGAATCGGGAAAGCGAGATACGCCTTCATTACCCTGAGACCAGTCTGGAGGTCAACATCTCTGTCTTCCCGCAACAAGCTACGAATTTTTAACAGCAACGTTAAGTCTGTCCTCCTCTATGGCTCAGAGACCTGGAGAGCCAACACCCTAACCAACAAGCTCCAAGTATTCGTCAACGGCTGCCTTCGCAACATACTGAAGATCAGGTGGACAGACAAACAATACCGATTTGTGGCAGCGGACAAAGCAAGATCCCATCGACCAGCAGATTGCCAGGCGGAAATGGCGATGGATAGGACACACCCTGCGAAACCCCCACAGGACATCACCCGGCAAGCTTTGCAGTGGAACCCCCAAGGAAAGAGACGGGTCCGTCGCCCTAAGATCACCTGGAGACGATCCTGTGAAGAGGAAATGAAGAGCTGCAACCTGTCGTGGGGTGAACTGAAAAAGGCTGCCCAGAACCGAATGCGCTGGAGGACTGTTGCAGAGGCCCTTTGTTACACGAGGAATCCAAGGAATTAAGCAAGTAAGCAAGTAAGCTCGACAATAAAGAACAAGACAAGACACTGATAAACACTATAAGAACATTCCATTAAAATTATCATTGCAGCAATCTATCACAAGCAATACTATCACAAGCAATACTATCACAAGCAATCTATCACAAGCAATCTATCACAAGATGGGAGGTAATGTTATGTAGATCACAAATTATATATCACATCACTATAAACAAGAGTTCAAAATCGAGACAGCAGTTGAAATAAAAAACTTCTTAAAAACATTCTTTTGGGCAAGTGGCATGTTGAAACCTCTGCCTGATGGTAGCATTTGAAACTGATAAAATAGTGGGTGACGAGGATCACTGACAATGCTAGCAGCTTTCCTTCGGACAGCCCTAAGGTACATATCATCTAATGAGTACTGTCCCAGGCCAATGATCTTCCCAGCTGTTCTGCCCACTAGGCACCGGCCTCCACGTGGCGTGGGTGGGTAGTCTCCTCAGTCACTGAGGGAGGTTACTACTCCTTGAAAGTGAAGAAGTATGTCCCTCTTTCCCCTCCGGTGCTTTAAGTGCCAAAAGTATGGACATGCGCCCGTTGCACTAAGCCCGGACACTCTGCTGAGTCCTGCATAGCCCCCCCTCTGTGTGTGAATTGCCAGGGGGTGCATATGGCTTCAGATAAGAAATGCCCTCGTTGGATATCCGAGTGCAAGATTCAGCAGGTGCATGTGGAGAAGGGGCTGTCCTTTCTGGATGCCCAAAAACTGGCAACCTCTAACACGTCTGTGTATACTTTCAGTGCAGCAGTGGCAGGCAAGCGCCCCACCAAAGACTTCTCATGTCAAACCCCAACTTCTTGGTTGGGGGCGGAGCCTCGGCTCCTCTCGCCCCTGGAGAGTAACCCTCAGAGATAGATAATTAGACAGGTGATGGGCACCCCTCCCCCAATCAATACATTTATTCTAATCAACTAGCCATTTAGACAAACCCACTCCAACCAATACACCCAATAACTTTATTACCTAGCCATTTTAGTTCCACTCCAGAAATCATTCAAGCTACGTTTTTTGATCAGCTACCAACCTGCGATTATTAAGCCAGATCCCCCACCTAACCTAAATTATTAATGCTGTCATTGACTACTATCAGCCGTTTTCGGGAAATGATTACTTGCGCCATTGAGGGAATTCCCGTTAGGCATAATTTCCACAACACCCAACCCAAAAGTAAGTGACGTCAATGTTGCCAATAACAACGCCACGTGTCAACTCGTGACCCTAGTCTCGTGATCAAGTATTGCGTCGTTGAGACGTTCGTAGGGCGTGAAGACGAACATTCTCGATCTTTCCATTACTTTGTGTTGGAGTGCGGTTGTGTTCTCAGAGTAGCAGCATTTTTTATCAGCTACCCGTGATTATTAAGGCAGATCCCCCACCACACCTAAATAATTAATGCTGTCATTGACTTCTTTAAGCAAAGGTACTTCAGTTATTAATCACCATTGTCTCTATCAACACACCACCTTTCAATACAAAATAAAATGCAGTTAAACACACACACACACACACACACACACACACGCTCAAACACACAGATAACATGTTTACATGAAAACACACACACCACCCAGACAGTTATTTGGGTTACAAACTTATCCTATTTCACTGACACACACACACACAGTGCCCTTTGTACAATAGCTGAAGCACATAGTCGTTCTGCTCTACTGAACAAGTATAGGAACCCCATTAAATCTGACTTCCTTCCTCTGAGAACATGAAAAAGCATGTTTTATTTTACAAGAGGCTTTAATTTTCAGTAGCCCACGCCATCACAGATTCTTATGAGCAGTGTGAGATTCTCATTAGCCGCCGATTTCATAGAGTTTTAGTCAACTGTAAAGATTGCTGAATCTATGCATAACACTTAAACACAGACATGGCAGAGTTGTACTGAGCACGCTTAAACACAGGTATGACAGAGAAGCGGACATTCACCAATGCCAAGGACATCTTACAATAGCATGTTAGGCTTACTACCTTTGAGGACGGAAACACCAGAGGTCTTTTGCAAGAGACTTAGATTCTCAGGAGCCTATGTCTTTATAGGCTTAAATTCTTAAGATTCTTTTTTGATTCATATCATGGAGAGCCCTGATTTAATAAGATTTCAGCCAAACCATAAATACGTAAAATAATCTACCTTTGTTTGGGTCTGCTGAGTAGCCGAGAGGATACTTCCGCTGGTTAGGATAGAATAGTTAGCGCAAGCTATTCTGTCTGTGCCGGGTTCGTTTCACGCTCTCGGAGCCAGTTGACACTCTCCACCGCGGAGGCTTTCACAGGAAAAGGTGAACGTGCAACCCCCCAGGGTTATAGCCCCTCCATAGGGGGTGAATTAGCACGTGAATAACCCGGGTTACATCGATTCCTGTGGAAGCGGTGGCAGGCCACTAAGCAGCCCTTTTGTCAATGTTTTTTTTTCTATTTTTTTTTTTTTTTTTTTTTTTTTTTTTTCTTTGTTAATTTTTAATTATTCTTCTTTTTTTTCTTATTTTTTTCTATTTTTTTTTAATTTTAAATTTTTTTTCTTATTTTATTATTTTTTTCCTATTTTTTATGTTAGGAAAAAAAGCAAAATAAGTACATCACTGGACAAAGGGAAATAATCTGGAAACAAAGGCTAGTTAAAATATCAATGCTGTCACCCAGCCCCCTACCCCCACACCCCACCCCACCCTACAAAAGTGGGTTATTAGGGCACTAGAACAAATTTTAAATATGGAGCGTTCACCAAATATGGAACAAACCTTGAATATAGGTTTTTCTCCAAATATAGAGCACTAGGTCATTCCTAAATAAATAGATCTCGCCAAGTGAGTAGTAGTATGGAGAAAAATAATTTTGTTTTCTGTTTCTTCGTCTGACAAAGTGTGGAGAAAATTTTGTTGTTTCCACTCCAAGCACATCACATCAGCACATCGTGAGTGTTATTTAACAGGCGCAGACCAACCTGTGATGCATTTGAAATTGAAAGACAAAACCCATTTTATGTTTGCAGCCACAAGAACACATGAAAAACACCCCCTGGCAATAGGCTCATCCATCAGGCCTATTCAAACGGTCTGGCCCATTCAAAAGGGGTGTTTTAAAATACCCCTTTCACGTCCACAGAGGTATGGACAGATTTTGCACTATAGACCTTTCTTTCCAGGGTGCTATGTGCACACACCCTTATTGTGTAATAAAAAAAATATTCTATTACACTACCGGGCAATCTGAGTGGGAAGTAAACTTAGGAAGTTACTGTTGATGTGACTTTCTAGAATAACATGATTTTACTTGCCAACTAACTTCAAAGATACCTACAACTTTCAAGTAACTTTAAAGTTAGTGTCATAAGTTCTTTTAAGTGACTTAAAACAAGTTCTTACAAGAACCTAAACATAAGAATTTGTAAGTTCTTGACCCTAGTCAATAAGACACTCGGACAGATTTCTCAAGTTACAAGGTCAACAAGAAAACTTTTTTTCTCAATAGTAGTCTGGTGGTGGGGCAGATGGTGTTAGATGGGCAGACGTGAAAGGCATGACATCTCTTTGCGAAGTGTATGACAAAAATAATTGATTAACAAAACCTGTCGTTACTTGCTTGTAAGTTCTCGAACTTTTTTCATAGTTTCTTCTACGCCTATCTTTTTTCCTTGTTCTAAAAAAGATTTCTTTAGCTCTTCAACATTTACAGCCTGACTACGCATCTTATTCTGTATTTCAGATTTTTGTTGTTTATAGTTAGCCAAATCATCCTGGACTCTCTTAAATTCATTATCATCAATTTCATTATCATTTAAAGCCTTACTAATAATAAGTTTCATACTCGTCAGCTTAGCTGCTGCGAGCGTACTTAATGCTTCATGCTTCTGCAACTTAGTATAAAATTTTTTGTTAAGGGCTTCCATACCAAAGCATGCCAGGCTTGTGGCAAGGCCAACAGCTTCAACAGCAATTCCTACGACACTTCCCACCCCCGTTGCAAAAAGAGTTATACCTCCTACAGATAATCCGGCCGAAACCACCCCCATGGCCATTGATGTGTTGTGTACAGAATTGAAAACCGTATTGTAACGGCGTTTACACCTCGAGTATTTTGCTTGTTCTTCTTCCAAATACTTCAACGCTTCTGTAATATTCATTAAACGGAATGAATCTGCCTTTAATGTTTTATCACGCTCAATAGGCTCAAGCTGCTCAGGTGGTATTTGTGGATACAAGTTCACCATTTTTTATTGACAAATATTTTTTTAATCAGCAATTACATTTTGCAACTCTTCAAAAGTATACAATTTACTGGCATAATAAAATGCAACAAGATCAATGTGTTCAAGGTTTATGTAAGTTAGACGAACAAAAGTTGTTTTGTCAACCACCACCTTGACAGCTGGAATACTGCTCAAAACATTAATAACATCATTATTTTTTGTAATGGCAATAAAGACCTTTGATGATTCTGTTACTGTTTCATTCCATGTAAGTTTAATTCCTTGTGCAATTTGAGCCTCTTTAGCAGTAGCAACAGATTTCATGATAATTTCAAATACTATTGTCACTTCTCTAGCCACGACTAAGCTTGCTGGCATAAACACAACAGAAGTATCTGATCTACCCTTTCTAGTTGTAAGAAGATATCTCCGTCTCTCATAATTTTCAACTTTCAGTTTTTCTCTGCTATTGTTGTCTAGGGCAAAACTTGGAACAAGGCTTACAATAAGCGGCCCAGAATTAACAACCTTCCTAAACACTAAGGCGCCTTCATCATCAGTGTATACATAAGGACTAATAAATTCAATCTTTATGTCCCAGTCAATTGTGGGTGGTGGTGCCGGTACAGGTGAAACCACCCACTTACTACCTACATGTATTAAGTTGTAGGGCACATTATTTACAGGTGGAGTAGGTACAGTAACATCACGTAGCTGACCAAGTTTAGGAATCTGTTTTTCACCATCTTTCATGTCAACAATTACTTTCCTCTTGTACATGCCATTTGAATCAAGTTCAAAACCATATATTTCTCCAATTTCCCCTTCCTTCTCAAAATCCTGTACGTCAGCCAAATCTTTCAACTCTGTTACTGAACACGCAACTGGTATGATTCTAGGCTTTGGACCAAGACCACTCATTTTTATAAACAAAAATAAAATTATTTAACTTTCAAAATAACATAAAAATCATGCATAAGAACTGGTTTGTCATCCTGATTAGTTACAGATATACTCAGTGACTCAAAGAAACTAGAACCTAATTTTTTAAACTGAGAATTAGGAAATCTAGCAACCACACTTTCACAATATGGGGCAGTTCCAGTCGGCAAGCATCTTAACAAAGTTGAAGGCTTTCCATTGTGTACATTTTCAGTAGTGTTCAGTTCTTTCAAATGAACATTTAGCACTGTGTGTACTGACAAATGAACAGGATATCTGCCAGTTATTCTTGGTTTTTTTGGTGATAGTAGACTACCAACTGATTGTGACCAATCTTCATCTGGATGTGTTATTGTTTTAAAAAATCCAAGTAATAATAAAAGACTAATTGATAAAGAAAACTGACCACTTTTCGGAAAATCAATTGTAACAAGTAAATTAGCTGGGTTTAAAGTTGCTTTAATTTTAAATTCATTTTGAAGCCATTCAGCTAAAGTACAAAAGTCATAATATCCGGCTCGTAAAGTATCACCCTTTTCTAAACCATCGAGAGTTCCACTTACAGAATAATTTTTCATCATCCGTTACATTAAACCACTTTACTGTGTAGAACATTTCATGGATAGCTACAGCCTTGCTACCATCACGATTATCAATCCCATTAGTTAACCTCACTGGTTTGCTTGTGTCAAGATTTGTTAAGGTTATAAACATTTTTATTATCACATAAAAAAAAAGCACAATGGAATTTAAATCACCAACAATTGCCATTGTAAACGCGTTTCAATTTAACGTGGATGCCAAGTATAATGTTGCACCAACTTATGACCAGAAAATAATTCAACTAAATCAGCTTGATATAGCTTTGTCTGAAGGAGATTTTTTTCAAGTGAAAGTGCCAAATCCTTATGAGCATTACCTAAACCCTCCAATTACAGATGACTCTACTGCAAGAAAGTGGTCTTCAAGTCCACTACAGATGTTTCAAAACCAACTTAACTTTGCTATTCTATGTTCTACTACAGGCTGTGGTGTTTCATTTACAGACCATTTGAATCACTCAAACAAACTGATTAGGTCTGTGTATCGTTTTCACACTTACTACCAGCTTAGACGTATACTGTCAGAACTGCATACACCATTACCCACTGAATCCAGTTTCAACAGGTTTAACAATCCCATGGATTTGAAAGCATTTGAACGGAACTGTAATGAATTTAACATCAGTACAAAGTATGACTTTACACAAAAACTTGATGATCACAAAGGCATGGGAACATTGTATTATGCTATGAGTCACAGACAATACCCTCAAGATTACTGGCCTCCCTACTCTTCATTCTCATCAAAATCTGAAGTGTGGTTAGGCTCAATAGAACAGAAACAGTCTAATGCCTGGACCACATTTGTCTTAGATAAATCTGACGGGTTTACTCAAGCAGGAGTCGAGCGCGTAAATGAGTCAATCAGAACATATGTCTGGTGTTTACTAGGAGCACAATCACTAACAAAATCGAATATTTTAAACGGGAGTGGTAAATTTGAAGCACAAAAACAGTTTCTTGCTAATCTAGAAGATTCAATCAACTCAACAGTCGATCTACCATCAAGCATACAACGTTACCAAGACGTTTTAAGATATGCCAGATCAAAAGTTGACTTTGTAGTTGGCATCGGGTTATACATGTTACCATCTGACCTTCAACTCCAAATGGGGACAATAACAAATTATAATAATGAAATCATTGTTGCAGGTGTTGGTCAAAAACTCGGTCTCAATCAATCTGTAAACTTAGGAGCAACAACCACACACGTACAGCCGTTAAAACCATTACAGACAGTAACACCCCCGGCCACGGCACCAGTAACATCATCACCTGTACAGACAGTAACAGCTCCAGCTTTGACACCGGTACCCATAACGATAACACCAACACCAATCCTTGACACACATGAGTCAGAGAGAACTGCATTGGTAATAGGTCTCACTGGATTAGGAGTATTACTTCTTTACCTGTTTCATTAAATAACCCACCATTAACCCTCCTACTGTAACCAGAAAGATCCACACATGCTCTGCCATAAACCCCACTGCCTTCGCTGCAGTACTAATCAACCAACTGACAACAGTGCCTATAATGCCAGGCAAAGCGTCCACTGCTTTCAGAGCCAATTTCTTAAGCAAGTCTGATATGTGAGACAGTTGTTTCTTTACCCACGACTGTAAGTCTTTTGGATCTGTGGGGACTGGGGTTGGTGGTGCTGGAGGTGGAGAACCACCCCCGGAGACAGCCAACACAACTGTACTGATAATAAACCCCAGAGCTGTAATTAAACTGGCAATTGTGATACCCTGTTCTCTGAAAAGTGTTTTAAGTCTCTCAGCCAGAGTAGTGTCTTCGTGAAGTATTTTTTGAATAGTTTCTCTAATCCTGTTGACTTGTGTTTTCAGTTTTTGTCTCCCAATACTAATCGCTTCTAACCTTCCCCCACCCGGGTCTGCCCTGGGGGACTTGGGTGGGGTTAGGTACTTTTTAGTTCCCAGGGTCACCCTGGTCAGCCCCACAGGGTGAGTTTTCCTCTCTATTCTGGGGCATGTGTTTCTGTCTACCCGAGATCCATTCACCTGTATTTGCCTTTTTAAAACTCTCCCTACTGTCTGCACTGCCTGTAGCTCTTGATATTGGATGTGTGTTGTTAAATGGTCTTAGCTTTATTTAGGCCCCATGTTTTAGGTTTATTTAACGTATTTGACCGGCTGGCGACATACATTCAATGTTTTGTTTAGTTGTTGTTTTTTTTCACAAGCAGTGCAGGCACGTCCTGAGAAAGCCTTGTTGCTGTCGGGACGTTAAGCAATGTACAATCAATCAATCAATCGCTTCTAACCTTCCTGATCTTTCTATCTGCAAATCATTTAATCTGTGTTGAATTCTCTCTTTCATTTCTGTGTCTGCTGTAGCCAGTTTCTCTTTTTCACGTTCTATGTGTTTATCAAGCTCTCCTAGTTTGGCTAAATTATTTACCATCTCACCTCTTATTGTCTGCAGTGATTTATCCAAACCCATAATCTCCCTCATTGACAAAGGTGGATCATTTATTGTTTTAAAAGCGTCATTTATTTGCCCTTCAGTAAATGAAGTTTCTTGTATCACTGTGTTTGCTATTTCTGGTAGGCTTGTTACTGGTGCCATTTCAATTTGTTGCCCTGTTGGCAACTTTGTTTGCGTGTCATGAAGCACACTAACAAGTCTTGGGGGAACAGGAGACCCTCCAATACCAAGGTATCTTGCCAACCCAGAGTTACCACCGACTTCACCTTTAATTGTACTTAAAGCTCTAAACTTAGAAGGATTATTTTTATGTGTTAGATATATTTTCCCTCTGTCTGTATTTACAAATAAGTGCCCTTTATCATATTCAAACTGATTAGGATCTATTACATCTGGGTGGACACCAACACTGTCATAAAATGAGTTTACTTTGTCTTTTAATAGTTCGTGATACATACTAGAACTAGTTACCATTCCAGTCATATCTGTTGCACCAGTATCATAGTCATTCATGTCATCCATTTCAAAATCTTCATGATTAAATCCTCCCGCTGCCATTGTTTTATTAATTTATTATTTTTTATTGTGCATAATAAAAATGACACAGTCTTACGGATCAAAGGTAGACCCATTTAGAAAACTACGTGAGCCCCTGGGTGTTAAGGGCATTCGACAAACAATAGTCATCACAAACAATCCAAGTACCATAGACCAGAACCAAACACTTACAGTCAAGTTTCCAAACCTAGGACCCAGTGACGTTATTGTTTCTGGCACTGCACGCCTTGCTTTTAATATTGAACTATCATCAGACGCAGACGTGAACAGAACACTAGTTAACAATCTTGGCAGAGCAATTGTTAGAACTATTAAAGTAAAACTTGAAGGACAGGAAGTGTTTAGTCTTGATGACTCAGATGTATTCTACTGTTACAAAGATCTTTGGCTCACAAGAGAAGAACGAGAAGACCGTATTTACCAAGGCATACAGCCAGATAATGTTTGTAAACTTCGAATCGACGCCGGAGATAAATCAACGTCAGCAGCCCAGGATGTTATTATAGCAGAAACATATGGAACCAGATTCTACATTCCACTTGAGTTTGAAATCCTAACAGCTCATCTGCCTTATTATCAAGGAGCACTGAATGACCGTCTGAGTTTTGAACTAACCTTCAATGACTACTCCAAAGTTATTAAATCATCTGATCTTAGTGCAACATATAAGATCTCTAACATTTCCTTGGAATATGAAATTGTCACACACACTGAACTAGCCAGACTCATACAAAATCAGTATCAGTCAAGACTACCAATTTATTATGACAGGGTGATTAGACATAGTTTAATACCCAAAGACAAAAGCGACCCAATGTGGAACATAAACTTAAACACGCCTGCTAGGTCACTGAAAGGTATTTTTATGTTGTTTATTGAACCAGCGGCTCTATACAAACGGGATTCAGAAAAATTCTACAATCCTAAGATTACACATTTGTCCTGCACAATTGAAGGCCGCCCTAATCATGTGTACGCTTCAGGAATGTTACCTTATCAACACTACGATGAGATCACAAAGTATTTTGCGGGTGGAAGGATTAGAGATAAACCAGCAAACATTGCGTGCAAAGATCTACATCTGTATGACGTTAGGATCGGTCAATACCTGACAAACAAGTATGCACTGTGGTTAGACCTGCGTAGTACAGATGATGACTATCTTCATGGGTCAGGACGAACTGTTGAGAATGGTAGTGATGGGATTACAATTCAGATACAAAAGAAGGTTGAAACTGCTGCAGCCATAAATATATATTTGTACCTGATATATGACGCACAACTCAATATTGCAGAAAGCAGACTGAGTGGACACATATATTAAAATTATATTGTGTATTAAAATGAACCGTAGCTTAATGACACTCGATCCACACTGTGGTTTATTTTGTGGTGCCACAGGCTGTGGAAAAACTGAATTTGTTCTTAATCTGTTACAAACAAGATACATATACCACTTTGAAAACATTGTAATATTTTGTCCAACAATCAAACACAACAAAGCTTATCACAACCGTTTATTCATTTGGACTGACAGTAATATCTATTTAGTTGACCCTGAGAAAAAACTGAATGACTACCTGCTGTATTTTTACAAACAATTTGAAGGACAGCCAACGTTGTTCATAGTCGATGACTGTTCTGCAGAGAAAGACATTGTTAAGAAAAGAAACACACTGGCAGAACATGCCTTTAGTGGCAGACATGCAAACATAAGTGTATGGATTCTCACTCAGAAATATAATGCTGTACTGAAAGATTTTCGAGAACAGTTAAAGTTTATATGTTTGTTTTACTGTAAGGATCGTGACAGCTTTGAAGACTGTCTCAGAGAGAATGATGTCATCCCAAATAAGCATGAACGTGATGATGTAAAAAATAAACTGAAATCAACTAAGCATCTAAAGCTCATTTTAAAGACAGATCAACCTACAGGGTATGGGTTAGTGAATTAATTTATCTTTTGGGTTTGTCTATAAAAATGACGGACAGACAAGAGGATCAAAATTGGCCTATTGGTAAATTCATAGATATTACATCGAGTTTCAGGGGTTTTATGCATATTAGTGACTTAAAAACACAAGTTAGACACCCTTTTTCAACACTTCCAACACCAATGAAAATATATATGACATATAGTTTTTATCTTGGATATTCTAATACTTTTCCATGTTATAATAATAGGACAAAAGATTTTTTAGTTTATGATGCTAAATCTGACTGGTTTAAGATTATGTGTTTATTCATATACCATCAAATAAAAAAAGAAAATAAAAATGTTAAATTTATTACTGTCAATAAAACGATATTACACATGCAAAAGCTTGAACATGATACAACAAAAGACATATCAATGAAGTGGCTTATTAGTTGGTGATTAATTTTGTCTATTATATAGATTTTAGTCAATAAAGTGCCATTTTCATTATATAATTTTCTATTTATTTTTTTGTCGGACAAATAAAAAAGATGGACAACCATCAAAGATTAAGAAACGTGTTTCACACAACTGACTTACCTATATCTAAAATTTACGATGTCTATGAATCAATAGAAAGATCTTTTTTAGTCATACAAAATAACCTTCTTTCTGATAGTGTAAAGATTCAGATTGTTGCAAAAATAGAATTTGCCAGAGATGTTGGTGAAGTTATTGTAACGTATATCTCGACAAGGCAGCACACAGTTAATTCGAGAAGAGAACTAGAGAAAGTGTTTAGAGAAAGATTGTTACCAGACTTCCATGAAGCAATTGACAGAGCAGAAATGCAAGGGTCTGGCTGGCATGAAGGCCTTGTACATGAACTACAACTGAAGCAGTCAAGATATCATCCTATACTAGGTAAATCATGGATACCACTTCCAACTGAGGTTGCAAACAAAAAGGCTGTAGTCAATATTCAAAACAATGACAACTATTGTTTCATGTGGTGTGTGCTTGCTAAACTACACTTTGTAAAAACAAGACCTGATCGTGTATCTAACTATACCAAATTTGTAAACGAACTCAACTTCAGTGGCATTGAGTTCCCTGTTAAAATAGAGGACATAGACTTGTTTGAAAAACTAAATCCTGGTATATCTGTGAATGTGTTTGTGTGGGAAAATGAATCTGAGAATAAGTTACAGCCAATTAGAGTATCTCCAATTGCCCCAACCTATGGGCAGCCAGAAGATAAACATGTTGACATGTTGCTAATAAGATCTGGTGATAACTTTCACTACACAATTATCAGAAGTATGTCAAGACTAATTCATCATACAACAAAACATGACGGTAAACAGGAATTTTGTAAAAAATGTTTACAGAGGTTTTCCTCTATTAAAGTAGCACACAAACATGTGCAGCACTGCATGTCGGCTGATGACATTCAAACAATACTGAGGTATCCAGATCCTGGTAGTCAAGTGTATTTTAAGAACTATGGGAATCAGCAAAAGCTGCCGTTTGTAGTGTATGCAGATTTTGAATCACTCGTTGTTCCATATGAGGGTCCTGTTCTAGAGTCATTACCAAAGACTATAAAATTGAGTGACCAAGTGGTGTGTTCTTTTGGATACATTCTTGTTAGGTCAGACGGTCTTCATTCAGAACCTGTTATCTATAGGGTG
Source organism: Semisulcospira habei (assembly GCA_036245525.1). Lineage (NCBI taxonomy): Eukaryota > Metazoa > Mollusca > Gastropoda > Semisulcospiridae > Semisulcospira > Semisulcospira habei. The sequence continues at coordinate 125,599,288 of BTPG01000003.1, read as the reverse complement.
AAAATGCAGCATGCCTGTTTTTAACAGAAATGAGACAACTGTATAGTCAGGTAGTACAGTATCTCACAACATGTCAGATGCCTTTGGTGATGACAGAAGAAGACAAACTAAAATTTGATACAGCAGAGACGTGTTGGATTTGTGAACAGCCTCTGGGAGGTGATAAAGTTTGTGACCACGATCACATAACTGGGCATTACAGAGGTGCTGCACATGGTGATTGTAACTTGAAATTAAAAATAGATCCTAAGACATACAAGTTACCAATCTTTTTCCACAATCTCAAAGGATATGATTCACACATCATCATGCAGGCTGTTGATGAGTCTTACAGAAAAATTAGTTGCATTGCCCAGACAACTGAGAAGTACTTGACTTTTAGATTGGACAAATTAGCATTTTATGACTCCATGCAACACTTGTCTTTAGGTCTTGCTAGTCTGGCAGAAGGACTGACTGAGTATCCAATAACAAGTAAATATTTTGAACCAGACTTGATTAAGAAAGGAGTTTATCCGTATGAGTACATTGATCACTGGGTTGTGTTTGAGGAAACAAGACTGCCTCCAAAAGAGAAATTTTATTCTACACTAACTGGTAAAGGTATTTCTGACTCTGAATATCAACACGCACTTGATGCGTGGGATAAATTAGGGTGTCAGACAATTGGTGATTACCACGATCAGTACTTGAAAGCTGACGTTTGCTTGCTAGCAGATGTATTTGAAAGTTAACGTGAAAAGGGTTTGTTGCACTACAGTCTTGACCCTGCTTGCTACATAACTAGTCCTGGCATGACATGGGATGCATTTTTGAAATCCAGTAAGATATTTATAGACCTGTTGTATGATCGTACGATGGGTGAAATGGTGGAACGTGGATTGAGGGGTGGCATTAGTATTGCAGCAAATAATTATGCCAAGGCAAATAATAAATATCTTGACGACTTTGACCCCTCAATGTCAAGGTCATTTATTACGTACTTGGATGCTAATAATTTGTATGGATTTGCAATGTGTGAATTGTTGCCATTAAAAAACTTTTGTTTGTATGATTTGTCACAGTATGGCATAAAAAAATTAACAAAATATATTATGGATCGAGGTCAAAATGATGAAAAGGGTTGGATCTTTGAAGTAGACTTGGAGTATCCACACCATTTACATGATTACCATAATGATTATCCATTAGCAGTTGAGAAACTGAGTTTGACTGGGAAAAAAGAAGACACCAAACTTGTACCAAATTTGAATGACAAATTCAATTACGTTTGCCACTATCGATTGCTGCAGTTTTACATCAGGCATGGGTTAGTACTAAAAAAAGTTCACAGAGGCATTCAATTTGATCAGAGTGCTTTCATGAAAGATTACATAATGAAGAACACAACCCTTCTTGCGAGAGAAGGTAACACTGCATTTGACAAAGACTTCTTTAAGCTTATGAACAATGCCTGTTTTGGCAAGACAATGGAAAATCCTCATCACAGAAAAGATGTGAGACTAGTCACAACTGAATCGGGTGCAATTAAACTTACAAGTAAGCCTCAGTACACAGGGTATAAAGAATTTCATTCATCATTATATGCAGTGTCACTCAAAAAAAAGATTTAAAAAAAAAAAAAAAAAAAAAAAAAAAAGATTACCCCACCCGGGTCTGCCCTGGGGGACTTGGGTGGGGTTAGGTATTTTTTAGTTCCCAGGGTCACCCTGGTCAGCCCCACAGGGTGGGTTTTTCTCTCTATTCTGGGGCATGTGTTTCTGTCTACCCTTTGTCCATTCACCTGTACCCCCACCCGGGTCTGCCCTGGGGGACTTGGGTGGGGTTAGGTACTTTTTAGTTCCCAGGGTCACCCTGGTCAGCCCCACAGGGTGAGTTTTTCTCTCTATTCTGGGGCATGTGTTTCTGTCTACCCGAGGTCCATTCTCCTGTATTTGCCTTTTTAAAACTCTCCCTACTGTCTGCACTGCCTGTAGCTCTTGATATTGGATGTGTGTTGCTAAATGGTCTTAGCTTTATTTAGGCCCCATGTGTTAGGTTTATTTAATGTATTTGACCGGCTGGCGACATACATTCAATGTTCTGTTTAGTTTTTTTTTTTCACAAGCAGTGCAGGCACGTCCTGAGAAAGCCTTGTTGCTGTCGGGACGTTAAGCAATGTACAATCAATCCATTCACCTGTATTTGCCTTTTTAAAACTCTCCCTACTGTCTGCACTGCCTGTAGCTCTTGATATTGGATGTGTGTTGCTAAATGGTCTTAGCTTTATTTAGGCCCCATGTGTTAGGTTTATTTAATGTAGTTGACCGGCTGGCGACATACATTCAATGTTCTGTTTTTTTTTTTTTTCACAAGCAGTGCAGGCACGTCCTGAGAAAGCCTTGTTGCTGTCGGGACGTTAAGCAATGTACAATCAATCAATCAATCAAAAAAAAGATTGTTAAACTAGACAAGCCAGTATTCATTGGTATGGCAATTCTTGAATTGTCAAAACTGTTGATGCTTGAATTTTATTATGATTACTTCAAGCCAAAGTATCCTGACTGCCGTCTGTTATACACTGACACTGACTCTATGATCATTGATGTGTGTACTGAAGACTTTTATGAAGACATGAAAACAGAGTTACACATGTATGACACGTCTGACTACCCTAAAGACCATCCACTGTTTAGCACACAAAACAAGAAAGTGCCTGGTAAGTTTAAGGATGAACTAAATGGTGTGCCTATAGTTGAGTACGTTGGACTGAGATCAAAAATGTATTCTATACTGCACCAGAAGGGTAGTCAGTCAAAAGCCAAAGGTATCAAGAAAACAGCGATAAAAAATAAAGACATTCGTCATGAACATTACAAGCAAGTGTTAGATGGTGCATTAATGCCTGATTATCCAAACAAGTCACTGAGATCAAACAAACATAATCTTGAAATGATCCAAACACATAAGAAGTCTCTGGCAGTTGGAGACACAAAACGAGTGTTTCATAGTAAGGAAAAAGCTTATGCACCTGGTCATTACAGACTCAAGTTATCTGAAGAAATAGCTGACGAACTGGTTGATGAATTAATTGATGAGTTAGTTACTGAAATGAGTAACGGTGTCTGGGGGAATAATCTGTAATTCTTCTCTGACAAATGCCTTCTTTGGTGCAGGCTCATACAGATAATATATTGTTGCATTAGCTGAAGGAACTATTTTTTTTTTATATTATGAACAGATGTAGACCAAATTGGATCAGTTGCCCTACGTCTAACGTCATTTTCAGCCTCACCAGGTTGATACAAATATCTCACCTGTTTTGTAAATAAGTTAGTGTCTGGAGGTGTTATTGCTTTTATTTCTGACGGTATTGTTTTCAATTTAATAGAATCAACAGGTTTAGGGTGACCATCATTATTCATTGCTTTTATCACAGAAGGTAATCTTTTAACCCACTCAGTGTTACGTGCGTCATGCATGAGTTCCTTAGAATACTGATAGCTAAAAAGTCTCTCCGATAATTGCTTGTTAAAGTTTTCAACAATTGCCTGTGATCTATGCAAGCCTGGAATACCGCGTCTAACCAGTACGCCATGCTTTGCAAATAATTGATTAACAGCCCCTTTAAATTCACTCCCATCATCAACCTGCACAAGCCTAGGGTATTTTAAAGGACCTCGACTATATATTTTTGATAATGCAGTGGCCACTGTTACAGCTTTTTTGTCAGTTATGGGTTCTGCATCCTTATACCTTGAAGCTATGTCAACAACAGTTAATGCATACTTGTATCGTTTCTTTCTTATTGTGTCATGCGGAAGAAACAGGAGGTCCATTTGGTGTGTGTCATTAGGTGATGTGTTTTCAAAATGAGGCCTTGTTATTTTTCTTGGAGCAGGAAGATATATTTGCCAAATTGCCTGTTTTTTAAGCCACTGTTTTATTTGGTTAACATCTCCACCCACAGCAGCATGTAATTTTTTTATTGCAGTATTCCCTTTCCAGTAGCCAATTGGGGAGTAATATATTTTTGATAGTTTAGCGTCTGCCATTTTTTCTAGCAATATAAACTCCTGTAAAATATACTAATGTCATTCCTACTAGAACAAATATTATTTCCCCATTTCTTTGTTCTGAGCTTGGTTGGTAATAGTCACTAAGTTTTGGTTGTGGAACAGACATGTCTTCACCAGTTACAAGATAGTATTCTTTGATCGCGTCATCAACATTTGAAAATGTATGCTGTGCGTGACCCTCAAGTTTTAGTTTTTCATTAATAAAATCAAGTTTCTCAATTCTTTGCTTTTCATAATCTTGTTGAGCTTGAGCTAGTTTTTCAGATGCCTCATTGTGGCGCTTCATTTCTTCTGCTGATTCTTCTTTACTCACTTTTGAAAAGAAATAGTTTGACCCACTAAAAGCTAATGCATTTATAACTGCACCGCCAATCATAACAGCTATAGTTGCCATATTTTTTATTTACTTAGAAATATTTTCTGGAATAATTCCTTGCTTGACTAGAAAATCTTTTGTTGCAATCGATGCTGTTATAACAACTACTAGTTTAGCACTGTCTTCGAAGTCTAATTTACTAAGGTCTGCTGATTTCATTTTGAGAAGACTTTTTCCCAGCATAGAATAAGCTACTGCTAGTCCACTTATTACAGCAGAGTGATAGACAAGGTTCATTAAGTTCTTTGTGTCGCTCATTTTCTTATGCTACAAAAATTAAAATAATAATAAATTTATTTACTGCATGTAAAATGGGTCCAAAGGTTTTGAAACTGCTGGTAATGTGGAGACTTCTTCTTTTGTTTTTGGAGTGTTTGATTTTTTGGACACTGTTCGAGTGTTTGGTTTGTATTTTTTATATAATTGGTAACCTACGTAACCAAATCTGACAACAAATCCAGCAACTATATATTTTGTTGTTTCAGGTTTAGTTGTTTTTTTTATCACTTTGTGGGGTATGTGTTGGTTCTAATGATAGTGTCACTGATGATGTTACGTGAGTCTTTTCTGTTAATACCCCACCCGGGTCTGCCCTGGGGGACTTGGGTGGGGTTAGGTATTTTTTAGTTCCCAGGGTCACCCTGGTCAGCCCCACAGGGTGGGTTTTTCTCTCTATTCTGGGGCATGTGTTTCTGTCTACCCTTTGTCCATTCACCTGTATTTGCCTTTTAAAAACTCTCCCTACTGTCTGCACTGCCTGTAGCTCTTGATATTGGATGTGTGTTGCTAAATGGTCTTAGCTTTATTTATGTGTTAGGTTTATTTAACGTATTTCGGCTGGCGACATACATTCAATGTTCTGTTTTTTTTTTTTTCACAAGCAGTGCAGGCACGTCCTGAGAAAGCCTTGTTGCTGTCGGGACGTTAAGCAATGTACAATCAATCTTTTCTGTTAATGCTTGAAGCTGTAATTTCTTTTGTCTGTTATATTCAGCTAATCTTTTTCCTGCATCGACCCTGCCTGGACTTTTAGTCTTCGTTACAGTTTGAACCTGTGTCAAGACATGGTTCTGTTGTGGAGTCGTCTCTTCCATTTTCTTCTTCTTTAAAATTTATTTTTGAGAAATCAATATGACTACTAGTAACAAGTAGGGTTACAGCAGGTGCAAGGTAATTTCCAAACTTGTAAAACATAAGGCATGCTAATTTGCCAATCGAACTTGAAACAATAGGATTACTTTCTAGATCATGTGAAAGGCTGTCACTATCAACAGGTAGGAAGTGACTTACAGCTTTTGTGTATAGGCATACAAGAGATCGACTCAAATCACGAGTCATTAGTGAAGCAATGTGATTTTCATATTTAGAATGTAGTTTAATTAGCTCATCAGAGGTTAAAGATTCAATATCCTCTGTCATGTATTGTCTTCCTAGATAAGTCTTTGACTTGCCTGAGACAACTACAGAGATAAGTTGTTGTTTTTTCGAGTCTAAGTCTTTGTTCTCAACAGCATTGATATCACTTAAAAGTAGTAATTCGTCTTGATTCATTTTAAAACGTAATATAATAATTTTGTTTAAAGAAGTCAATTGCAGCATTAATAATTTAGGTTGGGTGGGGTATCTGCCTTAATAATCGCAGGTTGGTAGCTGATCAAAAAACGTAGCTTGAATGATTTCTGGAGTGGAACTAAAATGGCTAGGTAATAAAGTTATTGGGTGTATTGGTTGGAGTGGGTTTGTCTAAATGGCTAGTTGATTAGAATAAATGTATTGATTGGGGGAGGGGTGCCCATCACCTGTCTAATTATCTATCTCTCCCTCCTCCGGTGGTGACGAGGAGCCAGGGAACGCAGAAGGCGGGACACTGCTGGTCTGGTAGTGCCGCCTTCTGTTGCCCCTAAGCCTCAGCCCCCACCCAAACCTGTTAGTTTGTCAACTCCAAAGGCTTCTGGCTCTGGTCAGCCTTTTAAGTCCGCTAACTTTAGCGGCAGGAACGCTGCCCAGGACCAGAAGTCTAAGAAATCTATGGGACCGCTGTGCGCACGGGCCCAGAAGGGGAACACTGATGTCCCCCTTCAAAACAAATATGCTGCATTGGAGGAGCGGATGGAGGGAGTGGAAGTTGTCGTTGCTGATGCTGCGGCCGCTCCACCCCCTTCATCTCCGAGGAACCAGAGGAGGCCCGGGAGCCGGCCCCCCTCGGTTTCTTCAACTCCTTCCAAGGCAAAGGGAAAAGGGGGGAAAACTCTTCACCCCCCAGATAAGACATAATTATGTACTCTCTGCTTCAGTAGAATTGTTGTGGTTTTCAAGCTAACTTTGAGGAATTACGTCTTTTAGTCATGGGCAATGGGCAGATGTTCACATCTGCACAGGACATAGACGACCTCGCCCTCCACGAGTCCCCTGCTGCTTTGCAGGTTAGGTTTTGGATAACCAAAGGCTAGGGTGCTGACACGGTACCTGATTGGGTGTATGAACTTCCTTGATGAAGTCACCACTCAGGGCGAATTATCGGCCACGTGTCCAGGACCAAAGCGAACCACAAGTTATGTGTGGAGTTTCGGTTGTGGTTAACAGCCTGGAGAGGGATGGGCTCCGCCAGGTTCTTTTGCCCAAGACACACCACATGCAATGACAACCTTACCTCAATCTATACCAGATTGGTCGTCGCCCGGAACAAAGACCGTGCCTTCTGTCTTCCGCCAGGGCAGAGGTGTTAAGTGTGTTACTGGTGCACCATCACCATCAAAACTCCGTGCCAGAAATAACGTCAGCATTGGCACTTGGAACATCAGAACATTAAGAACGCCTGGAAAGGTAGAGGAACTGACACATGAAATGAACAGATACCATTGGACCATCCTAGGACTTTGCGAAGTACGATGGAAGAACCTTGGGGAAACATCAACCCAGGAAAACCACAAACTGTACTACAGTGGCAGAGAAGACAAACACGAACAGGGTGTCGGATTTCTCGTCCACAAAGACATCGTGAACACCATCATGAGTTGTCGGCCAGTCTCCAGTAGGCTTATCACCATACGCTTGAGGGCAACCCCATTTAATATCACCATTGTACAAGTTTATGCCCCAACAACAGACTATGGCGATGAGGAAATAGAAGACTTCTATGACCAACTGCAAGAAGTTCTGGACCAGACCCCCAAGAAAGACATTCTTGTGGTGCAGGGAGACTGGAATGCCAAAATAGGAGAGGATGCTGCTAGGAACTGGAAAGGCACATGCGGACACTACTGCAATGCAGAGACCAACGACAGAGGCTTAAGGCTCCTGGAATTTGCCAGTTCAAATGATCTAAAGCTGATGAACACATTTGGCCCGCACAAAGCATCCAGAAGGTGGACATGGCACAGCCCGAACGGAGAGCACCATAACCAAATTGACTACATCATGGTGAAGAGACGCTTCCAAACCAGTGTGAACATTGCCAAGACAAGAAGTTTTCCAGGAGCAGACATTGGAAGTGACCGTGACTTAGTGATGATGACCTTCCGACTCCGCCTAAAGAAGGTCAACAAGCAGGGTCCCACCAGAATCAAGTTTGACCTCGAGAAGCTGAAAGACCCAGAGGTAGCGGAAGCCTTTCAGGCAAAGATAGGAGGAAAATTCGCACCACTGCTACTTCTAGGTGCAGAAGACACGGACGTGGACACACTGATTGACACATTTAACACTGTTGTAACCCAAACAGCCAGTGAGATCCTTGGCACACACCGACAAGCAAAGAAACCTTGGGTTACAGCTGACATCTTTGTTCTATGTGACAAGCGTCGAGAATTAAAGAAAAAGAAATCAGAGGTAGAAGGAGCTAAACAATACAGGGAAATTAACCAGGATATCAAGAAAAGCATGAAAAAGGCAAAGAATAAGTGGATTGAAGATCAGTGTAAACATGTAGAAGAAAATCTGAACAAAAAATAACAGCAAAAAAGCATACCAGCTGGTGAAAGACCTGACCAGTGTAAAACAAGGACGCTCCTGGATCATCCAAGATAGTGAAGGGAACTCTTACGGAAGACCAAGACATACTGAAGAGATGGACAGATTTGTACAACCACCGAGCTGCAGGGGACCCAGGCATACTTGTCAACCCACCCGTGACCAACAATGGCAACTATCCCATCCTCCGAGAAGAAGTAGAGGCTGCAGTGAAGTCGCTGAAAAAAGGAAAGGCAGCAGGAGCAGACAACATCCCTGCAGAGCTAGTCCAAGAAGGGGGAGAAGACACGATAAGCGCCTTACTAACAATCTGCAATAAGATCTGGCAGTCAGGGGATTGGCCCACACCATGGACCCAATCACTTATAATAACTCTCCCCAAAAAAGGCAACTTACATCAATGCCAGAACTATCGCACGATCAGTCTTATATCCCACCCAAGCAAAATCATGTTAAAGATCCTACTGAACAGGCTGAAGCCACAGGCAGAGGAAATCATAGCTGAGGAACAGGCAGGCTTCAGACCAGGGCACAGCACAACTGAGCAGATCTTCAACCTGAGAGTTCTATGTGAGAGATACCTCCAGCACCAGCAGGACCTCTATCATGTCTTTGTGGATTTTAAGAAAGCGTTTGACAGGGTGTGGCATGCAGCCCTTTGGTCCACCATGAAGCTATACAAAATCAATGCCAACCTGATCAAAGTCATAGCAAACCTTTACAACAAGGCCACTAGCGCAGTCTGCTTCAACGGCAAAATAGAAAACTGGTTTAGGACTACAGTTGGAGTCAGACAAGGCTGCTTGCTCTCACCTACTCTTTTCAACATCTTCCTGGAAATAATCATGAGGGACGCTCTGAAAGATCATGAAGGAACTGTCAGTATTGGAGGCAGAACAATCACAAACTTGCGCTTTGCGGACGACATTGATGGCCTTGCAGGAACAGAGAAGGAGCTAGCTCAGCTGGTGGAAAAGCTGCATAGTACAGCCATTGCATATGGGATGGAAATCAGTGCAGAGAAGACCAAACTGATGACCAATAACGCCAGTGGCATTGGCACTGAAATCATGGTTGGAGGCCAAAAACTGGAAAGCGTTAAGAAATTCAAATTAAGAAATAGCCATTGTGACAGATGAGGGATCAAAACCAGAAATACTGTCCAGGATTGCGCAGACAACAACAGCACTGACAAGATTGAAGACCATATGGAAGGACAGAAACATCACACTCTGCTCCAAGATCAGACTGATGCGCTCCTTAGTCATCTCAGTGTTCTTGTATGCCTGCGAGTCATGGACCCTCACAGCAGACCTTGAAAGGAGGATACAAGCCACTGAAATGAGATGTTTTCGAAGGCTGCTTGGCATCTCATACAGAGATCACATCACAAACGAGGAAGTGGGAAGCAGAATCAGGCAAGCCATTGGGCCCTATGAAGACTTATTAGCCATTGTGAGAAAACACAAACTAAAGTGGTATGGGCATGTCACGCGTTCAGCAGGGCTTGCCAAAACAATCCTGCAAGGCACTGTGCAGTGCAAGGAGGACGAAGGAGAGGAAGACAGAGGAAAAGATGGGAGGACAATATCTCAGTGGACAGGACTGAAGCTGGGCGATACGCTGAGAATGGCAGAGACAGAGGAATGGAGGGAGCTGGTTGCCAAGTCATCAGTGGTGCCCCAACGGTCGGCAAGACTACGGGATATAGATAGATAGATAGATAGATAGATAGATAACCCCTCAGTAATCTCTCTTCAGGAGACTTACCTGAAGACTTCTGACCCTGTGTCCTTTAATGGTTTTAATGTTATACATAAAGGCTCTGATTCGGAGAGGTGCTCGGGTGGAGTGGCTCTTTTCATTAGTAGCCAATTTTATGTAGCCCCGTTAGCATCGACACCTGTCTTCAGGCTGTTGCAGCTCAGGTCACCTTGAAGAAGACCATAACCATATGCAGTGTTTACCTGCCACCATCCCTGCGGGTCTGTAGTAATGATATTTTTAACTTGGTAGATCAACTGCCCCCTCCCTTTATTCTCATGGGGGATTTTAATGGTCATGTTCACCTTTGGGGTAGTGACCACTATGATGGCAGAGGTCAGATGTTAAAAGATGTTTTTTCTCACCTTAACCTATGTGTCTCACCTATGTACTCTAACACAGGTTCAGGTTCTAGTTCTGTTCTAGACCTCACTGTGTGTGATCCTTTTCTCATGATGGACTTTGACTGGAAGGTTCACAACGACCTGTGTGGTAGTGACCACTTCCCAGTAGTCCTGTCATCGGTCAGCTGTGAGGAGGATTTGCCAGCGGGGCGCTGGAATCTTAAGAAAGCTAACTGGCCTCTGTTCGCCTCCCTCTTGTCAGTCTCATCTTACAGAGGAGGTGGTCATGTCAGCTGAAGAACCTGTTTCGTGTTTTACTTCTATTTTGTTGGACGTAGCAGGTGAAACCATCCCTAGAACTTCCACATCACTCCCTCGGAAGCCGGGAGTACCATGGTTCAATGAAGAGTGCCGCAAGGCCCCAAAAATGCGCAAATCTGCTCAGTGACGTGCTTTTCGTAATCCGTTGCAAGCGAATATTTTAACATTTAAAAGACAGCGGGCGAAAGTCCGTTACATTTTTAAACGCGAACGCCGTGCTTCCTGGAGACGCTTCGTCTCATCTTTATCTTCTAGGACTCCATCCCAAAAAGTCTGGAAGGCTGTTCGAAGAATTATGGGCAAGGGTGGCTCGGCTTCAGTCGGCCATCTTAGAGATGGTGCCAGTTTGGTCACGGATAAAATGGCTGTGGCCAATTTGCTTGCCCAACCATTGCTAATAATTCTTCAACAGAGCATTATTCACCTTTCTTCCAGAGAGAGAAGGAGAAGCGAGAGTCTTGTACTTGTGATTTTATATCAGATAACTCGGAAGACTATAATGCCCCTTTTACGTTTTCAGAATTGCAGCAAGCCATGCAGAAATATACTGACTCTGCTACTGGATTAGATACCATCCACTATCAGCTCCTAACACATCAGCCTGAGGATTCACTCCATGTACTTCTCAAGGCCTTTAACCATATCTGGATAACTGGTCATTTTCCGCCATCTTGGCGTCAGGCTGTGGTTGTGCCGATCCCCAAACCGGGTAAGGATCCTTCCGACCCGGGCAACTACCAGCCAGTCGCTTTGACATCATGTTTATGCAAAACTATGGAACGCTTGGTCAACGCCCGTCTGGTGTGGCATCTTGAGTCACAGGGTCTCATCACAGACCTCCAGTGTGGTTTCTGGCGCTTCCGTAGTACAACTGACCATCTAGTCCACTTTGAGTCGTTTATCCAAGATGCTTTTGTCAACAAGCAGCATGTCTATGCAATTTTCTTCGATCTTGAAAAGGCATATGACACTACCTGGAAGTATGGTATAATGTCTGATTTGTCGGACATGGGTTTTAAAGGGCACCTGCCCGTTTTTATTCACAATTTTTTGTCTAACCGGTCGTTTCATGTCCGTGTGGGCTCCACCCTCTCCAACTCCTTTGAACAGGATATACGTGATATGAAGAGGTTCTCACCCATTTGAGGCATTGTAGATGGTGTCCTGGTGAACTCTTGTGAGTTGTTTTGTGAGGTGGTTGAAGCTGCTCCTCTTCAGCCTGTTCTTTGTTTGTTCTTGGAGTTGCTGATGGACTGGGTGGGTGGGCAGTCTCTGCAACTTTTCATTGTGAGCAAGGACCTTCTCCTCCCATCTTTTGTCTAGGCAGTGAAGACCAGTGGTGGTTTCTAAGGTGTGGATGGGTGTCGTTTTTAGCCCGCCAGTGATGATGTGCATGCCTGCGTTCTGCATTCTGGCCAGCCTGCTCGTGTTGCTCTTGGCAGCAGTGGCTCAGGCTGCTGAGCCATACTCCATCACAGGATGGATGTTTCCCGTGTACACCTGCTTGAGGATGCTTCTGGCAGCTGGTCCAAGATGCTTAATCATTTTGTTGCAGACTCTCTCGGGCTTTCCTGGTCTTGAGTCTCCTGATCGCATCATTGAGTTCTGACAGAGTGAGGTCTGAAGTCATGGCTGCAGTGGGTGTTTAAGCTTGGTCTGCAACTGTGTTTCGACTTCCCTTCTTCTTTTTGCTGGGATTTTTAGAGTACTGTCCATCTCAAAGGCATCAGCAAGGATGTTTGCAGCTCTCTTCCCTGTGTGGAACATATCATCTTCTGCAAGTGCTGTGGATCTAGACGTGGTCATGGCATCCTCATTCAGAGTCTTGGTGAGACACCATAGTTGTCCAGGCTGAGTGAGGATGTTTTTTCGTGCCAGCTTTGAAGGATTTTTGTGGCCTTTGCCATGTTAAAGTCCTCCTTCAGTTGATTATGCCTGGCAGTTGTTTCTAGTGTTGGGTTCTTCTCCATGTCATTTCTGGCTTCTGAGAGTTGCTGGTGAAGGGCAGCCAGAGTTTTGCTCCAGTAGGGTTTGTAGTCTTTTCTGAAGCCATGGGGGATAGATTTCTGAGCTGCTGATATGATGGCTTCCATCATTTTTTTGACATTTTTTTTTTAAGCTTCCGCCCAGCTGATCATTTATGACTCTGGTGGTTTTGTTTCTGAACATCTTCTGTTGCCATGGCGAGGCGAGGTAAGGAGTTGATGTTTTCTTCCAAGCTCTGGAATAGTATGTTGGTCTGTCGTCAGGCTGGTTAATCAGGACTAGCTGGTTGTCGATGAGCCAGTCCTCTATGTCCTCTCCTCTGCAGTCAAAGTCTTCATACCCCCAGCTCGGTGAGTGACCGTTGAAATCCCCAACAATTATGTGGTTTTCTGGCAAGAGCTGAATGATATGGAGGTCAAGCCTTGAGTTGGGAGGGCTGTAGCAATTGGTGATGAGAAGTTCTTCATCTTGCAGGAGGATCTTGATGGTGACAAACACAAGTTTGCCTGCTGCTATCTGTGTTATCAACAGCGCCGGGATTCCAACCCTGACAAGAGTTATTACTCTAAACATACCAATTTGAGTGACCTCTCACAAAGGTCAAGGTCACAGGGGATCAGGAAATAGGCCCCAAATAGCTATATTTTGACATAATTTATTTTTTCTCAAATACTATTCACAACTTCAAACCCGAACTTGGTACAAAGATATCTGATGTTAAGACCTTTCTATGAATACTAATTTGGTTGATCCCTCGGAAAGATCAAGTGTCACAAGGCTCAGGAAATAGGTCCAAAATAGCCATATTTTGACAAAAGATTTTTTTTTCTGTCAAATACTATTCACAACTTCAAACCCAAATTTGGTACAGAGATGCCTGATGGTAAGACCTATCTATGCATACTAACTTGGATGACCCCTCGGAAAAGTCAAGGGTCACAAGATGTCAGCAAATGTGTGTAAAATGCACATTTTTGGATAAAATTATAGGTATTATCAACATTTTTGCAAATTTTTCAATCAAATTTGGCACAAAGGTAGCTGATGATAAAACCTTCCTATGCATACTAATTTAGTCGATCATTGCAAAGGTCAAGGGTTGGGGGGGGGGGGGGGGTTGACATAAGTGAATACATGAAAAATGCTTACATTTTCAGAAAACAATGGATTTTGCTGGTGCAAAAGCCAGCCCTTTACCTATTGTCTCAAAGGTCACACATATGTAAATAGGTCATACACGCAAGCCATAATGGCTTTGCCTTTCTTGTATTATTTATTATGTGTTATCAAGCTAGCAGCTGTCTTATAAAGAACCAAAACACTTCCGTTTCGCGACTGTTACATCTCAACCTGCAGTTTGTTTTCAGTCAGCTAATATGACACGTAATATTCATCTTTTGAACACTACAAGATTGACAGTTACAGCCACATATACACATTTTTGTCCTAGTTTGTCCTATTACATAAATAGGAACTGACGTATGATTACCAAATATAAGTCAAGGTCGTTGCTACCTCATATTTTTTTGTTCTATTTTATTTTATTTCTTAAATCCTTCTTCAGAAAAAAAATGATAGGACTTACAGATTAAGAAAGGAAATGGTATTGTCAACTTAAAGTTGACTTAATGGTACTTAATTTCAAGACAAAATATTGTGACCCTGTGTCATGCTGCATCCTCTGAGGTCAAGGTCATAGCTTCCATATTTCCTTGAACTTTTGAGTATGTCTCAAATTAATAAAGAATTCGCTACAAATAGTTGATGATGATATGTATTTAAACAGAAATATAGGTTAGTTAGTTAGTTATTTGGGTTTAATGCTGAGCAGTTGACTAAGGACATCTCACGGTGGGATGGGTAAAAATCTGGCCAGTCAGACTAAAAGAAAGGTCTTAAGACAAGATGTAAATATATCTAACAAATATTTAATGCTAAAATGTTGCACGAGTCTTTAAAGAAAAGTCTACAGACTCTCGAAAAGGTCAAAATAATAAAATTCACATAGTCTATGAGTGCCCAAATCTTGCTAAAAATATTGGATTCTCTCAGAAAACAGAAGATTTTATCCGTGGGACATCCCAGAACAAAACCTTCAAGGAGTCTGCTGTGCAGTGTTTATATCTTGTGTCAATTAGATCGGCACAAGAGAGCAAAAAGTGTTTATCAGAAAACTGCTTGTCACAGGCATAACACGCCTGTTTTAGTAAGTAAGAGTGTGTAACATACGTGTAGCCGATATGGAGCCAAGCAAGCACAGTCTCCTCACGGCAGCTGCCGCAGCGATATGGTAGACTGTTGGACACCTTAGGAAGAGCGTCTTGCAACTTGTTAGCCTCATCTTTGTCCCACTCGGACAGCCACTCATGGGTTACATAAGCACTAATCACAGGTTTAAAATCACTATCAACAGTCGGTGAAATGAAATGACGTGAAACTTTATTTCTCAACGGAAGAAGCAGTTAGCATATGTGCCATTTTTCATGCTCCCCATTGTGTGTCGGGGACAGGGTCATCGCGGGCATCATTTGCAGCAGAATCTGCCATCCTGTTGCCTTCGATACCCACATGCCCTGGGACCCAAATAAAAATGATGTCGTAATATTCCTTCATCAATTCTGCGTAAAGCTCTCTAATCTGCACCAGCAGTGGTGAGACTGTTCCTGCACCCTAAAGGGCCTGAAAGGAAGAAAGAGAGTCAGACAGAATAAAAAAATTCTTTTTCATAGACTGATAAGCATACTTGAGTGCATTAAATACAGATGAGTGGTCTGGGAGGTGGTGCTTAAATGGGCATCCAGGATGGCAAGAGGACACTGTGGCCACAGCCACTCTCCCATCCTCAGACTTTGACCCATCCGTATTAATTCGACAGTAGCCAGGAAAACTTGAAAGGAGTTCATTGAGGCTCTGTTGATTTATAGCTGATGGAGTAGAGTCCTTCTTGTGGGTGGTCAAGTCCAGCAATACGTCAGGTAATAGCCATGGTGGAGAGATGTTGCAGAGATTCTGAAACTGTGTCCAGATCCACTTTGGCCACCTGCAGATGAGGTCAGACACGGAAGGAAAGTGGATAGACAGCTCCCAGATTAATATCATAAATCTCTGCAAATGGCAGTTTAAAAACACACTTAGGCAGGATTGTCTGGATGGGCCTTCGGCTTCAGAACGTAGCTGAGCATAAGGCAGATGTGGCAGAGCTTCAGAGAAGGCTCTCTTGCCTCAGCATACAGACTAGGAACTTGGGATGGCCTGAAGGCCCCCCAGACATATCCACAAACCTTGATGGTGAATTGTGTTCAGATGCTGTAGAACAGACTTAGAAGCTGAGCCATATACCACAGATGCCGTATTCCAATTTAGACAGAACAAGGAGCCCAGTACAATTAAAGTAACAGTGTGGTCTGCACCCCTTTGTGACCAACGACATGAAGAACGTCAAGGGTCTTCTGACAAGAGGTTCTAAGATATTTAATATGGCTGCTGAAGGTCAGTCTCTTGTCAAAGATGACCCTCAGCAACTTTGCCTCCTCGGCCACCTTAATTGGCACTCCAGCAATGCTTAGGCTAGGTTCTATGTTGCATCATTTACGACATCTGCCAAATGACATAAGAAATAGTTCTCTCCTATGACAGAGCTATGTGTGTGTGTATGTGTACGTACGTACGTGGGTGCGTGCATGCATATGTGTGTGTGAAGGTCAGGAACAAAGACAAAATATGGTGGGTATGACAGATAGATGGATGGAGGGACAACAAGGGACAGGGAGAGTGAGGGAAAGTGAATGAAAGAGAGAGAGAGAGAGAATACATGTAAATGGATGGATGGACGACAGCTTGGAGAGAGAGAGAGAGAGGGTGCTTGTGGATAAATAACAGTAACTAGCTGGCTGGCTGGAGAGAGAGAGCATGTAAATAGATGGATGGATGGACAGACAGATGGATGACAGTCTAACTGGCTGGCTGTCTACGGAGAGAGAGAGGGAGGGACGGATGGATGGATAACGGTCTAACTGCCTGGCTGTCTACACACAGAGAGATGGATGGATGGGTTAAAGGATGGGCCAATGGTTGGCTGGATGAATTGATGGCTGGATGAATGGGTGGATGGATGGATAGGTGGATGATAGTCTTACATGCTGGCTGGCTGAAGAGAGGAAAGAGAGCATGTTATATATATATATGGCAAGGACACATGAATATGTTTAAAATGTTTGGTTAGATGGATGGAAATACGAACGGACGGATGGATGGATGGATGACTAACTTGCTGGCTGGATGGAGAGAGAGAGAGGGAAATGGAGAGAGAATGTGGGAATGAGAAAGTGAGAATAAGAATGCTTGTGCATATAAATGGATGGATAGATAAATGGACAAATGATGGATGGATGAGTCTAACTGGCTGGTTGCCCACTGGGCACTGACCTCCACGTGGCGTGGGTGGATAGTCACCCTCAGTCCCTGACTGAGTGGGCTAGCAGAGGGGTGCCATCTTTGTCCAGGATTGGGACTTGATGTCAGCAGATATGTTGGTCAGTCTTTTTCACTGGTCCGGTTTTTAAGGAGCTGTGCTAACCCAGGTCGTACCATGTTGGATTGGTCCTTAAAAATACTTGTGAGCTTTTGGTCTTTTGGATCCCAAGTGTTTGCCGTGCTTGGAGACCCGTGTCGGGGGAGAAGAGGATCCTGGTGGCTAAAACACTCCACTTTGGCCTTGACTTCTGCCTAAACGAGAGGCTAGTCGTACCGGCCTAGTCAATCGGCTCTTGTCACGTTGAGCCCTATCCCATTGTTGACATGCAGGCTGATATACTGAGCACCATGCTATAGCCTCTGCTGCTGATTAGGTGCTCTACACCTGTATTCCCCTGCATTCAACCGTGTGATAGAAGGCGGTGGCTCAGACGAGAATATCTTTCGGGCAATCTCCATCATGCTCAACTACGACTCAACACGTAACACCGTCGCAGTTATGTAAATTTAACTTCTCAAAACGTGCGTGACCATGAGACGCTGTTTCCAAAATGATATGTTCCCGCAACTATATAATGCTACTAGGGTATTCTTTGAAAATGTAATAAATGTAATGCATGGATCACAGTGTGAAAACTTGAAATGACTGAAAATGGTCCATGGACTTACTATGTCCCATGATTTATGGCACGTAAGAGACATGAATTTTCATGAGCCTGGAACAGGCTCACTGAAGGACTGTTCTGTATTAACCAAAAAGCTGAAATTCAGTGTACAGCTGACTCAGTGTACAGGACTGAAGACTGTCACCCATGGTAATGCAAGTCAATCCTTTACATAAGCATTGATTATATATTCAACCTGTCCAGTATCCATGAGGGAGGTCTGACAGTTGACGAACCACTGGAAAGCAGCACTACTGTTGTACTCTGTGATTCTGTTTTGTTCTTAACACTAGTCAGGATCGTATTTAGAATCTTGAAAGATTAATTGACCATTCAGGACCCAAACTAGATAGACACTGTTCTTTTCACAGTAAACCTTTATCATACGCAGTTCATTACAGTGACGCCCATTTAAGCTCCGCCTCCCTGACCATTCCTCTGTATTTAGTGCAGAACTGCAGGCAATTCTGCTGCCACTCAAGTATGCCTATCAGTCTCGGGAAAGGAACTTCCTGATTCTGTCTGACTCTCTTTCTGCCCTGCGGGCCCTTCAGGTCGCAGGAACAGACTGCGCTGGTGCAGATTTCGAGAGCTTTACGCGGACTTGATGAAGGAATATTATGACATCATTTTTATTTGGGTCCCAGGGCAGGTGGGCATCAATGGCAACAGGATCGCAGATTCTGCTGCCAATGATGCCCGCAATGACCCTGTCCCTGACACACAGACTGTTCATAGTGATTTTAAACCTGTGATTAGTGTGTACATAGCCTGCGAGTGGCCGTCCGAGTGGGACAGAGGAGCGAACAAGCTGCATAAAGCTCTTCCTATAGTGTCCGACAGTCTACCTTATCACTGCAGCAGCCGCCGTGAGGAGACTGTCCTTACTCGGCTCCACATCGGGCACATGTATGTTACGCACTCTTACTTACTAAGACAGGATGAGCGTCCATGGTGTTATGCCTGTGATGAGCAGTTTTCTGTTCGACTCTTTTTGCTGTCATGTGCCTATTTAATTGATACAAGATAAAAACACTTCACAGCAGACTCCTTGAAGGTTTTGTTCCGGGATGTTCCCTCCGACAAAATCTTCAATTTCTTGAGAGAATGCAATATTTTTAACAAGATCTGAGCATTTATAGACTATGTGAATTTCACTATTTCGCCCTTTTTGAGAGTCTGTAGACGTTTCTTTTAAAGTCTTGTGTGACATTTTAGCATGACATTTTAAAGGTATATTTACATCCTGTTTTAAGACCTTTCTTTTAGTCTGGCTGACCAGATTTTTACCCATCCCGCCTTAGTCGCCCGCTTGGCGTTAAACCCTAATAACCAACTCACTAAGTCACAGTGGGTGGCGCTTCGCTTCCAAGTGAGGTGGTAGGGAGATTCGTCTCCCTACCATCATCCTGTCGTTTGGCACCCCCACCCTTCCTACTACTATTTGGGGAGGTTATTACTCCTTGAAAATAAAGAAGTACATCCCTCTCCCCCTCTGGTGCTTAAGTGCCAAAAGTATGGCCATGGGCAGAAGACATGCCGCCAGGCAGAGGCCTCATGCGCCCATTGCTCTAAGCCCGGACGCTCTGCTGAGTCCTGGGAGCTCCCCCCCCCCCCCCCCTTCTGTTTCTTCCACTCCTTCCAAAGCGAAGGAAAAGGGGGGAAGTCACTCTTCTCCCCCATAAGACCTAATCATGTACTCTCTGCTTCAGTGGAATTGTCATGGGTTTCACTCTAACTTTGAGGAATTAACATCTTTTAGTCAAGTACTATAACCCCTCCTATAATCCTGGTGGCTGAGGTTCCCTTTGGGTTGCGGCTCACTGGTGCCAACACTCCACTTTGGCCTTGACTTCTACCTAAACGGGAGGCTAGTCGTACCGACCTAGTCAATCAGCTCTTGTCACGTTGAGCCCTATCCCACTGTTGACATGCGGGTTGATATACAGAGCACCATGCTATAGCCTCTGCTGCTGATTAGGTGCTTTAAGCCAGTATTCCCTTGCATTCAACGGTGTGGTAGAAGGTGGTGGCTCAGACTGTTCAGTCGGGCTTACCCCCTTGAGTATATCTTTTGGGCAGTCTCCATTGTGCATCGGCTGGAGACCCGCCGACAGTTGCACTTTGCCTTGTTGGGCTTGGTGGCAGGTGAGGACCCCCAGGGGGGTGAATATCTCTACTATTATAATATGGGAAAAAAAAACAAAAAACTGGCACAGAAGCGGCACATAGCCACCAACATTGTACATGACAGTGACTCAGACTGTGAGGAAGCGACGCCTCAGGCTCTATCTCCTGCTTTATTTAGCATTAAAATTAATAACATTGTAAAGGCCATCAAGGATGATTCTGAATGCTCTTTGTTTGTGGACTTGCTTTGTGTGCACGAGGTCGAGGACTTGCATCCCTTGAGAGGCGCTTGCAGCTGTTCGTTGATCGCATCCAGGGGTGGGTGTCTCTCAATGGATTCATGTTCTAGCCCTCCAAGACAGTCTGTGTGCATTTTACTCACCAGACGAAAGTTTTTCCAGAACCTAGCCTGAGCATTGCTGGAGTGCCAATTAAGGTGGCCGAGGAGGCAAAGTTTATGGGAGTCATCTTTGACAAAAGACTGACCTTCCGCAACCATATTAATTACCTTAGAACCTCTTGTCAGAAGGCTCTCGACATTCTTCATGTCGTTGGTCATACTGACTGGGGTGCAGACCGC
This sequence comes from Semisulcospira habei, assembly GCA_036245525.1. Lineage (NCBI taxonomy): Eukaryota > Metazoa > Mollusca > Gastropoda > Semisulcospiridae > Semisulcospira > Semisulcospira habei. The sequence continues at coordinate 125,578,625 of BTPG01000003.1, read as the reverse complement.
ACTGTCTTACTTCGACTGTACCGGGCCCTTGTTCGGTCCAAACTGGATTATGGCTCTGTGGTATATTGCTCAGCTTCCAAGTCAGTTCTACATCATCTGAACAATTCACCATCAAGGTCTGCAGATATGTCTGGGGGCCTTCGGGACATCTCCAGTTCCTAGTCTGTATGCCGAGGCAGGAGAGCCTTCTGTCAAGCTCTGCCGCATCCGCCTCATGCTCAGCTACATTCTAAAACTGAAGGCCCATCCAGACAATCCTGCCTATGATTGTGTTTCTAAACTGCCATTTGCAGAGATTTACGATACCCATCTGGGAGCTGTCCTTCCACTTTCCTTCCATGTCCGACCTCACCTGCAGGCGGCTGGAGTGGACCTGGACAAAGTTTCGGAATCCATGCAACACATCACTCCACACTGGCTATTATCAGTTCCTGACATCTTGCTGGATTTGACCGCCCACAAGAAGGACTCTACTTCACCAGCCATATACCAAAAGACCCTAAATAAACTCAAAGAAGTTTTCCTAGCTATTGTCGTATTTAGACGGATGGGTCAAAGTCTGAGGATGGGAGAGTGGCTGTGGCCGCAGTGTCCTCTCACCATCCTAGACGCTCATTTGAGCACTGCCTCCCAGACCATTCATCTGTATTTAGTGCAGAACTGCAGGCAGTTCTGCTGGCACTCAAGCATGCTTATCTGTCTAGGAACTTCCTGATTCTGTCTGACTCTCTTTCTGCGCTGCAGGCCCTTCAGGGCGTAGGAGCAGACCACCCACTGCTGGTGCAGATTAGAGAGCTCTATGCAGACTTGATGAAAGAATATTATGACATTTTTGGCATGTGGGCATCGAAGGCAACAGGATTGCAGATTCTGCTGCCAAGGTTGCCCACAACGACCCTGACCCTGATGCACAGACTGTTCATGGTGATTTTAAACCTGTGATTAGTGCGTACATAGCCCATGAGTGGCAGTCCGAGTGGGACAAAGAGGAAGCTAACAAGCTGCATGAAGCTCTTACTAAGGTGTCTGACAGTCTACCTTATCACTGCGGCAGCCGCCATTAGGAGACTGTCCTTGCTCGGCCCCACATCGGGCACATGTATGTTATGCACTCTTATTTACTAAAACAGGAGGAGCATCCATGGTGTTATGACTTTCACCTCCGCCGCATCAGTCAGATCAGAAAATACCTCACCACCGAAGCTGCCACCAAACTTGCTGTCTCTCTCATTCTATCTCGCATTGACTACTGCAACTCTCTCCTTTCCGGCCTCCCTCACTCTACCACTTCCACTCTCCAGCGCATCCAGAACAATGCTGCCCGCCTCGTCCTCAGAAAGAAAAAATCCGACCACATCACACCCCTGCTCAAACTTCTTCACTGGCTTCCCATCCCACAGCGTATCCAATACAAGATTCTGTCTCTCTGTTACAAATCCCTGAACAACTGCGCTCCTGCCTATCTTTCCAACTTACTTCACCCCTACACTCCTTCCCGCTCCCTCCGCTCCGCCTCCGACCCTCTCCGTCTCCACATCCCCCGCACCAAACTCAGCACTTTCGGCCCCCGCGCCTTCTCAGTTTATGGTCCATCCACCTGGAACACTCTCCCACTCTCTCTCCGTCAGAAAGACTCTCTCTCCTCCTTTTAGTCCGCCCTCAAAACTCACCTCTTTCAACAGTTCTAGCACTATATCACCACACTCCCCACAAAAGATGACTGTCGCAATATATTTCACCATTTGTTGTATGTGAGTCGTCTAAAGCGTGCGCATGCGTGCGCGAGTTGTGAGTGCGCGCTTAGAGTTATAATTATTATAAGATAAGCGCATTATAAATACCGTAATTATTATTATTATGACACGCAGTATTCTGTTAAACACTTTTTGCTGTCTTGTGCCAATCTAATTGACACAAGATATAAACATTGCACAGCAGACTCCTTGAAGGTTTTGTTCTGGGATGTACCCCCGGACAAAATCTTCAGTTTTCTGACAGAGTGCAATATTTTTAATAAGATTTGAGCAATCATAGACTATGTTAATTCTATTATTTTGACCTTTTTGAGAGTCTGTAGACGTTTCCTTTAAAGACCTGTGCAACATTTTAGCTTGAAATATTTTTAAGATATATTTACATTTTGTCTTAAGACATTTCTTTTAGTCTGGCTGGCCAGATTTTTACCCATCCTGCTGTGAGATGGCCTTAGTCGCCTGCTCAGCGTTAAACCCAAATAACTAACTGGTAAGTTATTCTTACTGTAAGCAAGCTGACCCTTATGCAAGTGTGTTTCATTGGAAAAATTGCATCTTTGTGCTATGGCTGTGGAAACTTTGTCAATTTCACAACAAACACCGAAACTGTACCTCAACAAGTTCTCATTTTCACCATAAACTGCTACACAAGTGTAAGTTGTAATGTTGTCATGTTTGATATCAATGTGTAGGTGAGAATTTCAACTTTTGATTGATGTTGCTTTCACAACAGTTACTTTAGACAGAGATGTGTTAGTATACAAACATGTAGGTAGTTCTTATGGCAGCAGAGTGCTGGTCAAGCTAAAGGTGGCCGTGTACTGCACAGTAGCAGGTGTGATATAAATAGAATGAGTGTGCGAGAACGGAATTTGACCTGATCGCACCTTTTCTCTCTGGCTGCTGGCAGTGAACTAAGTTAACACTTAAATGCCAGTGCTGGCTAGTAAAGCCGTGGCAGTTGCAGTGTGACATTCCACACTTGAGCTGTTGCCCATGGAAGCTGATTCCATTTTGACAGCGACAGTTGGAGGAATAGCATTTTTCCTCTGGTGCAGGTCATCCAACACAACCCTGATGCTCGAGTGTTCGGACCTGGCTTCCTCCATCATGTGGTATGCATCAGGATGCCGTTTCATCATGAGTGAGGGCAGCTGAAAGAACGGCATGGCGCAGGAGTGTAGCATGTGGATCAGGTCCATTGACTGTGATGGGTCATCAGGAGGGGCCATTAAAAAAAAAAAAAGATGTGCTCATCACAATCACAGTTATGCTCTGCGTCTTGTTGTCAACAACATTAAGTATGCCTGTCTGTTTTGGTAGCGATGACTTCCCTGATCAGTTGTATACGTGCTGACCGGCAGCATGACTTGGTGATACAGACGAAGTACCAGTCAAAAACCACATGGATCACTGCAGATGCACTGTCAGCTTGCCTCACTGGCAGTCATCCCCACCCGTGCTGGCAGGGCCGGCCGTGGCACAGTCCGCAACAAAGCACAATGACAGCTGGGGGATCCTGGCCACGTATTCATGACGTGAATTGTAACTTGCTCTTCAGAACAGACTTTGTTGTAGTGTACATTTGGCCCTTTTCATCAGTCAATGCTGTTGGATGCTGTGCTAACTCGTCGGCAAAGGGAGACTGTATCTCTTGAGACAGACATGATCGATGGAATCATTGCAAAAATGAATTCAGGATCAATGGTTCCATGTTCTCTCTTGTCAGCCTTTGATGTCTTCAGTACTGAAGACATGGTCTTCACTTTCATGTTGATCTAGCTGTGAAAACCGACTGGTAACTGATCCTTGAACTGCTGCCATTGTGAGGCTTGTTTCCAGAGCAACGTGAATATACGTCCAGTATATATGTTGATAAGCCCAGCTGCAATGGGTGCTTTTCTGTCTCGAAGACATAAATGCAGGTGGAGAGCATCTCTCTTATCCTCATCCTGCCCTCAGTATGCTCTTTGTTGCGGCCATGTTTTTCTTCTTTGTGAGCAGTGACAGTGCAATGGGCGTCCACATACTTACAGATCATTCAAGATCTGGGAGAAAATGATCTGTGAGTAAGCCCATATGGCCAGAGTAGATTCGTTCAGAGTGGAACCTATGATTTCTGAAGGACCTTTGGCATAATGCATAACGTTGTTTCAGTGTACTGGTCTGACAAAAGGCTATTCCCAACACAGAACCTTGTGATGAAGATATAAGTAGTGGTGAGGTAACCATTGTCAGTAAATCTTCAGTGGAAAAGATCTATGGTTCTAACTTTCTCCAAGCCAAGCTTTAATTGTAATTATTTTGTACTCTTTTTTTTTTTTTTTTTGTAAACTAAGGTACGATAAATTAGCATAATAGTGCAGTGTCCATAGCATGTTTATTTGGTATATTAGGCTGGTGACATATATTCAGTATTCTGTTGCTGTTTTTCCACAAGCAGCGCAAGCTCGTCTTGAGAAAGTCTTGTTGCCGTTGTTACATTAAACAATCTACAACTAGCATCTATGCCAAGCTTATACATAGCAAAATATTATTTGAAATGCCAGAACATGTTTCACCTATAAATAAATTAATCATTACCCCCCCCCCCCCTCTCTCTCTCTCTCTCTCTCTCTCTCTGTCTCTGTGACCAAGAGGGGGCACACATTAAAAGATGACACATGGTTATCGAAGCTGGGAACTCTCTCATCGACTATCTCTCTCTGATCATAAGGAGGCACACATTAAATGGTGACA
>BTPG01000003.1:125524340-125573632 GCA_036245525.1 Semisulcospira habei | reverse complement strand
CTGTAAAAAACTCTGTGTCAATCTCTATCTTAGCTAACGGAAAAACTTCTATCTTTCCTCCAAACGAAACTACTTTCTGTGACTCACCTGTGAACTGATCTGGTCTAACAAGGCTATGCCTGACCCCCGCGGTCGTTGTACCGGAGTCACGGAGAACAGAAACGAGACATCCGTTTACAACCCCGTCTACCAGCGGTAGGCAACCACCTCCGTCATCTGAACACACTGCGCCCAGCTGTGGTTCCTCCCCGACTGGGATCGCAAAAATGGCTACGTGAGTGGGATGCACCGCCCCATCCACCATACCAGGATCATTAGGACCTTGATGAGCCAGATGGCCGTGCTCCTGATAACCAGCATACTGCGCGCCTGCACTGTAGTACGGACAGCTCCGACTGAAGTGCCCGTACCCACTACAAGAAAAACACTGCGTGTCCGAACTCGCAACACGACCACGACCATACCCACGCAAAGAAGTCCCTCTACATTTCTCTACGTAATCAAAAAGCTTCTCATCCTTAAGTCCTAACCTTTCACCCTGTTTAATGTAAGCCTCTACCGGGTCTACCTCCATATTTGCTACAACTTCCCAAACTTGAGCACATAAAAAATACAAATACCACAACCAAATCAACGGCAAAACTTAAAATGAGAACTTACAACAAAATCAACAAACTATGGAGAAAACAGTGACCTACTTTGACGTCCAGATGGAACGAAAAATAAGAACGATAGAAAGAAGAGCAAGGAAAAAGAATACTACCTATACAAAAGGAAGAAACAAGAAATAGCTCCTCGTAAGATCCAGAAAACTACAGAAATAACGGATCTTACCCCCTAGAATCGGAGAGGGGAATCTAACACAACAACATGCACATAGCAACAAATCCTACTCTAAAATCGCTACTCACTATCGCCCGCAGATACTTCTAACCTACCGCTAAAACAGGGTCACCACTGTAACGCACGCAGACTTGCCCACAGTCGTACGCACAGACTCTCACGCAACAGACGCATACACCGCCACTGACTCAGACGGGCGCATTCATGCGGTAAAACAGAACACACGGGCTCCCTTTCTAAAGTAACCTGTATACACTATAAATGAAAAAGAACGACTTAAATGACTATCAACTATATACACTGTTCTATTATCACACCACACACGTATCACAATATCTTTGCCAGGCTAGGTCTTAGTCTCACATTGCCTCCAACCTGTTTGATGTTGTTGCCTGGTTACGTTGGTCCTTCTCACGTCTAGGCGTGAAAGTCCTTCGTCATACGCTTGTTGCCGTCCTGTCTCTCTTTGGGCACGGACATCCTTGTTCTCGTACGGTACTCAGTTCTCGCTTGGACTTGGGTGTCTTGGTCCCCAGTCAGACTCACTCTCAGAAGAGCTGGAGGGATGACCTCACGTAGGTCCCACCTGCGACTCGACGTCTCGGCGTCCGTCTTTCCACTCTTGTTACAAGAACTCTGAATAGACAACAAAAGTCCCAACGTAACACTTGCTAAACACACAACATATTGGATCAATGAGAAACGTCACATAACCTGGCTGATACAAATAACTCACACGTTCATTCACACACACACACGTGCTTCATAAACTATTTTCGTATCACCCCCATATCTGTCACTATCTTGAAACAGACTATAGCCTAACACTCTTGCTATACATTACTCTATACCCTGGAAAAGACTATGCTTAACCAACCACGTACTATCTTCCTAGCGGCTTAGACATACACACTTCATATTCCTTTAGTCATCTAACTCGGTAAACAACTGTATACAAAAACACCAGTTACTTCACCGAATTCTAAACATACTATACTAAACCAAACCGGAACACCGCTATACAACCACCTTACTCTTACCAACGCATACTGTCTTTAACTAAACAACTATCAATACTACATTTATAGAAACATACCTGAAATCTAGGCTTCAGAGTCTTGGAATGCGGGCTAGGTAACTCAAACACAACCGTTCCATACGACAAGACAGCCCGCACTCCCGATCTAGACCTCTGACAGTCACAGCTTCCACCTAGAACTCACTAAACAGAACTCACTAAAAATCCCGTGCAAACCATGTCTTACAGATTCCACGTGGACAGCAGGCCCCACGGACTTTCGGCACAAACAAACTGTTAACAAAAACCGTACCGTACTAATCCTATTGTGCGAGCACTATGCACAAGCATAGAGCTTCATCACATCAAGACTAAACACTTCCTGGCCTTCAAGTTTAACTTTAACCCTTTGAACCCTGAGTAAATAAGAAGTCTATATACCCTTCAACCCTGACTTTATTTGAGAAATTTCTGTTGAAAATGGGTGTGCACTGTAAAATATTTGTCAATAATACTTTACAACAGATATCCCCATAAAGGGATATATGTACAGATTTGCCATTGGATGGACTACCGTTTTATGCATTTGACCACACTGTGTCACGTGTGTCGTAATGCCTGGTGACAAAATAGTGACAGGTGACAATAAACTTGAAAAAAAAAGTATTTCGTGAATGACAGGTCGCTGGTACTTAACATGCATCACTAAATAGGGTGTCTGTTAGTGTGACACATAAGTGTCCATGCATTTCCAGCATGCCGATACAACGTAAGACCCCTACCTTGTCACCGGATATCAATGTTTACACCTGCCACAGATAAGGTATATCCACGGTCTAGACAACATGTAATAAGCAGCATCGAATGATGATCAGTGTGTCTGTGTTGTGTCTCGTACACGATCGGATGGAAGTACCAGTGTTGTAAAGACTATACAGGTACTACACATGTGACCAATGTGTGTCGTTGGTGTCCACAGAGTTACCTACAGGTGCACCAAGGTGTGGCATAAAAAAAAAACGGAATATCAATTAGAACCTCCGAATTCAGCATTAGAATCAAGCTGTAAGTCATTGCCGTTGTCAGTGCCTCAAACGGCGATCGCTCCAGCTGATACTGCCAACACGTGGTCATGCTGCCACGCGGTAGGTAGGCACACATGTCACAATACATCAAAACTATCTGCTATTGAAACCATGTCTCCAAAAACAAAATTGTATCACTCCGAATATCTAGACATCCACTCGCCATTCCGACCGTAATTCCCACACTAGCGCCGCAAAGCTGACAGCATACCAAAGACGAACGTGCGTACTACTGTCAGGCCGTACTGAGTGTAAACAGGATGTGTCAGTGCAAAGGGCGAGGTCACCACACACGCAGCGAGGCTCGCGCATCACCGGGCGCGCGATATGAAACACCTGACACCGCTGTAGCGGTTTGTCGGGTTCAACGTTATACGAGGCCGCCAACCGCTGTAGCGGTTTGCCGGGTTCAAAGGGTTAATAGTCTTTATAATTGCTCTACCTAGGTTGTTAACTAGTGTTGTTTACATCATCTGATAAAAGTTCAATATTAAAAGCAAGGCGCGCAATGCCAGGAACAATAACGTCATTGGGCCCTAGGTTTGGAAACTTGATGGCAAGAGTTTGGTTCTGGTCTATCGTACTTGGATTGTTTGTGATAACAATTGATTGCCTAATGCCCTTAACACCTAGAGGTTCACGTAGTTTTCTGTATGGGTCTAACTTTGATCCATAGGACTGTGTCATTTTATTATGCAAAAATAAAAAAAAATTAATTAATAAAAACAATGGCAGCGGGAGGATTTGGTCATGAAGATTTTGAAATGGATGCCATGGGTGACTATGATACTAGTGCAACAGATATGACTGGAATGGTAAATACTTGTAGTATGTATCACGAACTGTTAAAAGACAAAGTAAACTCATTTTATGATAGTGTTGGTGATCGCCCAGACGTTAAAGATCCTAATCAGTTTGAACTTGATAAAGGCCACTTATTTGTAAATACAGACAAAGGAATTGAATTGAATTGTACATTGCTTAACGTCCCGACAGCAACAAGGCTTTCTCAGGACATGCCTGCACTGCTTGTGAAAAAGAACTAAACAGAACATTGAATGTATGTCGCCAGCCGGTCAAATACGTTAAATAAACCTAACACATGGGGCCTAAATAAAGCTAAGACCATTTAGCAACACACATCCAATATCAAGAGCTACAGGCAGTGCAGACAGTAGGGAGAGTTTTAAAAAGGCAAATACAGGTGAATGGACAAAGGGTAGACAGAAACACACGCCCCAGAAAAGAGAGGAAAACCCACCCTGTGGGGATAACCAGGGTGACCCTGGGAACTAAAAAGTAGTTAACCCCACCCAAGTCCCCCAGGGCAGACCCGGGTGGGGTACAGACAAAGGAAAAGTACAATTGACTTATAAAAAAGATCAAGCTAAGTTTAGATCTTTAAGTACAATCAAAACTGATGTTGGTGGTGACGCAGCACTGCAGCGTTACCTTGGTGTTGGTAGTAAAAAGTTACCACCTCGACTTGCTAGTACCCTTCATGACATACAAACAAGGTTGCTAACTGGACAAGAAATTGAAATATCTGAAGTAAAAAGGCTTCCAGAAATAGCAGACAAGGTAATACACGAAATTTCATTTACAGAAGGGCAAATAAATGAGGTAATAAATACAATGGGTGATTCTCCTTTGACAATGCGGGAAATTATGGGGTTGGATAAATCACTGCAGTCAATCAGAGGTGAGCTTGTGAATAATGTAGCCAAACTAGGCGAGCTTGATAAACACATAGAAAGAGAAAAAGAAAAACTTGCTAAAACTGATGATGAAAATGATGACATTGAAATAAAAGAAAGAATACAACATAGATTAAATGATTTGCAGATAGAAAGATCAGCACGACTAGAAGTGATTGAAATTGGAAAAGAAAAACTGAAAACACAGGTCAACAGGATTAGAGAAACTATTTAAAAAATACTTCACGAAGACACAACATTGGCCGAGAGATTGAAAACACTTTTCAGAGAGCAGGGTATCACAATTGTGAGTTTAATTACTGCTCTTGGATTTATTATCAGTACTGTAGTGTTGGCTGTAACCGGAGGACTGGGTGGTGGGGGTTCAGTTCCTCCAGCACCTCCAGCTCCACCATCAGACCCAAAAGACTTACAGGCATGGGTAAAAAAACAACTGTCACATATTTTAGACTTGCTTCAGAAATTGGCTGTAAAAGCAATGGATGCCTTGCCTGGCATTATAGGAAGTGTTGTCAGTTGGCTGATCAGTACAGTGGCAAAGGTAGTAGGGTTTATGGCGGAGCATGTGTGGGTCTTTTTGGTGACAGTAGGAGGATTAATAGTTGGATATTTAATGAAACAGGTAAAGAAGTAATATTCCTAATCCAGTGAGACCTATTACCAATGCAGTTCTCTCTGACTCATGTGTGTTTACTGGGGTTACTGGCTGTACTGCTGCTGGTGCCGGTGCAGGTGTCGGTGCCGATGCTAGGGCTGTTACTGACATTACTGGCGTTATTGTCTGTACGGGTGATGATGATGCTACTAACGTTACTGGCATTATTAATGGTTTTAATGGTTGTAGGTGTGTGGTTGCTGGGCCCAAGTTTACAGATTGATTGAGTCCTAATTTTTGATCACGCCCAGCAACAATTATTTCATTATTATAATTTGTTACTGTCCCCATTTGGAGTTGAAGGTCAGATGGTAACATGTATAACCCAATGCCAACTACAAAGTCAACTTTCGATCTGGCATATCTGAGAACGTCTTGGTAGTGTTGTATGCTAGATGGGAGATCAACAACTGAGTTGATTGAATCTTCTAAGTTTGCAAGAAACTGTTTTTGTGCTTCAAATTTGCCACTCCCGTTTAAGATATTTGATTTTGTTTGAGCTTGTGCTCCTAGTAAACACCACACATACGTTCTGATAGACTCATTTATGCGTTCGACTCCTGCTTGAGTAAACCCATCACTCCTGTGACAAATGTGGTCCAGGCATTAGACTGTTTCTGTTCAATTGAGCCTAACCACACTTCAGATTTTGATGAAAATGAAGAGTAGGGAGGCCAGTAATCTTGGGGGTATTATCTGTGACTCATAGCATAATACAATGTACCCCTGCCGTTATGATCATCAAGTTTTTGTGTAAAGTCATACTTTGTACTGATGTTAAATTCATTACAGATGCGCTCAAATGCTTTCAAATCCATGGGGTTGTTAAACTGATTAAAACTAGACTCAGTGGGCAGAGGGGTATGCAGTTCTGACAGTATTCTTCTAAGCTGGTAATACGTGTGGAAACGATATACAGACCTAATCAGTTTGATGATTCAAATGGTCTGTAAATTAAACACTGCAGCCAGTAGTTGAACATAGTATAGCAAAGTTAAGCTGGTTTTGAAACATCTGTAGTGGGCTTGAGGACACCTTCTTGCAGTTGCATCATCTGTAATTGGGGGGTTTAGGTAATGATCATACGGATTTGGCACTTTCACTTGAAATAAATCTCCTTCGGACAAAGCTATATCGAGCTCATTTAGCTGAATTATTTTCTGGTCATAAGTTGGTGCGACATTGTACTTGGCATCCACGTTAAATTGAAATGCATTAACAGTGGTAATTGTTGGTGATTTAAATTCCATTATGCTTTTTTTATGTGATAATAAAAATGTTTATAACCTTAACAAATCTTGACACCAGCAAACCAGTGTGGTTAACTAATGGAATCGATAATCGAGATGGTAGCAATGCTGTAGCTATCCACGAAATGTTCTACACTGTAAAGTGGTTTAATGTAACAGATGATACAAATTATTCTGTAAGTGGAACTCTTGATGGTTTAGAAAAGAGTGATATTTTACGAGCTGGTTATTATGACTTTTGTACTTTAGCTGAATGGCTTCAAAATGAATTTAAAATTAAAGCAACTTTAAACCCAGCTAATTTACTTGTTACAATTGAATTTCCGAAAAATGGAAACTTTTCTTTATCAATTAGTCTTTTATTATTACTTGGATTTTTAGGTAAAAAAATTATACATCCAGATAAGATTGGGCACCATCAGTCGGACGTCTACTAACACCAAGAAAATCAAGAATAACTGGCAGATATCCTGTTCATTTGTCAGTACACACAGTGCTAAATGTTCATTTGAAAGAACTAAGCACTACTGATAATGTTCACAATGGAAAGCCTTCGACTTTGTTGAAATGTGTGTCGACTGGAACTGCCCCTATTGCGAAAATGTATTGTTAGATTTCCTAATTCACAGTTAAAAAAATTAGGTACATGTTTCTTTGAATCATTGTGCTTATCTGTAACTAATCAGGATGACAAACCAGTTGTGATGCATGATTTTTATGTTGTGTTGGATGTTAAATAAATTTTATTTTTGTTAAATAAAAAATGAGTGCTGGTCCAAAGCTAAAAATTATTCCAGTTGCGTGTCCGGTAATAGAGTTGAAAGATTTGGGTGATGTGCGGGGTTTTGATGAAAAAGGAGAGGAGGGAGAGGTATATTGCCTTGAACTTGATTCCAATGGATTGTACAGGCGGAAGATAATCGATGACGTGAAAGACGATACCGAGAGACAGTTTCCTAAACTTGGTCAACTTCATGATGTTACTGTTCAGAGTATTCCGCTGCATAATGCGCTCTATGTCTTTAAACATTTGAATAATAAGTGGGTAGTTGTTCCTGCTCCTGTTCCACCTGAGCCTGCTGCACCTGCAATTGATTGGGATATAAAGTTTAAACTTATTAATCCTTATGTATTTTTTACTGATGAAGGTCCCTTAATATTTAGGAAAGTTATTAACTCTGGGCCATTACTTGTGAGCCTTGCTCCGAGCTATTTCGTAGTAGCAGAGAAAAACTACAACTGCAGGAGTATGAAAAACGAAGGTATCTTCTTACAAACAGAAAGGGTAGAATAGATACTTCTGCTGTGTTTGTACCAGATAGCTTTACCATAGCTAGAGAAGCCACAATAGTTTTTGAAATTCTCATGAGGTCTGTGGATTCTGCAAAAGAAGCAGATATTGGCACAGGGAATCAAACTTACATGGGATGACACAGTAAAAGAGTCAACAAAGGTCATTATAGCTATTAGGAAAGGCGTAGATATAGACGTATCGAGTAGTAATCCTGCTGTTAAAATAGTGGTCGATAAAACAACTCTAGTTAATCTAAGTTTCATTAAACTGGAACACATAGATCTTATTTCATTTTATTATGTTAGCAAATTGTATACCTTTGAAGAGTTGCAAAATGAATTCGCTGATTAAATAATAAAAAAAAAATTTGTCATAAAAAATGGTGAACGTGTATCCGCAAATACCACCTGAACCGCTTGAGCCTATCGTGCATGACAAAAAAATTACAGGCAGACCCATTCCGATTAATGAATATTACAGAAGCGTTGAAGTATTTGGAAGGGGAACAAGCAAAATACTCCAGGTGTAAAAGACGATATAAAACGGTTTTCAATTCTGTACACAACACATCAATGGCTGTGGGTGTGGTTTCAGCTGGATTATCTGTCACTGGTTTAGCTCTGTTTGCCACTGGAGTTGGAAGTGTCATAGGAATTGCTATTGAAGGAGTTGGCGCTGCCGCAGGTGTGGCATGCTTTGGTTTGGAAGCCATTAACAAAAGATTTCATACAAAGTTGCAGAAGCATGAAGCTTTGAGTACGCTCGCTGGAGCTAAGCTGAGCAGTATGAAACTTATAATCAGTAAGGCTTTAAACGATAATAAAATTGATGATCATGAATTTAAGAGAGTGCAGGATGATTTGGCCAATTACAAACAACAAAAGTCTGAAATTCAAAATAAGATGCGTAGTCAACCCGTGAATGTTGAAGAACTAAAGGCTTCTTTTTTAGAGGAAGGGAAAAAGATAAGGGTAGAAGAAACTATGAAAAAAAGTTCAAGGACTTTTAAGCAAGTAAAAATCAGTTTCGGTAATCGTTCATTGTTTCTGAAATACTTTTCGCAAAGAGATGACATGCCTTTCACGTCTGCTTATTTGACGCCATCAGCTCCACCACCAGAGTATTACTGAGAAAAAAAGTTTTTTTATTGTCCTTGTAACTTGGGAAATCTGTCCGAGTGTCTTAATTGATTGTAATTGATTGTACATTGCTTAACGTCCCGACAACAACAAGGCTTTCTCAGGACGTGCCTGCACTGCTTGTGAAAAAAAAAAAAAAAAAACCAGAACATTGAATGTATGTCGCCAGCCGGTCAAATACGTTAAATAAACCTAACACATGGGGCCTAAATAAAGCTAAGACCATTTAGCAACACACATCCAATATCAAGAGCTACAGGCAGTGCAGACAGTAGGGAGAGTTTAAAAAAGACAAATACAGGTGAATGGACAAAGGGTAGACAGAAACACATGCCCCAGAATAGAGAGAAAAACCCACCCTGTGGGGCTGACCAGGGTGACCCTGGGAACTAAAAAATACCTAACCCCACCCAAGTCCCCCAGGGCAGACCCGGGTGGGGTCCGAGTGTCTTAATGACTTGGGTCAAGAACTTTCAAGGTCTTATGTTTAGGTTCTTGTAAGAACTTGTTTTAAGTCACTTTAAATAACTTATGACAACTAACTTCAAAATTATTTGTAAGTTGTAGGTATCTTTGAAGTTAGTTGGCAAGTAAAATCTTGTTATTCTAGAAAGTCACATGAACAGTAACTTCCTAAGTTTACTTCCCACTCAGCTATAATAGCAGTAAGTTTTTACATTTACCCCACTCAGTCATTGTAAGACCTACCAGTAGCTGTAATGTGTAGATTTCACATGTCTTAATAGAAAAACAGAGTTGAAAAGTGGCTCGTCTGATCAGGTTTAATTAAATTTAGCATTTAAAAAAATTGAAAACAATATTTTTTAAATAGATAAAAAAATTGAAAAATGACAAAATAGAACAAAAATAGAAAAAAAAATGATAAAAGGGCTGCTTTGACCTTCCCCACCTGCTCTCACAGGATACGATGTAGCCCGGGCTATTTACGCATTCACTCCCCTATGGTGGGGAGCTATAACCCTGATGGGTCATGCGTTCATCTTTCCTGTGAGAACCCTCGTGGGGGGTGGCCTGACAACTGGACGCCAAGGCTGAGAAACGAACCGCGGCACAAGTGAAGACAGAATAGTTTGCACATACTATCCTACATCACTTTACAGCGATTAGACCTCCCGGCCAAAGCAGAACCCAAACACAGATAGGATATTTTATTCATTTAAAGCTAGTCAATTAAATGTATAAAATCTTGTGAAAGAAGGGCTCTTGTGGATCTGACTCTGACAAAAATCTTGAAAATCCAAGCCTTTTGCAAAAAAGAAAAAACTGTTTTATTTACATACTCAGATGAAGAAAGTAGTTAGTTAGTTAGTTAGTTATTTGGGTTTAACGCCGAGCAGGCGACTAAGGCCATCTCACGGCGGGATGGGTAAAAATCTGGTCAGCCAGACTAAAAGCAAGGTCTTAAGACAAGATGTAAATATAGATTAAAAATCTCAGGCTAAAATGTCGCACATGTCTGGAAAAGAAACGTCTACAGACTCTCAAAAAGGGCAAATAAAAAAATTCACATAGTCTATGAATGCTCAGATCTTGTTAAAAATATTGCATTCTCTCAAAAAATTGAAGATTTTGTCCGGGGGAACATCCCGGAACAAAACCTTCAAGGAGTCTGCTGTGAAGTGTTTATATCTGGTGTCAATTAGGTCAGCACAATACAGCAAAAAGTGTCGAACAGAAAACTGCTCATCACAGGCAAAACACCATGGACGCTCATCCTGTTTAAGTAAGTAAGAGTGCGTAACATATGTGTGCCCGATGTGGAGCCGAGCAAGGACAGTCTCCTCACGGCGGCTGCCGCAGCGGAAAGGTAGACTGTCAGACAACTTAGGAAGAGCTTCATGAAGCTTGTTCCCTTCCTCTTTGTCCCACTCGGACTGCCACTCGCGGGCTATGTACGCACTAATAACAGGTTTAAAATCACTATAGACAGTCTGTGTGTCAGGGACAGGGTCACTGCGGGCACTGTTGGCAGCAGAAT
The DNA here is from genome assembly GCA_036245525.1 of Semisulcospira habei. NCBI lineage: Eukaryota > Metazoa > Mollusca > Gastropoda > Semisulcospiridae > Semisulcospira > Semisulcospira habei. Next base: position 125,562,631 of record BTPG01000003.1, on the reverse strand, counting down.
CTGCGATTCTGTTGCCTTCGATGCCCACATGGCCTGGGACCCAAATAAAAATGATGTCATAATATTCCTTCATCAAGTCCGCGTAGAGCTCTCTAATCTGCACCAGCAGTGGATGGTCTGTTCCCGCGCCCTGAAGGGCCTGCAGGGCAGAAAGAGAGTCAGACAGAATCAGGAAGTTCCTTTCCCGAGACTGATAGGCATGCTTGAGTGCTAGCAGAATGGCCTGCAGTTCTGCACTAAATACAGAGGAATGGTCAGGGAGACGGAGCTTAAATGGGCGTCTAGGATGGCGAGAGGACACTGCAGCCGCAGCCACTCTTCCATCCTCAGACTTGGACCCATCCGTATAAAGACGACAATAGCCAGGAAAAATTGAAAGGAGTTCATTGAGGCTCTGTTGGTATATGGCTGGTGGAGTACAATCCTTCTTGTGGGCAGTCAAGTCCAGCAAGATGTCAGGAACTGGTAGTAGCCAGGGTGGAGTGACGTGTTGCAGAGATTCCGAAACTTTGTCCAGGTCCACTCCGGCCGCCTGCAGATGAGGTCGGACACGGAAGGAAAGTAGACGGACAGCTCCCGGATGGGCATCGTAAATCTCTGCAAACGACGGGTTAAAAACACAATCATAGGCAGGATTTTCTGGATGGGCCTTCAGCTTCAGAACGTAGCTGAGCATGAGGCGGATGCGGCGGAGCCTGAGAGAAGGCTCCCCTGCCTCTGCATACAGACTAGGAACTGGAGATGTCCTAAAGGCTCCCAGACATATGCGCAGACCTTGATGGTGAATTGTGTTCAGACGCTGCAGAACAGACTTGGAAGCCGAGCCATATACCACAGAGCCGTAATCCAGTTTGGACCGAACAAGGGCCCGGTACAGTCGAAGTAAGACGATGCGGTCTGCACCCCAGTCAGTACGACCAACGACACGAAGAATGTCAAGGGCCTTCCGACAAGAGGTTCTAAGGTAGTTAACATGGTTGCAGAAGGTCAATCTTTTGTCAAAGATGACCCCCAAAAACTTAGCCTCTTCAGCCACCTTAATTGGCACTCCAGCAATGCTCAGGCTAGGTTCTGGAAAAAATTTCGTCTGGTTAGTAAAATGCACACAGACTGTCTTGGAGGGCGAGAATCTGAATCCATTGAGAGACACCCACCCCTGGATGCGATCAACGCACAGCTGCAAGCGCCTCTCAAGGGACGCAAGTCCTCGACCTCGTGCACACAAAGCAAAGTCGTCCACAAACAAAGAGCATTCAGAATCATCCTTGACGGCCTTTACAATGTTATTTATTTTAATGCTAAATAAAACAGGAGATAGAATACTGCCCTGCGGGACACCCATCTCCTGTTCAAAGGAGTCGGAGAGGGTGGAGCCCACACGGACATGGAACGACCTGTTGGACAAAAAATTGTGAATAAAAACGGGCAGATGCCCTTTAAAACCCATGTCCGACAAATCAGACATTATACCATGCTTCCAGGTAGTGTCATATGCCTTTTCAAGATCAAAGAAAATTGCATAGACATGCTGCTTGTTGACAAAAGCATCTCGGATAAAAGACTCAAAGCGGACTAGATGGTCAGTTGTACTACGGAAGCGCCGGAAACCGCACTGGAGGTCTGTGATGAGACCCTGTGACTCAAGATGCCACACCAGTCGGGCGTTGACCAAGCGTTCCATAGTTTTACATAAACATGATGTCAAAGCTATTGGCCGGTAGTTGCCCGGGTCGGAAGGATCCTTACCCGGCTTGGGAATTGGCACAACCACAGCCTGGCGCCAAGATGGCGGAAAATGACCGGTTATCCAGATATGGTTAAAGGCCTTGAGAAGTACAAGGAGTGAATCCTCAGGCAGATGTGTTATGAGCTGATAATGGATGGTATCTAATCCAGCAGCAGAGTCAGTACATTTCTGCATGGCTTGCTGCAATTCTGAAAACGTAAAAGGGGCATTATAGTCTTCCAAGTTATCCGATATAAAATCACAAGCACAAGATTCTCGCTTCTCCTTCTCTCTCTGGAAGAAAGGTGAATAATGCTCTGTTGAAGAATTATGGGCAATGGTGGAGGCAAGCAAATTGGCCACAGCCTTTTTATCTGTGACCAAACTGGCACCATCTCTAAGATGGCCAACAGAAGCCGAGCCACCCCTGCCCCTAATTCTTCGAACAGCCTTCCAGACTTTTTGGGACGGAGTCCTAGAAGATAAAGATGAGACGAAGCGTCTCCAGGAAGCACGGCGTTCACGTTTAAAAATATAACGGGCTTTCGCCCACTGTCTTTTAAAGGTTAAAATATTTGCTTGCGACGGATTACGAAATGCACGTCGCTGAGCAGATTTGCGCATTGTTTGGGCCTTGCGGCACTCTTCATTGAACCATGGTACTCTCGGCTTCCGAGGGAGTGATGTGGAAGTTCTAGGGATGGTTTCACCTGCAACCTCCAACAAAATAGAAGTAAAACAAGAAACAGGTTCTTCAGCTGACATGACCACCTCCTCTGTAAGACGAGACTGACAGAGAGAGGCAAACAGAGACCAGTTAGCTTTCTTGAGATTCCAGCGCCCCACCGGCGAATCCTCCTCACAGCTGACCGATGACAGGACTACTGGGAAGTGGTCACTACCACACAGGTCGTCGTGAACCTTCCAGTCAAAGTCCAGCATGAGAGAAGGATCACACACAGTGAGGTCTAGAACAGAACTAGATCCGGAACCTGAGTTAGAGTATGTAGGTGAGCCATCGTTAAAGACACATAGGTTAAGTTGAGAAAAAACATCTTCTAACATCTGACCTCTGCCATCATAGTGGTCACTACCCCAAAGGTGAGCATGACCGTTAAAATCCCCCATGAGAATAAAGGGAGGGGGCAGTTGATCTACTAAGTGAAAAATATCATTGCTACAGACCCGCAGTGATGGTGGCAGGTAAATACTGCATATGGTTATGGTCTTTTTTAAGGTAACCCGAGCAGCGACAGCCTGAAGACAGGTGTCGATGCTAACGGGGCTACATAAAATTTGGCTACTAATGAGAAGAGCCGCTCCACCCGAGCGCCTCTCCGAATCAGAGCCTTTATGTATAACATTAAAACCATTAAAAGACACAGGGTCAGAAGTCTTCAGGTAAGTCTCCTGAAGAGATATGACTGAGGGGTTATAGAACTTGACTAAAAGACGTAATTCTTCAAAGTTAGCTCGAAAACCACGACAATTCCACTGAAGCAAAGAGTCCATGATTAAGTCTGATCTGGGGGTAAGGAGTTTTTCCCCCCTTTTTCCTTTACCTTGGAAGGAGTTGAAGAAACAGAGGGGGGCCGGCTCCCGGGCCTCCTCTGGTTCTTCGGAGAGGAAGGGGGTGGAGCTGCCGCAGCATCAGCAACAACAACTTCCACTCCCTCCATCCGCTCCTCCAGTGCAGCATATTTGTTTTGAAGGGGCACATCTGTGTTCCCCTTCTGGGCCCGTGCGCACAGCGGTCCCATAGATTTCTTAGACTTCTGGTCCTGGGCAGCGTTCCTGCCGCTAGAGTTAGCGGCCTTAGAAGGCTGACCAGAGCCAGAAGCCTTTGGAGTTGACTGACTAACAGTTTGGGTGGGGGCTGAGGCTTAGGGGCAACAGAAGGCGGCACAACCGGACCGGCAGTGTCCGCCTTCTGCGTTCCCTGGCTCCTTGTCACCACCGGAGGAGGGTTACTCTCCAGGGGCGAGATGAGCCGAGGCTCCGCCCCCAACCAAGAAGTTGGGGTCTGACATGAAAAGTCTTTGGTGGGGCGCTTGCCTGCCACCGCTGCACTAAAAGTATACACTGAGGTGTTAGAGGTTGGGGCAGCCGCAGCTGCACCAGGGCCTTCAACCAGTTTTTTGGCATCCAGAAAGGACAGCCCCTTCTCCACACGCACCTGCTGAATCTTGCACTCGGATATCCAACGAGGGCATTTCTTATCCGAAGCCATATGCGCCCCCTGGCAATTCACACACAGGGGGGTGGCTGTGCAGGACTCAGCAGAGTGTCCGGGCCTAGTGCAACGGGCGCATGAAGCCTCTGCCTGACGGCATGTCTTCTGCCCATGGCCATACTTTTGGCACTTAAAGCACCGGAGGGGAAGAGGGACGTACTTTTTCACTCTCAGGGAGTAGTAACCTCCCCAGATGGTAGTAGGAGGGGTGGGGGTGCCAAACGTCAGGATGATGGTAGGGAGACGGATCTCCCCACCACCTCGCTTGGAAGCGAAGCGCCTGACGCAAGTCACCCCCTGAGACTTAAGGTTCCTTACAAGTTCATCTTCTGACAGTTCTGCCAAAGCTTGATCTTTGATTACGCCTCTTGACGAATTCATAGTTTTGTGGGGTGTGACTTCCACAGGAGTGTCTCCGATGGAAGAGAGCCCCAGCAGCCCGCTGGAGTGTGCCCGAGTACGGCACTCCACCAGCAAGTCACCAGACCTGAGGCGCTGGGCGTCAGGCCTGCCAACACGGCTCCTGAGGGTCTCCCCCACCAGAAAAGGATGCAGCTTGGTAACTGGTTTCTCCTTCACCTTGCTATGGACAATGAGGAAGCGAGGCCATACGGCCGACGCCTGAGGCGTCGCTTCCTCACAGTCTGAATCACTGTCATGGTCAAATTCGGTGTCTATATGCCGTTTCTGTGCTAGTTTTGGTTTTTTTGTTTTATCCATATTATATTAGTAGAGATATTCATCCCCCGGGGGTCCCCGCCCGCCACCGAGCCCAACAAGGGAAAGTGCAACTGTCGGCGGGTCTCCAGCCGACGCACAATGGAGACTGCCCGAAAGATATACTCAAGGGGGTAAGCCCGATTGAACCGTTTGAGCCACCGCCTTCTATCACACCGTTGAATGCAGGGGAATACTGGCGTAAAGCACCTAATCAGCAGCAAAGGCTATAGCATGGTGCTCCGTATAGCAACCCGCATGTCAACAGTGGGATAGGGCTCAACGTGACAAGAGCCGATTGACTAGGCCGGTACGACTAGCCTCCCGTTTAGGCAGAAGTCAAGGCCAAAGTGGAGTGTTTCAGCCACCAGGATCCTCTTCTCCCCCGACACGGGTCTCCAAGCACGGCAAACACTTGGGATCCAAAGGACCAAAAAGTCACGAGTATTTTTAAGGACCAATCCAACATGGTACGACCTAGGTTAGCACAGCTCCTTAAAAACCGGACCAGTGAAAAGGCTGAACAACATATCTGCTGACATCAAGTCCTAATCCTGGACAAAGATGGCACCCGTCCGCTAGCCCACTCAGTCAGGGACTGAGCGGACTACCCACCTACGCCACGTGGAGGCCGGTGCCGGGTAGGCTGAAGAAAGTAAGATGTTGGGTAGTTCCTGGCTAAGCCTGAGACTAACAGTATTTCAATAGCTGACTTGTGTACCTGTATGTTGTTGCGTTTAGGCTCCTAACCAGTGGAGCGGAACGTGTCATTGAGACAGCTATGCCTAGCTTTGCACAGAGAGGTACATAGATCGCCCAGTTGTGTAATAGGATATTTTTTATCACACAATAGGGGTGTGTGCTCATAGCACCCTGGAAAGAAAGGTTTAAATCAGGACTCTCACTGGGAGGTAGGGTAATGGGGTTTGTCTTTCAATTTTAAATGTGTCACAAGTTGACCTACCCCTAGGTTTTGTTTGAGTGTATGTGGGTGTGTGTGTGTGTGTGTGTGTATGTGTGTGTGTGTGCGTGTGTATTTTGCGTGTGCCGCATGTGTCGCGTATATGCCGCATATGTCGCGTCTGCCGCGTATTTGGTGTATGTCAATTATTTGAGTGTGCTTGTCTAAATGAAGACAGGTTTAACTGTTTTGGAAGGTGCAACCTACCCTGTGAAAAGGCCCGACTTAGGTCAATGACACAGACATTCCAAGGGGTTGGGTAGCCTGACTAGCCTTGTGTGTTATTTGTAGGTAACAGCTGAGTTGTGTGCGCGGTGAGGGAATGCATTGGAGAAGGTAAAGCTGTGTCAGCATTGTTATTTTAACTAGTCTTTGTTTAAAGAAGACAATGGCAGCATTAATTATTTAGGTTGGGGTGGGGGATCTGGCTTAAATAATCGCGGGGTTGACAGCTGATCAAAAATCATTGCTGAAATGATTCTAGGAATGGAACTAGTACGGCTGGACAGATAAAAGCATTGGTGGCAAGTGCTGGCGTGGGCTTGTCTGAAGACCGAGAGGATTAAATAAATTGATTGATTGGGGGATGGGTGGGGTGGGAGTCCCCACTTATCTCTCTCTACCAGTGATCATAGATCTACTGTGGCCAAAGCACACAACAAAAAAAAGATATAGGAAAGAGGGGGTGCACTAAGAAAGTGACTGGAAGCAATGCATATGGAACCCCCCCCCCCCCCCCCCCCCCCGCATGTAAAAGAGATCAAGATCATCTTAACAAAGTAATTCTGAAAGGGGGCAGGGTGATTGGTAGAGCACAGGATACTTTGGACGCACTGTACAACAGACGGATTACGAACAAACTGGCTGACATTCTTGATGACAAAACACATCCACTTAGACATGAATTTGACAGCAGACGTATTGAACGAAGTGGCAGACTTCGAGTACCCAAAAGTAGTACATCACGTTATGCCAACTCTTTTGTCCCTCAACAGTAATATAAGTAGATAGTGTCTGTCAACATTCTTTAGTTCTAGTACTATCAGTAGTTCAATGCAACATTGCTGACACCAGAAGCACAGGGGCAATCCACCATAAGTGTTTCTGATGCCAAGAGTGTTACAAAGGTAACAATACGTCTGTTACAGTTCATCTCTTTAACTGAGAGTTATGGGTTATTTAATTATTTCAATGAGTGAATGATGATGCCATGTGTTGTATGGGCAGACAGCGAATTATTGTATTGTATTGTATTGTATTGTATTGTATTGTGTTCAGACGCTGTAGAACAGACTTGGAAGTCGAGCCATATACCACAGAACCGTAATCCAGTTTGGACCGAACAAGGGCCCAGTACAGTCAAAGTAAGACAATGCGGTCTGCACCCAGTCAGTACAACCTGAACGACATGAAGAACGTTGAGAGCCTTCTGACAAGAGGTTCTAAGGTAATTAATGTGGTTGTGGAAGGTCAGTCTTTTATTTTAAAAAAAATGACCCCCCCAAAACTTTGCCTCCTCCGCCACCTTAATTGGCACTCCAGCAATGCTCAGGCTAGGTTCTGGAAAAAAATTTCGTCTGGTTAGTAAAATGCACACAGACTGTCTTGGAGGGCAAGAACTTTAATCCATTGAGATACCCACCCCTGGATGTGATCAACGTACAGTTGCAAGCGCCTCTCAAAAGACGTAAGTCCTCGACCTCATGCGCACAAAGCAAAGTCATCAACAAACAAAGAGCACTCAGAATCATCCTTGACAGATTTTACAATGTTATTAATTTTAATACTAAATAAAACAGGAGATAGAATGCTGCCCTTGGGACACCCATCTCCTGTTCTAAGGAGTCGGAGAGAGTGGAGCACACATGGACATAGAAAGACCGGTTTAGACAAAAGATTTTGAATAAAAACGGGCAGGTGCCCATTAAAACCCATGTCCAACAAGTTGGACATTATATCATACTTCCAAGTAGTGTCATATGCCTTCTCAAAATCGAAGAAAATTGCATAGACATGCTGCTTGTTGACAAAAGCATCTCGAATAAATGCCTCAAAGCGGACTAGATGGTCAGTTGTATTACGGAAGCACCAGAAACTGCACTGGAGGTCTGTGATGATACCCTGTGACTCAAGATGCCACACCAGGCAGGCGTTGACCAGGCGCTCCATAGTTTTACATAAACTTGACATCAAAATGATTGGCTGGTAGTTTCCCAGGTCGGAAGGATCCTTACCCGGCTTGGGGATCGGCACAACAACAGCCTGGCACCAAGATGGCTGAAAAATGGCCAGTTATCCAGATATAGTTAAAGGCCTTGAGAAGAACAAGGAGTGACTTCTCAGGCAGATGCGTTAAGAGCTGATCATGCAGCAGTCATTCCATTTCTGCAGGGCTTGCTGCAATTTATAATGTAAAAGGGGTATTATACTTTTATAGACTTCTGAGTTATCTATTTAAACTCACAAATACGAGACTCTCGCTTCTCCTTCTCTCTCTGGAAGAAGGGTGAATAATCATCTGTTGAAGAATTATGGGCAACGGTGGAGGCAAGCAAATTGGCCACAGATCTCTAAGATGGCTGACAGCACCCCTGCCCCCAATTTTTCAAACAGCCTTGCAGACTTTCTGGGATGGAGTCCTAAAAGATAAAGATGAGAAGAAACGTCTCCAGGAAGCACGGCGTTCAAGTTTAAAAATGTAACGGGCTTTCACCCTGTCTTTTAAAGGTTTACGAAAAGCACGTCACTGAGCAGATTTGCATGTTTTGGGGGCCTTGCGGAACTCTTCATAGAACCATGGAACTCTCGGCTTCCGAGGGACTGATGTGGAAGTTTTAAGGATGGTTTCACCTGCTACGTCCAACAAAATAGAAGTAAAACAAGAAACAGGTTCTTCAGCTGACATGACCGCCTCTATGTAATACGAGACTGACAGAGTGAGGCGAACAGAGGCCAGTCAGCTTTCTTGCGATTCCAGCGCCCCACTGTCCTCCTTACAGCTGACCGATGGCAGGGCTACTAGGAAGTGGTCACTACTACACACGTCACCGTGAACCTTCCAGTCAAAGTCCAGCATGAGAGAAGGATCACACACAGTGAGGTCTAGAACCAAACTAGATCCTGAACCTGGGTTAGAGTAGGTAGGTGAGCCATCGTTAAAGACACATAGGTTAAGTTGAGAAAAAACATCTTCTAACATCTGACCTCTGCCATCATAGCGGTCACTACCCCACAGGCGAGAGTGACCGTTAAAATCTCCCATGAGAATAAAGGGAGGGGACAGTTGATCTACTAAGTTAAAAATATCATTATTACAGACCTGCATGGATGGTGGCAGGTAAACACTATGGTCTTCTTTAAGGTAACCTGAGCTGTGACAGCTTGAAGACATGTGTCGATGCTAATGGGGCTACATAAAGTTTGGCTACTAATGAGAAGAGTCACTCCACCCAAGCGCCTCTCTGAATCCGAGCCTTTATGGACAGCGTTAAAACCATTAAAGGACACAGGGACAGAAATCTTCAGGTAAGTCTCCTGAAGAGTTAGTTAGTGATTGGGGTTTAATGCCAAGCAGGCAACTAAGGCCATCTCACGGAGGGAAGTCTCCTGAAGATTGATTGATTGATTGTACATTGCTTAACGTCCCGACAGCAACAAGGCTTTCTCAGGACGTGCCTGCACTGCTTGTGAAAAAAAACCCCAAAAAACCACAGAATATTGAATGTATGTCGCCAGCCGGTCCAATACGTTAAATAAACCTACGCCATGGGGCCTAAATAAAGCCAAGACCATTTAGCAACACACATCCAATATCAAGAGCTACAGGCAGTGCAGACAGTTGGGAGAGTTATAAAAAGACAAATACAGGTGAATGGACCAAGGGTAAACAGAAACACATGCCCCAGAATACAGAAGAAAACCCACCCTGTGGGGCTGACCAGGGTGACCCTGGGAACTAAAAAGTAGTTACCCCACCCAAGTCCCCCAGGGCAGACCCGGGTGGGGGGTCTCCTGAAGAGATAATACTGAGGGTGTTATAGGACTTGACTCAAAGACGTAATTCCTCAAAGTTAGCGTGAAAAGCACGACCATTCCACTGAAGATAGCAGTATTAGAGTCATGGTGCAAAGACAGTTTTCTGGAAATGAATGTACAGAAAATCAAGGAACTCGTCACTGATGACAGGAAAGTTGACAGTCGTAGCCTAGGTCCATCGCCACCAGAGTCCCTGAAATTTCAGGGAAACCTGATCCCCACTGACCCTGGGGTGAGGTCGGAAACCTCATCAAGCCGATGTGAGCGCTCGTGTTTATGTTCATGTCACTCGCAACAATGTTCCCCTGTCAGATTATTTCAAGTACACTTGACATAGATCCCCATGCACCTTCACAGGCTGAGTCTTCTCACGAGAATCTGTGCGGCGTTTTGCGGCCCTATTTACATCCACATTAGCTCCCCTAAATGAAGTAAATTCTTGCGGTCGTATTTACATATCCAGGAACCCCCCATCTACAAGAGGCATAGATTCTCATGTGCAAAAGGCTGTTGAAGATCATATAGCTTCTTGCAGAGATCGACCCTGTGTTCATCCTACGGCTAAGGGAGGATATTTCCGAAAGCGTACGAATACATGCGGACGAGAAGGTGCACAGTTGCCTAATACATAAAACTATGTGTGGACGTCAGTATATAATTCTGAAACGTATGCGGTGCACATTTCATTTCTGCAGTTGCTGGGGATATAATTTCAAAAATCAGCTGCGAATTTTCTTTGTTTTTTGTCATATTGTGTGTCATATTCGGATACTTGATATCGCTTCACAAGTCTGAGATGGCCTCCGCCAAATTTGCGGCCGTCGCCAACTTGAACTCAGATTTTACTCCGTAAGGAGGCAGTCCTGGATACCGTGCACCCCCCCACCCACCCACCCCACCCCCAAGTACTCAATAAGATGGGTTTCAAAGTGTACCTTAGTATGTCCTGAGATGTTTAAGCCATTTTCCCCTAAAATCCTTAGGAACACACCAGAGATATAGCCGATGGCGCAATTCACTTTCTTTGCGGATGTTAAAATGAGGTTGAGAAACATTTTCCTCTAAATAAATAAAAATTCATTCCGGAAGCCCAAATCAGGCAATATTATGTTAAGGAACACCTTCTACGTTCTCTGCCAAAAAAAAAAAAAAAAAAAAAAACAATGAAAAAATATTGAATCTCTGGCTCACAGTGAAGGTATTTGTGCACCCAGTAAACGGCCATTTCCGCAAAATCACAAAAAAAGACAAAAATTATGTGCCTTCAGACATTTTCTATAGCACTGGCAGTCCATTTTCAGGCTTACATCATTAAAACAGCATATCACAATTATTATAAATTTGACTAGGTGATGGTGTGATCACTGTGAGTGCCACAGTGGTTGATTTTGAATCCCTACCCCCAAGTTGTAAAAATACACAAATTTAATTAGAAATAATTACTAAAGTTATTCCATTTCAATTTGACCTCTCTTTACGTATTAAGTTTCAATAATGTGAGCATAAAGTGCAAGAAAATAAGGAAAGTCGGTATCCTTTACGGTACGTACATTCGTGGTGAATGATAATAGCTTTTTCCCATTTAAAATTGCCGAACACAACTGCACAAGACATTGCCTCTACTACATACATGAAACAAAATTATAAATGTACTATTTCTGTACTGTAATGCGAAGACGAACATGTTCGCGGTGGTATTCCTGTGCAAGGGATCATTGACATCTGCTAGATATTTAGTTAGGTGGATAGTTGATAAACGAATTGTTTAGTCTGTTATAGTTGTGTTCTACTTCTAGTTACTGGTTTTGCTAAGTAACTGTTTATATCTTGTTTTTCTTCCTGCTAAAAACATTCATTCTGCCTTTTCTATCAATTGACATCAACATTGTTTTCATAAAGTTACACTGACTGTGTGGTGTTCAACTATCCAGTGGCCCATATTCCTTGAGAGTGGTGAGCAGAAGTTTAGGCGCGGGCCGGGAAGGAGGAGGGGTGGAGACTGAGGTGGGGTGGCGTTTTAACGGGGAGGCCGTTCAGTTATATAGTTATATTTCCTAGCGTATTTCATGTTTTTGTTTTTTGTTTTTACTAATTTTTTTCCGTTCACAACAGCGTATTTTCATGTCATGTTCTGTACATTTCCTGCCAGAACAGCCGTTTGTTCTCTTAAATTTGGATATTAAAACATGAGAAGATTAATATGGTGATTCGATAAAACTTCACGACCGAGTCACTACTTTTGCAATAACATGCAACATCTGGTGTTGTTAAGTGGCCAGAGTACAATAACTGTTTTCCTCCTCATTATTTACGTGTGTGTGCAACTTTATTAAATTACAATATTAAATATATTCAGCTGTGAGATCTGTAATCGATCATGAGGGGGATGGAAGGTGCCAGTTTGTTCTTGTAAGGTTTATGTGATAGTTGTCAGTATTAGTATAGATGTCAGTATTAGTATAGTTTCTAAATTTTGCGTGCATGGGTGCCTGTGTGTATGCCCGTCTTGTCCATTGTTTTTTCATTTTACTTGATACCTATATATATATATATATATATATATATATATATATATATATATATATATATATATATATATATATATATATATATATATATATATATATACTCTTGAAATGCATGGTATCTGGGGACAACCGCATGCCTGTGAGCGTGAATCTGGGAACATGCTCTGGATCTGGGAACATTGAAATGTTCTCATATCCAACCCAAGGTTTTTTTCACTGAATCTGATTCAGGCAATGAAAATAAAGGGAAAAAAACAATGTTCCCAGATACCAAAAATTTTTCGACAGTTTACTTCCCCTGGTCTACAACTGTCTGGCTTCGGTGGGAAAGCAGTTTTCCAAGTCTGGATACGAAACTAAAAGTGCGACCTAGTCTCATCCATGCTCAGTGCAGCTCTTGATTCTAATTTATCACTTTTTACACAATTACCACAGTACAAAATTAAAAGAAGAAGAGAAACAAATATAAATGATGCCAAATACTAAACTCCATGCCCAGCTCTGTTTAAAATTGGACTCGAGGTCAAGGCTATCTGTAGTATACAAAATGGCCACAGAGAAGAAGAAATGGATGAGTAGATCGAAACACCATTGCTGTGTTCCTGTGTGCATGTCAAATAGGGCACAGAATAATGAAATCATGAAACTTTCTTTTCATACTTTTCCTAAAGCAACCGAAACTCAACAGAGGAAAGAGTGGTTGACCCGAATTCGTCCCGACGAAGGACGAGACTTCAAGGTAGGTCTACGTTGTTTACTCTCAGTTTTACTAATGACTATTTATTGCACAAAAACAACAGAATTGAACAACGACTTTGACGGCTGTTGAGTTCCTGACAGGGTAAAGTCTAGAAATGTATTTGAGCATTCCAGTTGTTATTTTCTTAGGTCTTCAAGAAACAACTACTGAACTAGCCACAGATGGAAACAACGAACATTCAGACTGTGCAAACTGCAATGCATCATGATGTACTTTACAATTTGCATCTGTAATGTTTTCTACGAATCCAAAACTAACCAAATTGTTTGTTTGTATTCAAACATTGAACTTTGAGTGGTAGTATTTATAACTATGAAATTTTTCTTCCCCAGATCACACAGCACACAGTTGTGTGTTTTCTCCATTTTCTTCCAGTTCCAACTGATTATGTGTGGACACAGCTTAAAAGAAAGTTAAAACCTGATGCCGTTCCAAGCGTGTTTACCTGGAAACAGACTCAAACCCGAAAAAACCACCAGTGAAGCATCCAGTTCTGTCGCCGCTAAAACGTGCCAATAAGTAAGTACATGTTTCAGACTGACAGTTCACATTTCATGATTCATTAGAGCAGTCTTCACATAAATACAGGAATATGTTGATGTCAGCAAACTGTGTGGTTTACAGTTAAAATGTCTTCCAATACTATTTTACTATCATAAGCTGCAGTCCAGGCAAAGTTGCTTTAGAGTCAAATGTGAACTGCATGGAGAGAAGGGGGTTGTGGGTATGCAGCACTAATGGTGCTACATCAGCTCAAAAACACATCTTTTCCAGTCATACCACTCTGTTTCGCCACATTCCAGTCTCTTAACTGTCTCACTGTAACAGTATGAAGACCCCCTGCCCGTTCATATGGTCACGATGGCTGGTTTTTCGAGGATTGGATGTGTTCAGGTGCTGTCAATTTTGAATCTGTATGTACATTTTGTTGCTGCTGTCTGATGAGTTTTGTCCAGTTTGGTCATTTTGTCTCAGACTGTACAGGGCTTAAAAGCCTGCACTGCAGGTATTTTGCACTATATATTTCACGGCTGTTTGGCCCAGCGCTAGAAGTGGCCACTTAGTTTTTTCCAGGCGGGCCGAGAAACTGGGTCACAAGTCGTGCGCGCGCGCTGCCTCAGCCAGTCTCTCAGCTGTCAGGCTAGCTGATAAGCGGGCTTCCTGCTAGGCGCAGTACAGCAGGGAAAATGACTACCTTTTGTTTTTCATGACTTTCTTATTTACCGTTCAAATGTGTGATGCAAAACTTTGTTTGTTTAAAAGCGGACATTCTGCCCGACACTACTGGTTTGTCACAACTATAGTGTGTTTGGTGTCAGTGTGTCGGGCAGAATGTCCGCTTTTAAACAAACAAAGTTTTGCATCACACACTTGAACGGTAAATAAGAAAGTCATGAAAAACAAAAGGTAGTCATTTTCCCTGCTGTACTGCGCCTAGCAGGAAGCCTGCTTATCAGCTAGCCTGACAGCTGAGAGACTGGCTGAGGCAGTGCGGGCGCACGACTTGTGACCCAGTTTCTCACTGAAACAGCCGTGATTTATTATTATGCACCCTTTTTTCCAGGAAGCTGAAGGCAAGACCAGATTTCGAGGATAACAGTGGATCCAGCAGCAGTGATGTGCTTGAAGACCACAGCACTCGCCCAGTAGCAGCTGCACCTGCACCACAGGATGAATGTTCAACCACTACCAGCTGATCTTTGCGTGCTTCCTGCGGAGAAACATTTGAGCCTCCTAAATGACTGCATCACGGAGCTACAGCAGCAGCTTCTTGCAGTACAGGCCCAGGTGACGCGACTACAGTTGGAGCGGTTTGGGGGTCAGTCGATTTTCCAGTGATGACTACCTATTTGATACACAACTTTTAAAGTACTCTTTGACTACATTGAGACAAGTGCAGCAAGTATGAGGCAGCCATATTATAAATATGTTACAGAGGATGTAGCAGTGACGAACAGATCAAGGGTCATGCCACTGGCTGATGAACTGTTTGTTTCTGGTTTCACAAGTCCTGCGTGTAAACAAGCAACAACTGTGATAATGAATAATCCAGACCAAAAAGGTGACTGCCAAGAGTGTGAAATGCAAAGAAGTACCCAACGGAGAAAGAAACACGCTTATACCCTTTGTCAAAATAGACAAACAAACAGAGACATTAGCCGCTACTTATGTTCATATGCAGAAGGAATGTGGCAACTCAATAGTCAGTATACATAGTTTTTTGGCATGTTGGTATCTTGCACTGAAAAGCCTCTGCTCTTGTCTTACTTTTTCAGCATTAACCTGAAACTTTAGTCAGTATATATATCATAGTTTTCCAAATTCTGCTCATGTGTTGGTGCATGTGCAAGTGTGTTGAGTGTGAGAGAACGAGCGAATTTTAGCAGTCAAAGCATGCCATGAAGCAGATCGCTTGCAGTCTCAAGGTTGCCACATTCCTTCTGCATATGAAGATAAGTAGCGGCTAATGTCTCTGTTTGTTTGTCTATTTTGACAAAGGGTATTTACCCGAAATATTAATAAATTGTGTTGTACCGTTTTTTCTAAGCGTGTTTCTTTCTCCGTTGGGTACTTCTTAACTGTGATAATGGACATAATACTGCCATGGTGTAGCTTCTGTCACCTGCATGGTGTTAAATCATTATAACTACTATATTTTATGAATATTTGTTAAGCAGCTGGGTGCTAAAGAGTAAATGAAGTTGTCTTTTTTTTTGGCATGTTGGTATCTTGCACTGAAAAGCCTCTGCTCTTGTCTTACTTTTTCAGCACTAACCTAAAACTTTAGTCAGTATACAGAATTTGGAATGGAAGTCAGATTGCGTATACCAGGTTAAATTTGCTTTTTGGTTTTTGAAACAGTTACTAAGAATTCACACTTTACGGTGACACAAATTAAAATTTGTTATACATTTATCATAGTTTTCCAAATTCTGCTCATGTGTTGGTGCATGTGCAAGTGTGTTGAGTGTGAGAGAAATATTTGCATGTGTATAGACTTTATAGTCTACAGCAGTAACTTTATAGTCTACAGCAGAAACTGTTGTGAGCAACCACCCTTACAGCAGATCACCTGTCTTTACAGACCAACATTTAGGTGCCTGCAGCCCAGGCGACCCTGTTTGCCCTTCATGACCCCTCTTGACAGAGCATGAGATTTTTAAGGCCACTTTCTTCTAGCAAAAATGGTGATTGCCAAGAACAGGTTCTTCTGTATGTTTATTTATTTTTGTTGTAACATCTAGCGTGTATGTGTGCATTTTTTATATAAAATGTCAATGTATTAAATTTTCGGCTTTCAATCTTGATTAAAAAAAACCCAGGGGATCAGCTGTGATAGCTTAACTCATTCGCCGCCAGCAGCATCCGGATGCGGTTGGCCGCGAAAGATTGGTTGTGCGTTGCTTAACGTCCTGACAGCAAAAAGACTTTCTCAGGACGTGCCTGCGCTGCTTGTGAAAATAAACTTAATATTGAATGCGTGTCGCCAGCCAGTCTAATACGCAAAATCTGGCTATCAGTATCAGTACTGCCTGACATTGTGATGATTCCTGCAGGACACAGACTGACAGTGATTAGTACAGTTTTAGTTTCTCTGTACGCTGCTTCACCCTCTGGCTATCAGTACTGCCTGACATTGTGATGATTCCTGCAGGAATCATTGCGACTTAAAGTGCAATACTGACAGCCAAAGGGTTAACCTTATCTGTTGTCATCAGAATTATCACATTTAAGTAGAATGAAGTGCATGTTTTGTGCTTTTGTGAAAACTCCAATTTCTTTTGTTATGAAACGTTATGAAATATATGTTGTGTAATGGTTATATATGGTATAGATGTCATTTTAGTCTATCAACTAAGAATTGGTAATTAACTTTTTTTCCAGCCATAGCAGAGCCCATTAATTTCAACTAAACTGTCTGTGTCAAAAAAATTAAACTAATTCTCATTGCAAACGCAATATTAGGTTTCATTCTGATTCAAATATTCAGTTTTCTACACTGTTATTAGTCAGTCCTGCCAAGATGCTTACATATTGTTTATTTTTACTAGTAGTAGTATAGTCTGCCTGAGCAATTGAGCTTGCCTCCAGGGTTTTTTGTTGATGCAGATAACATTTTAATAAGACGTGCACATGTTTTGTAACCATCTGTTGCACAAGTGTTTATGTTTGAAAAGTGATGGCAGCTAGTTTAGGGCTTTCAAGCACTGTAGAACAAACCTGTTTTTAGTTGCAAATCATAAAAATGCTAACTGGCTACATGCATGATTATGAAGATAATTGTCTTTGTTTGCTTAACTACTCTCTCCCCACCCCCCACCCCCCCCCCCCCACCACATATCAATTGGTATTTCTATTTCGTTTAACTATTGTGCCAATTTTTGGGATGTTTTTGTTTTGTTGGTTATTTTTTGTAAGCGCCATTCCAACACTCAGTATATGTCACTATAGGCAATTTTTAAATACTTTTTTTAAATTCTGTGTTGCTAGAATCAATATGCCAGGTCGTGGTTGCCTGCATATTTACATTTATTATTAATATTATCATAATTATGGTTTCATGATTACATTTTTTTTTATTGTTCTGATGCCAGTTGGATCAGTATTATGTACATGAATTTGACACTCTTTTTAACCCATTACATCCTGATGCTGATTTTGTCAGATTTGCTTATTGTCCTATGAAGGCTACATTAATATTACGTGACAGATCAACCATTTTAGTTCATGGGTAGTGCCAGAATAGCTTGGTGCCTCAGGCGTCAAGCTATTCTGGCACCACCCTTGAACTATCATAGTCAATTAATTTCAAGCAGGAGTGTATCAGAATGAAAAGGGAATAAGGACATGTCATATCAGATTCTTTTCTTTTCATAACCAATGTTGTTTGTGCCAAATCCTGTATGTTTAGGAGGAAATTTTGTCTCCAATCGAATTGTCAGTATATTCTGTTAATCTGTAAGAAAGTTAGTCATGGGCACAGTTTAAGAATGCGCTGTATCCAAAATCTGTTATGTGTACAGATCCCATTGCCAGAACCTCAAGTGTATATTCAGAGATGGTTTTTGTATGTCATGTATCAGAACAATTGTTTTTGTTAATTGTGGGCATGGTTTATTTGTACTTTTTGTGTATTGTTACAGACAGGTTTGTTTGGGTGGGTCGGTGGGGGATTAATTAGTCAGTTGAATCCTGCCTGAGGATGATTTGTTTTAACTTCAGATTGCCCTGTGAAAACTATCTTCTGCTTTGCCGTTCTTCAAAAATGCCACTGCTCTTCTGATCTCTTCCCGGCTGGGTCTGTCACAGCTGATGGGTAGGTCGGTCTCTGCCGGCTGGATGTCTGGGGGGTCGGGTGGGCTAGGTCTGTTCAGTAACTCTTCAAAATACTCGGCCCATCTGTCGAGTTGGTCTGCTCTGTCTGCAATAGGCTTGCCTTCTTTGTCTTTTACTGGTCTTTCTGTATGGCCATAGTTGCCCGACAATCTTCTGGTAATGTCGTAGAGCTGTTTCATGTTGCCGCTGCCTGCTGCCTTTTCTACCTCTGCTGCCAGGCTGTCTGTGTAGGCCCTCTTGTCTGCCCTGATACTCCTCTTCACCTCGTGGTTGGCTTCCCAGTATTCCACCTGTGCCCTTTGGCTGCTCCCGTGCGACTGTTGTTGACAACTGCTTTCTTCTGCTTCTTCACTTCTATCTTCTTCAAGGTCTGTGCCGACAGCCAGTCCTTGTGATGGTGTTTCCTGAACCCTACAGTGTCTTTGCAGGTTGAGTTCAGCGCCTCTCTAACTGCCTTCCACTGCTGCTCTGTGGTGGCCGCCTCCTCTTCGTTTACTAGCTCCTGTAGCGCTTGAAACCGGTTGGACAGCACCAGTTTGAACTCTTCTCTAACTCCAGTTTCTCTCAGGAGGCCTACATTATAGCGCTGTCTTCTTGTTGTCTCTGTGCGGCTTTTCTTTAGCTTGAGCTTCATTCTTAAGATAAGCAGATCGTGGTCTGAGGCGACATCTGCTCCCCTCCTCACTCGAACATCTTGAAGGGATCTTCTAAATTTCTTGCTAATGCAGATATGGTCTATTGGTTCTCAGTTGTATGGTCAGGTGAGACCCAAGTTGCTTTGTGTATTCTTCTGTGTGGGAAGATGCTGCCTCCAATGACAAGTCGGTTTAGAGCACAAAAGTCTACAAACCTCACCCCGTTCTCACTCATCTCCGAGCCTAGTCCCTGTCTCCCCATCACCTCTTCGTATCCGGTGTTGTCCTCCTCTATTTTGGCATTAAAATCGCCCATGATGTTGGTGATGTCTCGCTCCGCACATTTGTCCACGGCACTCTGGAGTCGGTCGTAGAACTCTTGTTTCTCTTCCTCGTCACTGTCATTAGTGGGCGCATAACACTGGATGACGTTCAGCTTGAGCTTTTTCTTGGTTCTAAAGGCTGCTGTGATAATTCTTGGCCCAAGAGGTTCCCAGCCCATCAGCGCTCTCTGTGCCACTGGTGACAGCATGAATGCTACTCCTTCTGTATGGGGGGCATTCTCCTCTTCATGACCTGAATACAGAATCATCTCCCCACTTAACAGCCTTTTCTGGCCAGACTGCGTCCATCTGGCTTCACTGATACCTAGCAGGGAAAGGTTGTACTTTTGCATTTCCGCTGCTATCTGGGTGGCCTTGCCGCTCTGGTACATGGTCTTGACGTTCCATGTGCCCATGGTTGTGTCCCTGGATAGAGAGAGGCGGCTCGGTCCTGTGGCTTCCGAAGACTTCCGGCTTTCACCACAGGACTCATAAGTCTTCTGGTAGAAGAACCTTCCTCCTCCAGGAAAGGAATTACTGTTTGTCTTTTCGTCGGCGTTTTTGTAGCTATTTCCTTTTTTGCAGGGTGGGGAAGCTACCCCCACGCCCAACCCCCTTACTAGGAGGACCAGGGGTTTTCTGTCGGGGTCACCTTCCCTTAGACCATGTTGGTTCACGGCACCTTATTTCATTCGGTGCACCCCTCTCACGAGGGACCCCCTATCCACCACCCAGGGGATGCGCCTCAACGCCATATGGTCCCAGCGCGAGGAATATTGGGCCAATATTGGACCTATATTGGTGTGCTGGCTGGGTAGTCCTTTTATACTGAATTTGCATATCTAACAAAGGACTGCGGCTCAGGGCATTTGACCATTGTTCTTGTCTTCTCTTAGTTTCTGGGTCATGATAACTAACATGTCTATTTACCAATGCAATTTACTAAATAAGTTTACTTACTCTTTGATCAGGGAATAAGCCTCTTTACTAAATGTCTAGTAAAGAAACCTATTTACTGAAATAAAAAGGCCTGGCTATACTTTTCTTTTACTGAAACTTAGACAACAAAACAAGAACAAAGGTCATGATGCTCATTGAAACATGATTAATGATCAGCCAAACAAGCACATAAAAGAAACTGTTTTATTAACTGAATCCAATATGACCCTCTTGATTAAGTAATAATCAAATCGCTCATTATCCTGTCCAATATTAAAATCTTGATTAATCAATAATCAAATCACTCATAATCCTGTACACCCAAATTATTTACTCACCTCACCCGGGTCTGCCCTGGGGGACTTGGGTGGGGTTAGGTATTTTTTAGTTCCCAGGGTCACCCTGGTCAGCCCCACAGGGTGGGGTTTTCTCTCTATTCTGGGGCATGTGTTTCTGTCTACCCTTTGTCCATTCACCTGTATTTGCCTTTTTAAAACTCTCCCTACTGTCTGCACTGCCTGTAGCTCTTGATGTTGGATGTGTGTTGCTAAATGGTCTTAGCTTTATTTAGGCCCCATGTGTTAGGTTTATTTAATGTGTTTGACCGGCTGGCGACATACATTCAATGTTCTGTTTAGTTGGTTGTTTTTTTTCACAAGCAGTGCAGGCACGTCCTGAGAAAGCCTTGTTGCTGTCGGGACGTTAAGCAATGTACAATCAATCAACAATCAAATTATTTACTCACCCTACTGGGGTATCTTACTTATGTGCAAATAGACACTATGTGTGGTAAAACAAAAGCAAAACATGATGCACATGAACACAAATATTTAACAGGATTAATGATCAACCAAATGAGCACATGACCAATTTTACAATGAAAAAAAACTGTTTTGTTTTACTGAATACAATATGACAATCTTGATTAGCTAATAATCAAATCACTCATAATCCTTAACACCTATCAAATTAGTTACTAAGCAACCAAGAAAAAAGAATAATATACATTTAGTAACGCAAGGAGTAGGAGAAAGCTAGATGAGATCCAATGTTACATCAGCTGATCCCCCATTGAACACAAACATTTGATCAAACAACTCTCCTCCCAGTTTCAACAATGCCCAAAGGTCAAGACACAATATATACCAACCCTTTCAATCCATACCTTGCTGTCCATTTTTTCCTAACTGCTACCAGTATTCATCAGGTGCTGCAATTTTGCTCGAACTTGCAGTGTGTTTTTATTTTTCAGATGGACATTCCGATTTATTGCGAGTTGAATCTGTTTTCCAGATGGATAGATTTTTTTTTTCAGCATATGTCAAACATGTTATACTGGAATAGAGATTTTACCCAAAAAAGCTATAAAGCACAATTGTTGATTTCTTTTTTTTTTGGGGGGGGGGGTTTTCAGTCCTTTAGGACTAGGAGACAAGTTTTAATATGGACATGTGGTTGTGTGTGAGGTGCCTGGAGCAAATGGTTTGTCCTTCTAAAGCTAAAGTTGCCTGGGCAATTTTATTATGAACAATCTTGAAGATTTTCAGCCTTTCCGCCCCAGCCATGCATAAGGCTATTTACTGACGTAACACTGGTTAGAATCATCTTCTATTATAACACAACATTTCAAATACCAGAAAAAAAAGTGTTTATAAAATGAATATGAAACATCACACATTCTTGGAAAATTGACATGCCTACATTACCATTTTAGAAGAGTTAGAAATATATACAAACGATTTTGAATTTCCAAAACCTACAGTAGCTCGCTTGAGCTTGCCCTTAGCACCAAGTGAATGTTCTGTGTTTATGTACAGTGTGTGAGTGAATGCGCGTGATTCACGTGAGCGTGCTTGTTGGGTTCAGTTCGCGGCGGCGCTTTGAGCCGATTTTCAATTGGGATAAAGCGCCTATTTAATGCGCTTATTATATTATTATTATTTGTAGTAACGTTTTTTATATTTAGTCCTACACCCTAGTTTGACCTCCAGCAGCCCTAGTACTTCGGCACTGTGTTTCCTTATGGTTCCATGTTTTTGTTTTGTGTTCTGCCACCTTGTATTTGATTTATGAGAAGAGTTTAACAAATAATGGGTTACTTCATGATGGTGATGTTATTGCATAATAATTGATGCTTGCAAGTAAACAAAGGTTGGATTATTGTGCAATAAAGGATGTTCAAGAGTAAACAAAGTTTGTTTTCCATATTCTTTATACACTCAAACTCATCACACAAACAGGACAGCTAGTTTTGAGTGCATGCTTACAAACAATAAAATTTAATGTACATAGTACATGTCATTATTCTAAAACAATAACTACAAGTGCTAACTGTATTGCAAATGTAAGCATCCATACATTCCACACTTCACAATGCAGAAGATGAATAACAAATAAATTACAACACTGCCAATAAGGTGCAAGCAAATTAATGATTAACAGACTTGCTATTTTGTCATTTTTTCTTTGTTATAATAACACTACCAATTTACAAGTTCTATTTGAATTTCTGCAGAGCTCAGAGGATGGAGTGGAAAAAAGAGAGAGATTAATAGATATTGTTGCTGACATTTTAAGTTGCAAATCAGGGGCAATGGCCAAACCTACTAAACATAGCCAGGATCCCAGAAACATGTACACAACTTTAATATATATATATATATATAATGGTAAGGTTTTTGGGAACGTTGCATTTGGGAACGTTGCATTTGGGAACCTTGTATTGATTTTCTCACATTTCAATATTTGGCATTAAATCGTGTTTTATGATCAAATTGCAAAATACCAGATTTCTGCATGAAGTGGAAAGGCATGTTCCCAAAAAGCTGTTGTGGGCATGTGTTCCCAGAAACAAGCATTTATGTGTGTATATATATATATATATATATATATATATATATATATATATATATATATATATATCTCCCGTCCAGACTGAAATTACCCCTTCCTGGGATAAATAATTTTTTAAGGACTTGACTTTGACTTTGAACTTCGTTGGCTATTTTATCCTTTTTTAATTGTGATCAATATCATAATTATATTGTATGGCTGAGGAAGCCGCTTGAAATTAGTGAATCCAATCGCTTTACGGAATCAATAATAACACCCTCAACTTTAGGATGCAAACGAGGCCAATCTATGTAAAAAGTCAACAAGAGCACTTTCACTTTGATTTGGCAGCAGCCTTTACAACATGTATGGGTTCATGAAGATCTATGCTTCTTGTGGATGTACCCAATGGAGAAAGAAACACGCATAGATCAGTCGCTACTTATCTTCATTTGCAGAAGGAATGTGGCAGAGTTGCCACATTCCTTCTGTGAATGAAGATAAGTAGCGACTGATCTCTCTGTTTGTTTGTCTATTTTGACAAAGGGTATTTACCCGAAATATTAATAAATTGTGTTGTAACCATCTTTTCTAAGCGTTTTTCTTTCTCCGTTGGGTACTTCTTTGCATTTTACACGCTTGGCAGTCACCTTTGTGGTCTGGATTTCTTGCGGATGGAAGGCCCTGGATACGCAAAATTAATAAGTCCGCAGTGGCATACTCATCCGGGGGATCTAATAAGGATGTACAGTGAATCTGCAAAATGCACATATTCCCATAAAAAGATTCAGTCTCTGGCGGTTGATAGTGATCTATGTCGACTGCAGTTGTACTGGTCTGACTTATACATAGCCAAAATAAAGAGGGGACAGAAACAGAAGGGGGAGTGTTGCAGTAACAGCCTGACATAACATAAACACGAGGCAGCGCTGGCGCTGATGACAGATAGCTTGACAGATAGCATGACCCGCACCCACTTCACTTACCACAACCCTTTCCCTCCCCTTGGCGTTGGACCTATTACTGTTGATGACATTTTTGTACCTGTCTCAATTAATAATCAACTGTAGATGTGGTCACTGAATTTAAATACCTTGGCACAGTCGTGGATAGTGGGCTGTCCTTTACTGTTAACACCGATCTGATTGTGAAAAAAGCAAACCAGCGTCTGTACCTTCTTAGGAAACTGAGAAGTTTTGATGTCAGTTCCAAGGTTTTAGAATCCGTTTATTGAAGCCTGATTGAAAGCATACTGACTTTTAACATCACTGCTTGGTATGGCAACCTCAGAATGAAAAACAGGGGCAGACTGTCACGTATCGTCAGAACAGCCTAGGACAGTTCCCAGTAGACGATCTGTACCATAGAGCTGTCCGAAGGATAGCTGCTAGCATTGTCAATGTTCCTCGTCACCCACTATCTGATCAGTTTCAAATACTACCATCAGGCAGACGTTTCAACATACCACTTGCCAAAAAGAATATTTTTAAGAAGTCTTTTATTCCAACTGCAGTCTTGATTTTGAACTCTTGTTTATAACGCCGCGATATGTGTGATCTACTTCACATTACCTCCCATTGCCTGTGATAGATTGCTGCAATGATAATGTTTCATGGAATGTTCTTGTAACATTTATTAGTGTCTTATATGGTTGTTTTATGACGAGCCAAAAGGCAAATTTCTGTCGTGCTTTGACTCAAACAGACAATAAAGTTGTATTGTATTGTATGATTATGTCATATGTGGGGGAGAAGAGTTTCTTCCCCCCTTTTCCCTTCCTTTGGAAGGAGTCAAAGAAACAGAGGGGGGCCGGCTCCCCTGGTCCTCTGGTTCTTTGGACCTGAATGGAGTGGAGCTGTCACAGCACCAGCTATGACAACTTCCACTCCCTCCATCTGCTCCTCCAATGCAGCATATTTATTTTGAAGAGGGACATCAGTATCCCCCATCTGGGCCTGAGCGCACAGCAGTCCCATAGCTTTCTTAGACATCAACCAGGGCCTTCAACCAGTTTTTTTTGCGTCTGTAAAGGACAGCCACACCCGCCTGCTGAATCTTGCACTTGGATATCCAATGAGGGTATTTCTTATCCAAAGCCATATGCGACCACTGGCAACTGACACACAGGGGGGGTGGCTGTGCAGAACTCAGCAAAGTGTCCGGGCTTAGTGCAATGGGCGCATGAATCCTGTGCCGGCTCAACATCGCACACCAACAACCACATTTATAGCCCGTTTCTGGCTTGGCCGTATACACAAAGTTTTATGACACAGGTCTAGATTTTGTTTTGTCACTCATTCCCTTGTGTATTTCGAACATGCTTTTGCTTGTAATAAGCCAGGTACTGCTCTCATCAGCGGACCAACCTGACCATACTGGTGATAAACACCGAACCTTTCTTTTGTTTGACTGTTCGGTGGATTTATATTTGTTAGTGTCACTCTTTCCTGTTTTCGATTGATTGCGTTGTTAGGGGTGCGAGTAGCACTGTTCCTATTTCCGTTTGTTTTTTTATGACCATCTTTTGTTGTTTCTGAGTGCGAGAGCCAGGATTCAAGTTCTTATTCAGTTGGTCTCATCTGCTGCTGCGTTTTACCAGTTGCAGTGCTTTCAGCATGTTGGCCGTGTTGAGTCATCCCCTGGTGCATGTGGCCCTGTTCGTTGGCCTGTATCTATTTGATACTGTGCTGTTTTTCTTCCTCGTTTTCCGTTGTTAAAGTTATGTGCTTTATTTTGTTTCTCGGGTTGGGTGTGTTCGTTTTTCTTATATTATTTTTCTTTGGCGGGTGGGGGGGGGGGGGGTGTTCCATCCAAATATTCCCTTCTCCCATTGGTTAGGTCAGATGAGTACAGGTTTTTGATGTATTTGCCTTTTGCAGACAGTTTGAAGAGGTTCATGAAATGATTGAGGGCCGCGCCGTCTCTGCAGAGACCCTTACTACCGCCCATTCCATGAACACAGTTGGGTTTTAACCCGTTGCTGAAGATTAAGGCTGCGAGGAGGATTCTTCCCCACTGTTACTTTTGTATGTTTCTAGGCCATGCGTTTGCCGGACCAAGAAAGTATTGTAGTTCAGGCCAGGCTTGTTGTTTTATTTGGTTGTTGCATACACATATAGTTGGGTAGTTGCATTTTGTAGCTGGTCTTAGATCAGGTTGCAACAGCCTTCGTGCGTCGTTCGAGGTCAGTGGAGTTCTGAAACTGCGTGTCGTTTGTCTTGTGTGCTACGCCTCGGTTCAGGTCCACGCACGCAGTTTCTTCTTTAGCACTGATGTGCCTTTGTCCGGTGGGCCGCGCGTTGCATGTTGGTTAGCCTGTATTATCGTCTGCTCTTGGTTTGAGCTTTGATTTGATAATTTGGTCTCTCAAACTCCTGCGGCGTTTGTGCGCAACTATTGGTGGGGAAGTAAAATTTGCTTTGCAATCCTGATTCCTGTTTATTATTTGCTGCCAGCGTTTCTTTCTGGCTTTGGGTAATCCTTTGGTTCTGGGGTTGAACCTGGTTGTCATTACCAGTTGTGGAGCTTGGTTTTTCTTTCGCCGGCCTATGTCTTTTTGTTACTGTGCTGTTTTCTTCCTTGTTTTTTGTTGTGGTAGTTATGTACTTCAATGCATTGAAGTCTTTTCTTTATGTTATGCTTGTTTCTAAAGTTGGGTGACGGTTCGTTTTTGTTATAGTATTTTGGTGTTCCGTCCAAGTGTTCCCATCTCTCGTTGGTTAGATCAACAGGTTTTTGTTGTGTTTGCCTTTTGCGAACAGTTTGAGGAAGTTCGTGAAATGATTGCGAGCTGCGTTGTCTCTGCAGAGACCCATTAATTCTGCCCATTGCTTGAACAGAGTTAGGTTTGATCCATTGCTAAATATGAAGGCTGCGAGGAGGATTCTTTCCCAGTGTTTAACATTTTCGGTCCACATATACTTTCGTATGTTTCTGGGCCATGTGTCTGCCGGACCAAGAAGGTCGTGTGGTTCAATCCAGGCTTCATAAAATGGCCTGTTTCTCATTGTTTTATTCGGTTGTTGCATACTCATTTGGTTGAGTAGTTGGTGTGAGTAGCACTGTCATTATTTTGTTGGTCCAGTTTTCTATTTCGCTGTTTGGTTGCTGTGCTGTCAAGTCACTGCTCATGTGTGTGGCTTTATTTGCCTGTGTCCAGTTTGGTACAGTTTTGTTTTCTCGCTCGTTCTCTAATTGTCCTATTAGAACCAGAACCTGATATCTCAACATATGCTAAAATTGGATTTTTATGTAAACATCTTAAGAAATCGCTGCTCTATCACTTATCAAAATCTTGGACTTGTGACCACGAAATTGGTGAAGTTATTCATCATTGTTGGTTTTAGAATTAAAAAAACTTCTGTGTTTTTTTCCAGACAGATCCAGACATCGCGTTATGTGCATGTCTGGCATCAAATTATTCCATCTGTTTGGGGGTTTAATACTATGCCAAACCAGATGACAGAGAAGATGTTATAGGTCTGGCCTAAAATTATTCCCCTGTATTCAGAGAAGAATTTTAGGTCAAACCAGATTAAAAGTCAGATGAACAGTTTTGGCATAAATTTGTGACTATGAAACATGTCACATAATTTTATGTCTAAGATATGCAGATTTGGTATGGAAAAACATTACATTTATCCTACATTTAAAGCTTTCGCAAAACCAGACAAATATCAGATATAAGGAGAGAAATGCCTTTTCAGTTCGACCAGACACAGATATGTAGAGGTTGTTGATGTTTGGCCCCATGCCTTTAGCATGTAGCAGCCGACCAAAACCAGACACCTGGACATGACAGGGCTGTTTATACTGGCCAGTACCAAGGCTGTGGGAGCTGTGGGAAAGTTTACTTCCCTGAGAAGTTCACATGCCACAGTTCCAGTCACAAGCCGATATTATGCTTACATAGTCATGAACATTTAGAGACACAGAAAATTAGTTCATGAGTTGTTACTGTTTTGAAACCTAACAAGGTTCTGTTATTGTACAGCGCTGTGATGAGAACTTCACTAGTACGGCAGTGGATCTGGAATATTCTCTTTTCCATTTGTACGAAATGTTTTACATCAGTTTGCTGAGAGGAAAGGACAGGCACAGTTGTTTTTCGTGAGCCAGCACAGTCCAAGGTTGCTGATTATAAGGGTAAGTCACTTTTCATTTGAAAACATTTTAGGGTTATCATTTATGCAGCCGGGCAGTATAATTTATGTGTCCCTTCCAAGAATTATAGACCGACATGTAATAATGATTATATTCTCTGTCCCTACAGTAGTAATTACAGAGATTTGGAGTACCTTTGTTATGTAAAGGGATGATGTGTAACTTGTACAAATGTGCACATACACGCCGTTTGTCTGCGTGCGGGGATGCGCACATGCGTGTGTGTGTGTGTGTGTGTGTGAAGTGATTTTAACATGATTCATAAAAGGTATAAAGATGTCTCCATAATTACAGAATATACCAGCCAGCATGGATGCTGAATGGTCAGACATCGATGAGCAAGCCATGGCGGACACTCTCATTGATTCCTCTGATGAGCTACATTATGAAAGGACCACAAACAACCCATCTGATGGAAGAGACAGCCCCGAGCAAGTCAAGCCCTTATCTGACTACACAGATGCTGAGGAAACCTGTCAAACCCCACCTCGGAAAAAAGATTACCGTAATGGTGACTTGGTTTCTGTCCCCAAGTCACTCTGTGAAGGTACCTCAGCAGCTTAATTTGTCTGCTCAAATACTTTGTTTTCGTTTATGTTTATGCTAATTTCGATTCCAGAGATATTCACTGTGAAACGAGTAATCAAAACAATATCATTAAAAGGCACGCCTCTTGTTTTGTGTGTCATACGTGTGTTTAAAGTGACATATGATTTCTGCTTTTCTGAAGGTAATGATAGCAGGAATAATGATGACCTTTCAGGTAAAGATGCTGATTATACAGACACCAGGAACAACACACATTGCGAGCAGTGTGACTCAGAACTGAAGACAGCAGATCTGACAGGGGCGATGATTCCACAGAGCAAATTGTGACGACAGACTCTACACCAGCAGATGAAGCAGATCAACATAGTGAAGGTACTCGTTTACATACATTTCTTTTGATTCAAGCCTGTCCCTACCCATGATACAGAGGTGGGGGGAAATGATGGATAATAGGGGTGTAGCTATAAGGGATTCACTGGGTGAGTGCACACTTGTGTGCGAATCAGCTTGTGTGCACGTGTGTGTTCTTATATTATGTAAATTGTCCACTGACGTTAATGTATATTTTCGTTTACAATGAGCGAACTTTTTTGCTGATTTGTTAATTGAATAGTCTACTGAACAGCTTGTGCTTGCATATCATCTATCTTTCTAGCACCTATTCATTGCTTCTTCCTCTATCAACAGGTCACATGACTGATGACAGTGCACATGACCCGGACTATATACCGCAAAGGGATGACGTTAATTCAGACGATTCAGATTCACACAACAACGTGGAAGCAGATCATTTTGATATTAATGAACTCTTTCAGTCACACCGTACACAGCGGGTGCATGCTAAATCACAGTCTTATTGACATAGCCATTTGAGTTCACACAAAGAGAGCTAATGAAATCAAATTATCTTGAACGCAAACCAGTCTATGGTAATGGGAACTGTTTTTTTTTAATGCAGCACTGTATCATGTAAATTTTCTGGATGCTAAGTCTCTTAGACATGCACTCTGCACTCATATCGAAGAGAATTTTTCAGCCTATTTTGATTTTTTTTTAATCTCCACAGCAGAATCTGAGAATGATCGGTACCTGGATGCTTTAGGTAGCTTACAGGAGTTGTACAAATCTGGCGTTTGGAGTGCCGATGCAAATCACCTGCTCCCACTGGCTCTGGCAAACGTCACCAGAAGAAGGGTCAGGGTATTTCACAGCAGAAAGTCCAGGCCAATCATCGATATACACCCAAGTCTGGTGGCGTCTGATATATTCAACTCCATATGCCTGGTTCTCCTTGTTCCGCCCAGTTTGCCTGAGCAATAAGGTGGATGTGTGCCAGTGAGTCGTGCACATTCAGCGTTTTGTAATATGACGGAAAATGGACCGTCTGAGGCAGCAGTCGCGGTCAAAGCCAAATGATGATCTGCCAAATGACTGCTCCAACCACTCACTTCCAGCTTCAGCCCAGACTTCTCACCATGAAACCCCAACAAAAGTGACAGACGGAAGCCGGTACAGGCAGTCTTCTCTTTTCATACTTACTTACGCCTGTCACCCCTACCCAGGTATAGGCCGTCGACGAGAGACCTCCAGCAACTCCTGTCCTGTGCTTCTCCTTCGATTCTACTCCAGGTGGTTCCCAGTCTCTTGATGTCTGCTTGGAGGTCTCGACGCCAGGAGTTTCTTGGCCTACCTCTTTTTCTCTTTCCCTGGGGGTTCCATGACAATGCCTGCCTAGTGATACTGGAAGCTGGCTTTCTCAGACTGTGACCGATCCATCCCCATCTTCTTCGCCCAATTTCATTCTCTGCTGTTATCTGCTCTGTTCTCTCCCAGAGTCTGACGTTGCTGATCTTCTCTGGCCAGTGGATTTTCAAAATTCTTCTAAGGCAACTGTTCATGAAGGTCTGTACTCTGTTGACTGTGGTTTTTGTCAATCTCCATGTCTCTGCTCCATATAGGAGAACTGCTTTTACATTGGAGTTGAAAATCCGGACTTTGGTGTGTTGTGACAGCTCTCTGGAACTCCACACTTTTTTCAACTGGAGAAAGGCTGCTCTGGCTTTACCGATTCGTGCTCTGACATCTGCATCAGTGCCGCCTTTTTTGTCTATGATGCTCCCGAGATAGGTGAAGGACTCCACCTCCTCCAACGGGGTGCCAGCAAGCAAGACTGGTTCTTCCCTGGTTGCGTTCAGCCTCATTGTCTTTGTTTTCTGTTTGTGAATGGTGAGGCCCACTTGGGATGAGATGTCAGCAAGCCTCGTGGTCTTGTCCTGCATTTGTTGATGAGTGTGGGACAGTAATGCCAAGTCGTCTGCAAAATCGAGGTCGTCAAGCTGTGTCCACAGTATTCCACTTCGTCTGTGCTCTGTGGTCATCTTCATGACCCAGTCTATGGCCAGTAGGAAGAGGAACGGAGACAGCAGACACCCCTGCCTGACACCAGTTCTGACCTGGAGCTCTCTGGTGAACTGCCCTTCATGGATCACGCGACATGTCATGCCATCATAGCTGCTCTTGATCAGGCGGACGAGCTTTGTGGGTACACCGTAGTGTCGTAGGAGTTTCCACAGTCTCTCGGTCCACGCTGTCAAATGCTTTCTCATAATCCACAAAGTTGACGTACAGCGGGGAGCTCCACTCCAGAGACTGTTCCACGATGATGCGGAGAGTGGCGATCTGGTCTGTACATGATCGGTTCTTCCTGAATCCTGCTTGCTGGTCTCTCAGCTGGGGGTCAACGGAGCTCTTCATTCTCTCTAGGATGATCCTGTTGAAGACCTTTCCTGGTACTGACAGCAAGGTGATTCCTCTGTAGTTGGAACACTTGCTGAGGTCGCCTTTCTTGGGAAGCTTGATTAGGTACCCCTCCTTCCAGTCAGCTGGCATCACCTCCTCTTCCCAGATCTTTCCAAACAGTGGGTACAGCATCTCAACTGTTGTCTCTAGGTCTGCTTTCAGAGACTCCGCTGGGATGCCATCTGGCCCTGCTGCTTTGCCATTCTTCAAAAATGCCACTGCTTTTCTGATCTCTTCCCGGCTGGGTCTGTCACAGCTGATGGGTAGGTCGGTCTCTGCCGGCTGGATGTCGGGGGGGGCGGGTGGGCTAGGTCTGTTCAGTAACTCTTCAAAATACTCGGCCCATCTGTCGAGTTGGTCTGCTCTGTCTGCAATAGGCTTGCCTTCTTTGTCTTTTACTGGTCTTTCTGTATGGCCATACTTACCCGACAATCTTCTGGTAATGTCGTAGAGCAGTTTCATGTTGCCGCTGCCTGCTGCCTTTTCTGCCTCTGCTGCCAGGCTGTCTGTGTAGGCCCTCTTGTCTGCCCTGATACTCCTCTTCACCTCGCGGTTGGCTTCTGAGTATTCCCCCTGTGCCCTTACTTTGGCTGCTCTCGTGCGACTGTTGTTGACCGCTGCTTTCTTCTGCTTCCTCGCTTCTATCTTCTTCAAGGTCTGTGCCGACAGCCAGTCCTTGTGGTGGTGTTTCCTGAACCCTACAGTGTCTTTGCAGGTTGAGTTCAGCGCCTCTCTAACTGCCTTCCACTGCTGCTCTGTGGTGACCGCCTCCTCTTCATTTACTAGCTCCTGTAGCGCTTGAAACCGGTTGGAAAGCACCAGTTTGAACTCTTCTCTAACTCCAGTTTCTCTCAGGAGGCCTACATTATAGCGCTGTCTTCTTGTTGTCTCTGTGCGGCTTTTCTTTAGCTTGAGCTTCATTCTTAAGGTAAGCAGATGGTGGTCTGAGGCGACATCTGCTCCCCTCCTCACTCGAACATCTTGAAGGGATCTTCTAAATTTCTTGCTAATGCAGATATGGTCTATTTGGTTCTCTGTTGTATGGTCAGGTGAGACCCAAGTTGCTTTGTGTATTCTTCTGTGTGGGAAGATGCTGCCTCCAATGACAAGTCGGTTTAGAGCACAAAAGTCTACAAACCTCTCCCCGTTCTCACTCATCTCCGAGCCTAGTCCCTGTCTCCCCATCACCTCTTCGTATCCGGTGTTGTCCTCCCCTATTTTGGCATTAAAATCGCCCATGACGATGATGATGTCTCGCTCCGCACATTTGTCCACAGCACTCTGGAGTCGGTCGTAGAACTCTTGTTTCTCTTCCTCGTCACTGTCATTGGTGGGCGCATAACACTGGATGACGTTCAGCTTGAGCTTTTTCTTGGTTCTAAAGGCTGCTGTGATAATTCTTGGCCCAAGAGGTTCCCAGCCCATCAGCGCTCTCTGTGCCACTGGTGACAGCATGAGTGCTACTCCTTCTGTATGGGGGGCATTCTCCTCTTCATGACCTGAACACAGAACCATCTCCCCACTTAACAGCCTTTTCTGGCCAGACTGCGTCCATCTGGCTTCACTGATGCCTAGCAGGGAAAGGTTGTACTTTTGCATTTCCGCTGCTATCTGGGCGGCCTTGCCGCTCTGGTACATGGTCTTGACGTTCCATGTGCCCATGGTTGTATCCCTGGATAGAGAGAGGCGGCTCGGTCCTGTGGCTTCCGAAGACTTCCGGCTTTCACCACAGGACGTCATAAGTCTTCTAGTAGAAGAACCTTCCTCCTCCAGGAAAGGAATTACTGTTAGTCTTTTCGTCGGCGTTTTTGTAGCTATTTCCTTTTTTGCAGGGTGGGGAAGCTACCCCCACGCCCAACCCCCTTACTAGGAGGACCAGGGGTTTTCTGTCGGGGTCACCTTCCCTTAGACCATGTTGGTTCACGGCACCTTATTTCATTCGGTGCACCCCTCTCACGAGGGACCCCCTATCCACCACCCAGGGGACGCGCCTCAACGCCGTATGGTCCCAGCGCGAGGTCTCTTTTCATAACACCACCAAAAAGAAAGTGGGGTAGAAAAGAGACTGCGTAGCCTTCACAATGGAAGAAAAACGTCCGAAAGAGATTGAAGCTTGCTGTACAAGCAAAGGAAAGATACAGAGAAAGAGGACCAAGGATGGGCAAGTAGCGAAAGTAGCGACTACATTTTGTAGTTTCGCTACTATTTGGAGTAGTTTGTAACGATCCAAACTACATATTTTAAAAAAGTAGTTGTAAAGCAGCGAACTACTAATTTGTCAGTAGCGAAGTAGCAAAAATGTTTATTTCGCTACGCTACTTTCCTTGCCGTGTGACTTGCCCATCCCTTTCAGCCAAGCTGAAGCGAGTGGCGAAATTGCTGTCTCGCGCGAGATTGATCGCTTGCTCAGCGAAAGGAAGCATGATTGTGATTGGCTGATAGCAATAGCAAGCCACGTGACTTTCAAAAGCGCGCATCAGTCATCTCTTTGTTCTTCAAATCGAGCACAGAACGCACACATTTTTGACCGCAGAAGATGGAGAAACTTCCCACTTTGTTTGAACCATATCTAGAATTTTTTCATCTCAAAGAAGAAAAGGACAATGCATTTATATTCAAATGCAAGTACGGATGCAAAGAGTATTCAGCGAGCAAGACGACAGCATCCAATCTTAGGCTTCATCTCAAGGTTTGTTGACTTTTTGAGTTTTCCTATTTTGATTTTCTTACATTGCGAAATGCGTCCGGTTTTATTCTATCGGCATTCACCTGGGATGACAAAAGCTATATTAATTTATTTTCATTTACGGAAAGAATTCCATTTTCTTGTTTGGAGTGCTGAACAGTATATATAGCCTATAAAACATAATGGCGACTTTTCCGTATAAATCGGTTTTAAATTTAGTAGGGGAGTTGTCCGAGTGAATGTCGATCTATTGTCATCTAAATTAGAATGGCTGGGAACACAACAGGTGAATCATCAATCATGCCCTTCGATCACTATACTTTTTGATACAGAACAGAACACAAAGCTTCGGAATTAATTTATATTACAGAAAAGCCTAGAATAAATGCATGATGTTGGCAATGCCTGGCATACTTCATATTTCTTTTTACATTTATTTATTTTATTTAGCTTAGTCTTTTAAAAAGACTAAGCTAAATAAAATAAATAAATGCAAAAAAAAAAAAAAAAAAAAAAAAAAAAAAAAATGAAGTATGCCAGGCATTGCCAACATCATGCATTATGGACTAAACAGTCCAAAACTGTGCTTGCAGCAGGTAATTTGTTCATATTTGTCCATCATTGATTTTATATGTTTGCTTAGCATTTGCAGATTCTGCTTGTTATTCCATATTTATTATATTTGATTTAGTGTGTTTATTATATTTGATTCAGTGAATGAGATGATATATATTTCGTTTGCTTGTTTGTTTCAGAGAACATCAAGGAAGAGACAGGCAAACAGCTTATCATCCCAAACCAGACCAGGTGGAATTCCACCTTTGATGCAGTTAAGTGCCTCAGTGATCTGTCCCCTGACAGCTTGGGAAAGATCTGTGACAAGTTAGGCCTTGTATGCTTCACCAGCAGGGACCATCTCTTTATGAAAGAATTTGTCATGGTGAGTACTTAACAATGTTATATGTTCAAAAAGTTATGTACGCAAACTAGTCACTATGTCTATGACTAAGTGCGAAAAGGTCTGCACATGAAATGGCCATATTTTTTCATGAATTTTATCTTTTTTTGTTTTAGGTGATGGGTCCGGTTGCAAAGAGCCTCGATTATCTGCAAGGAGAGAAATGTGTAGGCTTGGGTAGCCTACTGCCTCAGCTCGAGACTATGAAGGCTCCTGGCAGACGCCGTTCTCCAAGGGATTGCAATCCGATTCAAGGAGGCATATGAAGACAAGGACACCTTGCTAGCTGATGTATCGGATGCAAGGTATTGTTTTAATGTGTTCTTCACCTAAGTTATTTCCTCAGAATTTTGCTTTAAATTAAACATTTATTAATTGTTTCTTTATGGTTAGTGAATTATACACTGTTGCTTTATTTATGGCCTAATGACGACAATTGTAATATTTTGCATTGTCTCCGTTTCAGACTCAAGCTTTCCTGGACAGGAGACAGCTAAGATGCTGCTGACTAATGAAGTGATGTCCTTGAAACCACCAACCCAGACAGCAGTCAAGTCTCAAACCGATGAGGACTTCATTCTCTTTGATAATGTTGCTGACGTGGCCGAGTCTACAGCCTACCTGACAGAGGGACTGGCCAAATCACTGGATGAATTTGGACAAGTACCTGGCGTCAAAGCTGTATTCATGAGGACGAACACCTCATTGCCCAGCAGTGCAGCAGTTGAGCGTCTGTTTAGTCAGGCTGGACTTGTTTTAACAAAGATTAGAGCCAGAGTTACTGATTCTAACTTTGAGGCAAAAGTGTTGGATAAGTACAACTCTAAGAAAGGTTTATAAGGAAGTGTCAGTGTTTTCATGAATCATTGAATGATCAATTAACTTCTTTGGCCCATTTATTCTCAACTGCCTATACAACCTTGTGGCTGTATTTATGTTTTATACTAGACATCACTGTCAGTGTATATATTATAAGCTGCTTTTTTTTTTTTTTTCCTATTTTTGACTTAAAAGTTGATTATTTACTTGAACTTCAAAATACTTATCAGTCCCAGTTGTGATTACAGTTTAAAAAAAAGTAGTTTGAAAAGTAGTTAGCTACTTTTTTTAAAGTAACGTAAAAGTAGCGAACTACATTTCTTCAAAATGTAATTGTAAAGTAGCGAACTACTATTTTTTACAAATGTAACTGCAATGTAGCGGACTACCTTTCAAAAGTAGTTTGCCCATCCTTGAAGAGGACAGTCAAGCCGGTTGACTGCTCCAAGAGCAAGCGCAAGTGCACAGAAGAAATAAATGAAAGCATGCGGGAAGACATCTTTCAGAGTTTTTACATGCTGTCCAGTTACGAAAAGCGAAGGATTTTGTCTGTAGACACGTGACAGAAGAAGAAAGAAGAACTTACCTGGACAAAGACAAGAACCCAGTCAAGAAAATACAAAATGTTCAGCGACATTTCAGTTTTACTGTGGACGACAAGCAAATTCCTGTCTGCAAAGCATCTTTCATGAAGACCCTGGATATCGGTCATTTCTACACACACCCTTGAAAACAGCAAAGACGGACAAGAGAACAGAGGGCCAGCCCCTAGTAACAAAGTGCCGGCGCATCAACGGGAATCGTTTTCGGCAGTGGAGTCGCACTACTGTCGAAAAAGAACAGCAAGAAAGTACACGGAACGTTTGGTCAACAAAATGTACCAGCTGTACCTGGAACAATGTACTGACAGAGGCAGCGCATCCAGCGCATACTACCGAGACGATGAATGATAAGAAGGAGGGTAGCGTGACCGAGAAGGCAGATGAGGAGTACAGAAAATACCAAAAGAGGAAGAAGGAGGCTAGAAAAGAAAAAGATGACGACAAAAAAGCAGCCAGACCCGACCCAGGTGTACATGTAGCAACGTTTGATATGCAGGCAGTGCTGTCAACTCCCCTTTCAAAGGTCAGCACAGCATACTACAAACACAAACTTGCAGTTTATAACATGACATTTTTTTTCACCCGAGGACAAATACGGATGCTGCTACATCTGAAATGAGACCGAGGGTCAGAAAGGATCGTGTGAAGTGGGCACATGCCTCCTGCTCTACCTTCAGTCACTGCCTGTATGTGTCAAATATGTCATCTTATATTCAGACACAGGTGGTGGTCAAAACCGAAATCAGTTTGTGGCCACAGCTCTCCATCATGCCGTCCAGACCATCAACCACATTGAGATGATTGCCCAAAATTTCCTAGAGCCAGGGCACACTCAGACAGAATGTGATGCTATGCACTCCACAATTGAAAGAGCAAAAGCAACAGCTACCATCAGTGTCCCGACATCGCGAGCCACAGCTCCCTACCTGCTCATTCCACTCACACATGAAGACATATATGACTTTAAAGAAGTGGCAAGCAGATGTCTTAGGAACACTGAGATGAAAGGAGAACGGGTCAACTGGATGGGCATCAAATGGCTCAGATTAATGAAGACAGAGCCAAACACCTTTTATTACAAGTACAGAATGTTTGAAGACTTCAAGATACTGAAGATCAGAGGAACTAGTCACAGAAAGTCGTCAAAGCACATCTCCTTTGATGACATTCTTCCTAACTGCTACTCTGCCAGAATACCTATCTCTGACAAGAAGAAGGATCTGCTTGACCTCTGATGCTCAGGGGTGTTCCAAGAGACTGCCTTAGCTACTATGAGAATCTGCCAAGCAACAAGTCTGTTCCAGACCGTCTCCCAGAAACAGACGTTGAGGATGAAAATGCTACAGATGATGACTAATCTGTTTATTTGTTCGTCTCTGTTACTGACTTGATGACAGTGCTGCCATTTTGTTTTTCTGTGACCATGCCGATGACTTGGATGGCATATTTTAAAACGCAGCATTCACACACAATTTAGACGCTTAGATTCATATGATGTTTTATCGTTATGATGTTATGCGATTCATCGTCGCATACACAGAGAAAAACAGCTGGAGAACTGTAATAATGAATCACATAATACATTTTTTTTGTCTGTTTATGTAAATGAATTGGACAACGTAAACTGATGATGTACCAGTAGGTCTACACTTATGACACAGTGTTAAAATGATGCATTGCTTTGAGGTT
>BTPG01000003.1:125398127-125523840 GCA_036245525.1 Semisulcospira habei | reverse complement strand
AAACCCAATAAAAACAGTGGCTCTTGAGAATCTCGTCATGCTCATAAGAATCTGTGATCGAGTGGGCTACTGAAAATGTACAATAAAACATGTTTTTTTATGATCTCATAGAAGGGATTCCTCTACTTGTTCAGTAAAGCAGAACGACTCATAGCGTCACTCAGCTATACAAAAGACACTGTAAACCCTAAATAACTGACCCCCACCCGGGTCTACCCTGGGGGACTTGGGTGGGGTTAGGTACTTTTTAGTTCCCAGGGTCACCCTGGTCAGCCCCACAGGGTGGGTTTTTCTCTCTATTCTGGGGCATGTTTTCTGTCTACCCTTTGTCCATTCACCTGTATTTGCCTTTTTAAAACTCTCCCTACTGTCTGCACTGCCTGTAGCTCTTGATGTTGGATGTGTGTTGCTAAATGGTCTTAGCTTTATTTAGGCCCCATGTTGTAGGTTTATTTAACGTATTTGACCGGCTGGCGA
The DNA here is from genome assembly GCA_036245525.1 of Semisulcospira habei. Lineage (NCBI taxonomy): Eukaryota > Metazoa > Mollusca > Gastropoda > Semisulcospiridae > Semisulcospira > Semisulcospira habei. The sequence goes on along the minus strand of BTPG01000003.1, from coordinate 125,523,363 downwards.
CATACATTCAATTTTCTGTTTTTTTTTTTTCACAAGCAGTGCAGGCACGTCCTGAGAAAGCCTTGTTGCTGTCGGGACGTTAAGCAATGTACAATCAATCAATCAATCCTAAATAACTGAACTGTGAGTTGAGCTGTGTATTGCTGTACACTGGTGTGTAGGTGTTTTTGTGTATACATGTTCTGTGTGTGTGTGTGTGTCAGTGCGTGTGCGTGTGTGTGTGTGTGTGTGTTACCTACCTACCTCTAACAAAACCTGTTTGGCTTAAATAGCATGTTTTAAAAGTGACGGTTGACACACATGGCACTGGAATTGAAACAGTGGGGTAATTTCCACCTCGCTGGGAACTGAAAGCAAATAACACGCTACGCGGGACACTGAAAACCTGTTCGCCCAGATAGGGGTGGGAGGTAATGGTGGTGTGTGTGTGTACACACAGTTTATACCAGTTAGAACACGACGTCTATTCAAGGCTAACAGCTGCTAAATAATAAAACGGTGGTGTGCCACAAAGACTTTGTTTGGCCTAGCACTGATTGTGTTGTGTAAACATATTCCGGGCATGGTAAACATTAGGACGGCATGGTTGAGAAAATGTGTTATGTTACCATTGTGTAGAAAGTGTGCGTGCGTGTGTGTGTGTCAGTGCGTGTGTGTGTGTGTTTTCTTAGTATGTGTGTGTGTGTTTATTTGTGTATTTATGTGTTGGTATGTGTGTGTGTGTGTGTGTGTGTGTGTGTGTGTGTGTGTGTGTGTGTGTACGGCGCTACACACACACTGCAGTACGCAGAAACCGAAACCGAGACACCTCACAGAACCTGTTCTACGAGTCTTCGTGTTGGAGCGCTAAAAAAAGAAATTTCACGTTCTGAAAAGTCAGAAATATTTTCAAGCTCAGAAAAAACCGGATCAGATCTTATAATGTATTCAAGGTATTTCAATTTTATCCGGCTGAGTGGTTATGACGTCAGCTGTCATACCGGTTATCTGTTGGCTGTGTGTGTGTATTTATGTATGTATTCATGTGATGGTGTGTGTGTAGGAGGTTTGACTACATCTTTTTGGGTCTATGGTGTATGTTAAGTATGTATTAAAGCGATCTATGTAAGCAAGTAAATTATTTTTTTCAGTGCACTGGGGTCCTGTTCTTTTTATGTTCAAATGAAGTCGGTAGCAACGGGGACAGTGTAAACAACGCTGCTGGGGCACGTATGGCTTGTTGCCCTGTACTGTCTGTATAGTCAAGTCAAGTGTACACAGTGTAGTATGCGTCTGTTGTAATACGGGGCTCATGTAAATCTGTGAATCTAACCCTCTATGTACAAGGCCAGATACCATCAATCTAACTTTCAGGGGAAACCAGACTTAAAAGGCCTGTGTTTAAAAGAGATACTTGTGTCATTTTACATCAGTGACACAGTCAATAAAATAGCTTTTGTTATAACATGCCATTATGCTCAGGCTGTGCCCACGCAGGAATTTCTAAAGACCTCTCTTGCTGTATAAGTAGTGTTTACACAGCGTGGCCTTTATATGGGCGCGGTGAAAACATGTCCCCACCTTATATGCATAAAAGGGGTTTGGCAGTCTTGTAATGTGTAAACATGTGTTGTACAGAGCTTGTGAGTTTTCGGAAATCGACTCTGACAGTATAGAGAGACAATGGAGAGTATTTTTTTAATTATTTGGAGTGTGTAAAATGACATTATTATATTTAACTGAGTGTACTATCAGGATTTTGGTTTGATTTGAGAAAAACGGCAGTGTGGATGTTAATGACCGTAATTAGTTAATTAATTAAGGTCATTAGGTGTTGACAGAGACAATAGTTATAGAGAAATACAATAGGGGATTACTAATGTATCAAATTTCAATAAGGCCGCACTAATCATGGTCGCCACTTTTCAAAAAACAAAAGGGTGATTATGTGATAATAGAGAGGTCATGGCGGGTCATAGATTTTAATATCAATAAAGGCGAGATTTATAGATCGGTGCGGCCTTATTGAAATTTGATTCTTAGTAATCCCCTATTGTATTTCTCTGGTAGGCACTCGCCAGAAACTTTCCCAGCTCCCTCCCTGTCTCCACCTTCAACTCGACAGCACCCCCATCTCCCTCAGTGACTCGGCCAAAAACCTTGGCGTTATCCTTGATTCCTCTCTTACCATGACCAGCTTCGTCTCCGCACTGCCCAGGCATGCTACTTCCACCTCTGGCACATCAGTCAGATCAGAAAATACCTCACCACCGAAGCTGCCACCAAACTTGCTGTCTCTCTCATCCTATCTCGCATCGACTACTGCAACTCTCTCCTTTTCGGCCTCCCTCACTCCACCACTTACACTCTCCAGCGCGTCCAGAACAATGCTGCCCGCCTCGTCCTCGGAAAGAAAAAATCCGACCACATCACTCCCCTGCTCAAACTCCTTCACTGGCTTCCCATCCCACAATGCATCCAATACAAGATTCTGTCTCTCTGTGTTACGTGGTGGAGTTGTAGTCGAAGTAAGATAAACACACCAGACACACACACGCAGAGTTCTTTAAAATAAACCTCATTCAGCTGCAATCCGTCACACGTGGCTTAAGGATGTAGACAATACTGGAGTAACAGTTCCAACAATATTTAATTCAGCGATGCGATATCCACACAGTAATGCACTTTCAAATGCACAAACTACTGATACAAAGTCTCTTCTGCCATGTCCACACTGCGACACAAAGTTTCTCATACACAGCGTCTCTCCCAATAAACTACGTGTCTCTACAACTGACAAAGCAAGACAATGTACGAACGGGCTTTCCCAGCGTCCTCCTTATATATACTACGAAAATCCAGAATCTTCTATGGAAATCATACAACGCAACCAATCGGAATGAAACACGCAGCCGAAGCTCATTAAAAAAAACTCTCCAGAAATACTATAACAGGCTACAAAAACTCGGCTGCTCACTTCAGCTCTAAATTCTAGCGTATAATGAAGCCACATAAAAGTATGGTATCCCTATCACCAGGTAGCTCTAGAAAGTACGAGAACATTCCCAAAACAAAATAAAGGCTGCTCAATACACGCGCACAGGAAAACAAAAAGTAGCGAAAATGTTGCGATGCCAACTAACCGACGTGACACTTACGATGTAACTAGACAGTGCGACCTTTCTAGAACGTTCCGGACTAAATTTAACAAAACGAAATCGGCTCTACTCACGAATAAAAGAAAATCTTACTAAAAAGGCACGTGAATCATAACCGTGATAGCTCAAATAAACAACGGATCGTTACCTACGATCAACACACGCACGATCTCACAGGATAACACAACCACAATCGTAACATTACCCCCCTCTTAAGAATGAAAATTCACAAAAATTTCTTCTCAAATTTCAAAAATACGGTTGTGGCTGTGTAAATCTACACGAAACCCTAAACAAATATAACTTCACATCAAAAATCAAATTAAAATAAACGTCTCACAGTTCCTGTAAACAGTCCTGAGCATCGAAATGTTTCATACAAAAGTTCTGGACCAAAAAAATTTAATTTAAACTGCTCTGCTCAGGTAATCTGCTCCAAAATTCTGCGAACCCTTGATAGACTGTAGTTTAATGTCAAAATTCTGCAAGAACATCGCCCATCTCATAATACGAGAATTTGTAAACTTTGCAGAGTTTAGATAGTCTGATGGTCTGTTTGGAGAACAAATGGAACTCCCAGAAGGTACAGTTCGAATCGCCTTACTCCCCAGATGATGGCTAGGCACTCCTTCTCAATGGTCGAGTAGTTTCTCTCAGCTCTGGTCAACTTTTTGCTAGCGTAGCTCACTGGGTGGAGTTTTCCGTTATCTTCTTGCATCAAGACTGCACATACTCCTTCGTTGGAGGCGTCTGTTCTCAGGAAGAACGGTTTCAACGGGTCAGGGAGCTGTAGAACAGGCTTCTCGGTTAGGATGTCTCGAACCACCTGGAATGCTCGCTCTTGGGCATCCTCCCACTTCACTATGTTAGGTTGTCCTTTCCTCAGCAAATCAGTCAGGGGTGCTGTGACTGCCGCAAAGTTTGGTATGAACTCCCGGTAGTAGTTCGCCAAGCTCATAAATGAGCGGACTTGCGTCTTGGTCGTAGGTCGCGGGGCATCCCTGATCTTCTGCACGTTGGCGTCGTGTAGCCCCATTAAACCATCGCTCAATTTATGTCCAATGAAGTCTATGTTGTCAGCCCCAAGAATACACTTGCTTGGACGGATGGTGAAATTCGCATCTGACAGTCTTTGAAACAGTTCTCGGAGGGCTTTGAGGTGGTCCCCCCAAGTTTTGGTATGGATCAAAATGTCATCCCAGTAAAAGACCACATTTTGCATATCTTCTAGGATCTTTTTCAGTCCTCTCTTCAATGTGGCACCACTGTTCACCATACCAAAAGACATTTTCAGGAACTCCCAATGACCGTCGGGTGTGACGAACGCGGTCTTGGGGATATCTTCTTCTGCAACCTTGATTTGCCAATACCCTTTGCTTAGGTCAGTTTTGGAGAAAAATCGGTCTCCACTGACCTTCTGGAACAGTTCTTCCGCTGTGGGCATAGGTTCTGGATCAAAGATTGTTAGTTTATTGAGTCTGCGATAGTCCACACACACTCGGTTGGATCCATCTGGTTTCTTCACGATGACAACTGGGGACGCATATGGTGACTTGGACTCTCTGATGACATTCAGACTCGGCATTTCCTTGATATCCTTTTTCAATTCTTCCCTCGTGTTATAAGGAAGACGATAAGGTTTGCTGTGAACTGGCTCGTTTGACGTCAGGTTTACCTCGTGCAGGATGGTGTCTGTTGTCCCTGGGTCAGGTGTAAACCGATGCTCGAACTCTTGAGTCAGGACGCGCAGTTTTTCACGTTGAGTCTGGGTCAGATTCTGACCGAACTGGATATCTTCTACATCCTCTTTGTGTCGGAGTTCATTAAGGTCAAACAGGTTTTCGTCGTCTAGTCTTTCGTCATCAGCAAGACGCACCGATTCCGTCAATTTTGGTTTGTCTTGACCTCTCTGTAGCTCCACCAGCCTGTCCCTATTCACGACAGCTGCTTCCGTGTTGTCTGCCACGTTTAGAGGGATGGTCTGGTGACTCTTCTTTGCTTGCCGCTGACTTCTCGTGGTAACAGAACATATTTCAGGTCTCCACTCTGGATCTGGATCGTCTGCGTTTCTGGCACCATCAATGTTTCCGATGATGAGGTCGTAGACTGGTGTCTTCACGCACAACGCCTTCACCTCTCCTGTCAAGTATGGGGTGTCGACACTGACTTTGGCAAGGGGGATAATCCTTACAGTTCCGTCAGCCAAAATGAGGGTGGTCCACTCCTGTAGCTTCTGGTCTTCAGCTACTAGGTCCTCTCTCACGATGATGCAGCTACAACCAGTGTCTCTCAACACTTTCACTGGTGTGTCGCCGACGAATCCTGACACCACCGGCATGTTCGGCACTTCATTCTCAGGCAGCGCGATGTTTGAGACTGGTAAAAATGTAGCCCCATCTCCTACTGGGATGCGTCCATTCTTTTTGAAAGATTCGATCAGCTCTGGTGTAACTCGCTTTTCTCTGGATTCAAAGTTATTGGATGACGTCACATCATTGGCTAATACAGCGGCAGGTCTGTGTTGAGACGTGGTACTGCTTCTGCCTGCTATCCCACGATCTTGGTAGGATCTTCTGATGTTGTCGCCTCGGGGAAAATCTTTAGAAGGACACCGTATCGCTTTGTGACCTTTCTTTCCACAGAGAAAACATGTCAGGTTCTCCACCGACTTGTATCTCGGGGTGTCTCTGACATTGTGGATTTCCTCTGCTGGTGCAGACACACGCTGTGGTTTACTGGACCCAAACTTCATGTTGTGAGCGTCAAGGTATCTTTGAGCGAAGTCGGCCAGGGCCTTTACTAACTGGTCTTCTTGCTCTCTGAGGTGGGCGGCCAGGTCCTTAGAACATGCGCTGAAAACTTGTTCTTTGGTGATGAGGTCGCACAGGTCTTGGTATTCTCTGTTTAGGCCAGCCAGCTCTATCCATTTCTCCAGGTAGCTTCTAATTCTCTCAATGAATAGGCCGGGCGTTTCTCCTTCTTCAGGCTTGCAGTTCCGAAATCGTCGCCTGTAACCCTCTTCAGTGAAGTCATACTGTCTCAGCAGGGCGGCTTTCAACTGTGTATAATCTCCAGCTTCTTCTCTTGGCAAACGGGTGTAAAATTCAAGCGCTTTGCCAGTTAGAAGTGCGCTCAGTTTAATAGCCCAAGTCTCTTGATTCCAATTGTTGCTATTTGCGAAGCGCTCGAATCACTCCAGATAAGCGTCCATCTTATCTGAATTTTCAATGAAAGGTGGAAGTTTTGGCGCACGGGCTGTTTGTTCTCTGCTCGCTAATGCTGTTGCTTCATTAGTTCTCAGGCTCTGTGCCTCTGTCTCCATCTGCTTCAGATGAATTTCGTGTTGTCGCTGCCTATCCGCCTCTTCTGCTTGAATTTCGAGTTTCCTAATTTCACGCTCTTTGGCTCTTTCTTCTCTTTCCAGTCTCTCCTTTTCTTCTTTCTCTCGTTTCTTTTCTTCTTTTTCTTCTCTCTCCAATCTGTCCTTTTCTTCTTTCTCTCGTCTCTTTTCTTCTTTCTCTTCTCTCTCCTTTACAAACTCGAGGAGTTGAGCTCCTTCGAGTCCACATTCCTTTCCAATTTTCAGGAATGTCTCCATTTCCGATGTCGCCATCTCTGCTTTTCACCGTGCTGGCTGTTTTCTCCTGCTACCATTTCCACTCAACCAACTGAAGAGGTCTCGGCGTCGCGGTCGCCAAAATGTTACGTGGTGGAGTTGTAGTCGAAGTAAGATAAACACACCAGACACACACACGCAGAGTTCTTTAAAATAAACCTCATTCAGCTGCAATCCGTCACACGTGGCTTAAGGATGTAGACAATACTGGAGTAACAGTTCCAACAATATTTAATTCAGCGATGCGATATCCACACAGTAATGCACTTTCAAATGCACAAACTACTGATATAAAGTCTCTTCTGCAATGTCCACACTGCGACACAAAGTTTCTCATACACAGCGTCTCTCCCAATAAACTACGTGTCTCTACAACTGACAAAGCAAGACAATGTACGAACGGGCTTTCCCAGCGTCCTCCTTATATATACTACGAAAATCCAGAATCTTCTACGGAAATCATACAATGCAACCAATCAGAACGAAACACGCAGCCGAAGCCCATTAAAATAAAAATCTCCAGAAATACTATAACAGGCTACAAATACTCGGCTGCTCACTTCAGCTCTAAATTCTAGCGTATAATGAAGCCACATAAAAGTATGGTATCCCTATCACCAGGTAGCTCTAGAAAGTACGAGAACATTCCCAAAACAAAATAAAGGCTGCTCAATACACGCGCACAGGAAAACAAAAAGTAGCGAAAATGTTGCGATGCCAACTAACCGACGTGACACTTACGATGTCACTAGACAGTGCGACCTTTCTAGAACGTTCCGGACTAAACTTAACAAAACGAAATCGGCTCTACTCATGAATAAAAGAAAATCTTACTAAAAAGGCACATGAATCATAACCGTCGTAGCTCAAATAAACAACGGATCGTTACCTACGATCAACACACGCACGATCTCACAGGATAACACAACCACAATCGTAACACTCTGCTACAAATCCCTGAACAACTACGCTCCTGCCTATCTCTCCAACTTACTTCACCCCTACACTCCTTCCCGCTCCCTCCGCTCCGCCTCCGACCCTCTCCGTCTAGACATTCCCCGCACCAAACTCAGCACTTTCGGCCCCCGCTCCTTCTCAGTCTATGGTCCATCCACCTGGAACACTCTCCCACTCTCTCTCCGTCAGAAAGACTCTGTCTCCTCCTTTCAGTCCGCCCTCAAAACTCACCTCTTTCAACAGTTCTAGCACTATATCACCACACTCCCCACAAAAGCTGACTGTCGCAACGTATTTCACCATTTGTTGTACGTGAGTCGTTGTCTAAAGCGTGCGCATGCGTGCGCGAGTTGTGAGTGCGCGCTTAGAGTTATAATTATTATAAGATAAGCGCATTATAAATACCGTAATTATTATTATTATTATTAGCCGCAGTACAGCAGGGAAAATGACTACCTTTTGTTTTTCATGACTTTCTTATTTACTGTTCAAGTGTGTGATGCAAAACTTTGTGAGATCTGTTTTTTTTTCTCTCTTTATTTCCACCTTATCCTGCTGGCTACTGGTTTGTCACAACTATAGTGTGTTTGGTGTCAGTGTGTTGGGCAGAATGTCCGCTTTTAAACAAACAAAGCTTTGCATCACATACTTGAATGGTAAATAAGAAAGTCATGAAAAACAAAATGTAGTCATTTTCCCTGCTGTACTGCGCCTGGAACAAACTAAGTGGCCAATTCTAGCGCTGGGCCAAACAGCCGAGGTCATTGATTTGTCAAACATCATTTGTCATGACGTAAGTTTTAGTTTTTACATATTCATTTAGTTTTACGTGATACGAGTTTCACTTTCACTTCATAGGCTTGTGACAAAACTAGAACTTCATAGTACAATTTCAGTCTTGCTATAATTTGTGTGAAAGAAGGTTGACTTTACCTAACTACATGATATACTAAGTACACTGGTCACCTGCATCCACTTCTTAAAGCGCGTCGATGTGTGTGTGCGTGCATGCACGCGCACTCCAAACATCTCCAAGAAGCGCCTGGAGTGCGCATGAGGATCTATTCCTCCTGGAGATGCGCGCATGTTTGTGCGAGAGAGAGGGCCACTCGTGCGAGAGAGAATGCCGTCATATTTTAGAGCCCATTCAGATGTTGGAGCCTGCACTGCAGGGAGTTAGCACTTTATAAATATAATTATTATTATATTTAGAGTATTATGTCAGTATCTACGTAGTGACGGAGTTGCCTCATTTACATCACCGCCACTGTCTGACTTTCTCTAGAAGTAAAGTTTTTTTTAGTGTTTTAATGCCTTTCTAAAAAGAATTAATTTTTACTAAAGAAGTTGAAAGAATGAAAAGCTGGCAGTAACGAACTTATCCAATGTCTTTCTCCAAACTAGCTATAGGTTCAAGTAATTATGACAAAAATTACGGTCTCTAATCTGGGTCAACCGACTTCCTATAAACGGTTGTTTATGTCTTCAATGAGTCATTCAATTACAATATGCTCGGAGGTTGTCTTAGCCGCCACCCACTTAAGAAAGTATTTCACCAAGACCAAGTTTCAAATTCAAGCTTGTGTGTACAGAAATATCAAAGATTAGAACTCTTGTTTACATACATATGCAAGCATATACATTCGCACATACGGCGCTTCACGCCGAATGTACGTTCAGCAGCGAAGTTAGTGTAACTAGACATGACATAATTTTTATCTTGTTGCTTCAATTGTTAGAGGTTTAGCCTGCCCGCCTTGACATCATGGACATGCTATTAAATTCACCCCACTGCACCCTTTCCTAAAAGCTCCTTTTTATAAATAGAAGGGACTTAAAAGACTTAAAAGAAAACTGAAAACTGAAGTCCAAAATGGGATCAAACCATTCAAGTGACTGCATGGATATTGCAAAACTGGCCGAAGTGAGTCTTTGTTTTGGGTCATCTGTCAGATGGTTTTTAGTTTTAGCCATCGCCCGTCATGAAACATGCATCAATTGGTATTTCTCTGAGACTAAGCAAGCCACAGTCTTCTGTAAATGTTCAGACTTGGCCCAAGGGTACTTTCTAAGACCACAGTATAAACACCAATTTCAGTGACCTCTCTTAAAGGTCAACTCTACAGGATTCAGTAATCAGACATGCATTTTATTTTCAGATGGTGTGAGAAGGTGCCATGGCAGTGCAACAGACATAGACCACGTTTTAGCTGAATGGCTTACTCAGTTACTGGATCAATTGATCGCGATGGGAATAAGCAGAGGAGGGAGGCGGCAAAGCGAGCACACACACACCGACAGTGAATTAGTATAGTTTTAGTTTCTCTGCAAGCTGCTTAACCCTCTGGCTGTCACTACTGCCTGGCATTGTGATGATTCCTGCAGGAATCATTGCGACTTATAGTGCAATACAGACAGCCAAAGGGTTAATCATACCTGTTGTCATCAGATTTATCATATTAAGTAGAAACTAGAATGTAGTGCATGTTTTGTGATTTTGTGAAAACTACAATTTCTTTTGTTATGAAACATTATAAAATATATGTTGTGTAATGGTTATATATGGTATAGATCTGTCATTTCTGTCTACCATCTTAGAATATTTTTAATTAACTTTTTTTCCGGTCAAAGCAACATCAACTTCAAGCATTGGACATTAATTTCAACTAAACTGTCCATGTCAGAAGAAAATTAAACTAATTTTGATTGCAATATTAAGTTTCATTCTGATTCAAATATTCAGTTTGCTACACTGTTAAGTCAGTCGGGCCAAGATGCTTGTAAACATATTATTGTTTATTTTTACAAGTATAGTCTGCCTGATCGCTTAAGCTTGCCTCATGTTTTTTTGTTGTTGCACATAACATTTTAATAAGACATGCACATGTTTTGTGTTGCAAAAGTGTTTATGTTTGAAAAGTGATGGCAGCTACTGGCTAGTTTAGGGCTTTCAAGCAACGTAGAGCAAACCTGCTTTTAGTTGCAAGTTATTAAAATGCTAACTGGCTGCATGCATGAACTTTTACTCCCCCCCCCCCCCTCCCCCATTACATTTAAGGTTTTATTTGATACTATTTTTAACCCATTACATCCAGAGGCTGATTTTGTCAGATTTGCTTATTGTCCTATGAAGGCTACATTACAAATTTTGCGACAGATTAACCATTTTAGTTTATGGGTAGTGCCAGAATAGCTTGGTGTCTCAGGTGCCAAGCTATTCTGGCACCACCCTTGAATTATCATAGTCAAATTAATTTCAAGCAGGTGTGTATTAGGATGAAAAGGGTTAATAAGGACAAGTCATATGAGATTCTCTTCTTTTTTTTCATAACCAATGTTGTTTGTGCCAAATCCTGTATGTTTAGGAGGAAATTTAGTCTCCAGTCGAATTATGTCAGTATATTCTGTTAATCTGTATGAAAGTTATTTGTGGGTGCAGGTAAAAAATGTGCTGTGTACAAAATCTGTTATGTTTACAGATATGTTTACTGGCAATAGGCCAGTACATGAACATCTGTGTGTATGTACATTCAGAGATGGTTTTTGTATGTCATGTATCGGAACAATTGTTTTGTTAATTCAATAATTGTGGGCATGTTGTTGTTTTTTTTACATTTTGTGTATTGTTACAGACAGGTTTCTTTTTTTTTGTGCGGGGGAGGGGGGGGGGGTGGTTAATTAATTCATTGAATCCTGCCTGAGGGTGATTTTTTTTTAAACTTCAGATTGCCCTGTGAAAGGTATGTTATGGGTAAGGATATATAGATCAACCATTTTAGTTCAAGGGTGGTGCCAGAGCTGTGCACCAAGCTGTTCTGGCACTATTCTTGAGCTATCGTGGTCAAATTATTTCAGGCAGTAATGTATCAGGATGGAAAGGGTTAAATGAGATAATCATTGTCCTTAATTATTCGGTATAGTTAGAGTTTTCTTTTTATAAAACTGAAAATCGGATTAAACTTGTGCATCACTGTGAATCTGAGTTCAGGTCTTTCTTTTTAAGCCCCACCCGGGACTGCCCTGGGGGACTTGGGTGGGGTTAGGTACTTTTTAGTTCCCAGGGTCACCCTGGTCAGCCCCACAGGGTGAGTTTTCCTCTCTATTCTGGGGCATGTGTTTCTGTCTACCCGAGATCCATTCACCTGTATTTGCCTTTTTAAAACTCTCCCTACTGTCTGCACTGCCTGTAGCTCTTGATATTGGATGTGTGTTGTTAAATGGTCTTAGCTTTATTTAAGCCCCATGTTTTAGGTTTATTTAACGTATTTGACCGGCTGGCGACATACATTCAATGTTCTGTTTAGTTGGGTTTTTTTTCACAAGCAGTGCAGGCACGTCCTGAGAAAGCCTTGTTGCTGTCGGGACGTTAAGCAATGTACAATCAATCTTTCTTTTTAAGTTGTGTTTTGAGGTAGGTGTTACATATTTTGATGAACGTTTGATTTGATCTTGCCATGCAAAGGGAAAATGGCAATTGTCCAGGCCTAGTGTTGGCTCATAATGAAGCTAACTATCAGATTAATATATGTTTGCATGATGGTCTTTTTCCTCAGAAAAAAAGCTGGATTAAATTACCAATATCCAAATCTGGGACAATACTATTCATGTTGGAAAAAGGTTGGCAGAATATTTGCTACATGTTGGCACCAGAATGGATTAAGCATGGCACTATATTGGCAGCCAATATTCACCATCCTGGCTCTAGGATGGATCCAGCTTGGCACTATATTGGCAGCCAATATTCACCATACTGGTTCTAGGATGGATCCATCTTGGCACTATATTGGTAGCCAACATTCACCCGATATTGGGCCAACAATGGATCCAGCTTGGCAGCCAACATTTACCCGATATTGGGCCAACAACGGGCAAATTTGCACTTCCAATATTGGACCAATATTGCCACCCATATATCGGCCCAATATCTGAGCCAATATTGGGCCAATATTGGACCTATATTGGTGTGCTGGCTGGGTATATTTTAGTACCCAAGCTGTATTTTGATAAATAACAACTAGCAAAGTGGGCATCCCAAAGACAGTATACTAGGAATTGTGCTACAGTAATGAACATAACTTTACACTTTACATGTCAGTCTAGTTTGTCAAGTTATGTTCAGTCATCTAGCTAGAATACAGCACACGACCCGGAAAACACCTCCTTCTTGGCGACTTTAACTTCCACTTCGACAAACCTGACCACCCCGACACAAAATGCCTTTACACATCACTTTCAAACTTTCTTGGTTTATGTTTCAAACCACAATCTTACACAACACATCACTAAACCCACCCACCGACTCAGCCACACCCTCGACTGGATCATCACCCGCACCTCCGATCAACTCTTCCTCGACTCTGACACCTCTTCTGTGCTTCCCTCCGACCACCTCGCTATTCTCGTCGCCCTCAACCTACCTCCCCCGAAAAACCCAAGCTCTTTGTCTCTCGTCGCAAACTAAAATCTGTCAACCGAGAGAACTTCTTCGACGAAGCTGTCGACCTTCTCTTGGACCCCGCCTCCTCTCCCGATCTTGCATCCCATTTCGATTCCTCCCTTCGAAAACTTCTAGACACCCATGCCCCTGTCACCAACTGCTCCATACCCAACTGACTCCCCTCCCCCTGGCTCACTGACGACATAGCTGAGGCCAAGCGCGAGCGTCGACAAGCGGAACGCCGCTGGCGCTCATCTGACCTCACCATTCACAGAGAGATCTACCAAAGCACCAGATCCAAAGTCTGCAGAATGATCTCCGACTCCAAACACAAACACCTTCAAAACAAAATCCTGGAATCCACTTCTTCCAAAACCCTCTACGCTACCATGAACACACTCCTAGGCACTTCTCCTCTTCCCAACACACACAGCAAAGAAGAACTTCCATCCGCTTTTTCCTCCCTATTTCTCCGACAAAATCCAAACTCTTCCCAACACACACAGCAAAGAAGAACTTCCATCCGCTTTTTCCTCCTATTTCTCCGACAAAATCCAAACTCTGCGCAACACACTCGACACTCTGCCTTCTCCGCCTTGCCTTCCTGACCCCCCCCCCCCTTTTCCGGCACTCCCCTCTCGTCCTTCCGCCCCGTCTCTCAGGATGAAGTCATCAAGACCATAAAGTCCATGCCTTTCAAAGCCTGCGAACTAGACCCCCTCCCAGCTTCCCTCTACGGGCCTCCCCAAACTTTTGCCCTTCATTACCGACATCATCAACACATCTCTAGAGAATGGCTCCGTCCCCGATATCTTCAAGTCCGCCATCGTCCATCCTCTCCTAAAAAAACACAACCTCGACCCAAATGAACTCAAGAACTACCGCCCAGTCTCCAATCTCTCTTTCCTGTCCAAGCTTCTTGAGAAGGTTGTCCTCAACCAACTCAACCTCCACCTCGCCGACAACAACCTCCTCAGTCCCTTCCAGTCTGCCTATCGCAAACATCACAGCACTGAAACAGCCCTTCTACATATCCTTAACGACCTGCTTCTCTCCACTGACTCGGGCAACATCTCCCTTCTTACGCTACTCGATCTCTCTGCCGCCTTCGACACCATAGACCACTCTATCCTCCTCCACCGCCTTCACCACTCCTTTGGCATCACTGACTCTGCTCACTCCTGGTTTCTCTCCTACCTCTCCGACAGACAGCAGTCCGTCACCATCGACGGCGTCTCCTCCAACCCAGTCAGGCTCTCCTGCGGCGTTCCACAGGGGTCCGTCCTGGGCCCGGTCCTTTTCTCACTCTACACCTCTCCCCTGTCTAACATCATCCAGTCTCACCACATACACCACCACCTCTACGCTGACGACTCACAACTACTAGACAAAGACAAACTCGACAACACTCAGACACTACTGACTCGCACGGCTGACTGCTATGAAGACGTGAAAAACTGGACGACAGCAAACAATCTCAAACTGAACGAAGACAAAACGGAAGCCATGCTGGTAGGCACTCGTCAGAAACTTTCCCAGCTCCCTCCCTCTCTCCACCTTCCACCCCCATCTCCCTCTCTGACTCGGTCAAGAACCTTGGCGTTATCCTCAATTCCTCTCTTTCCATGACCAGCTTCATCTCCGCCACGGCCCAGGCATGTTATTTCCACTTCCGACGCATCAGTCAGATCAGAAAATACCTCACTACCGAAGCTGCCACCAAACTCGCTGTCTCTCTCATCTTATCTCGCATCGATTACTGCAACTCTCTCCTCTTGGGCCTTCCTCACTCCACCACTCTCACTCTCCAGCGCGTCCAGAACAATGCTGCCCGCCTCATCCTCAGAAAGAAAAAATCTGACCACATCACTCCCCTGCTCAAGCTCCTTCACTGGCTCCCCATCCCCCAACGCATCCAATACAAGATTCTGTCTCTCTGCTACAAATCCCTGAACAACTACGCTCCTGCCTATCTCCAACTTACTTCACCCCTACACTCCTCCCCGCTCCCTCCGCTCCGCCTCCGACCCTCTCCGCCTCCTCATCCCCCGCACCAAACTCAGCACTTTCGGCCCCCGCTCCTTCTCAGTATATGGTCCATCTACCTGGAACGCTCTCCCACTCTCTCTCCGTCAGAAACACTCGCTCTCCTCCTTCCAGTCCGCCCTCAAAACTCACCTCTTTCAACAGTTCTAGCACTATATCACCACACTGCCCCCACCCCAAGTTGACCGTCGTAATGTATTTTAACTATTTGTGTTACGTGAGTCATTGTCAAAAGCGTGCGCATGCGTATGCGAGTTGTGAGTGCGCGCTTAGAGTTATAATTATTATAAGATAAGCGCATTATAAATACCGTAATTGTTATTATTTTTTTTAGTTACAATAGACCAAATAATCAAACCAGTCTTCCACTTTAAAAGAGACCATTACTACGAAGGAAAATGTTAGCTGAACACTATTTTAACTGTACATAACTTGACAACATAATTGTTGTAAAGTTATGTTCAAGGCATTTCTTAAAAATTGTCATTTCTTGGGTGCAGAAAAGTTTGTACAAAATGCACAGACTATCTGTACTAAACCATACAAAAATAGCATGAAGCACAGTGTAACAGAACTTTACAACCCAACCACCGTAAGTGTTGCATCATGTTATGTTCAGTCCAATACTGCCAGAACAGGGTTATTCTTACCTAATCGTATGTTACATAATAAAGAAACAATAATATAAAGTACATAAAGACAATGGGAACATTATCACAGCTTAAGATAAGAAAAACGACCATTTTTTGGTTGAAGGTGCTATGTCTGTTCCTTTTTGCACTGCGTCATGTTATGTACAAACGCTATAATTCAGCAACTCATAATCTATGACCTGAAGTATAAATCAAATTAGCACAAAATCCCTTCCTACCAACAAAAATTGGTACAAAAAATGTATGACTTGTCCTTCCCCCAAAATGCAAAACTCATGGTTTGAACATAACTTTACATAAAGATTTACCTGGCCAAACTGTGTAAAGTTATGAACAATCAAACAGCAGGAGCAAAAGACATTTACCCTATTTTTTATATCAGGAACGTTAAAGACAACAATACAGAATCGACGAAAATGTGTGATCCATAGTGTTCTTGTTAATCTTTGAAAATAAAGCTGTAATTGCCTGAACGTAACGCCGACAACCTTCAACCGTGTGTAAAGTTATGTACAAGCGGACACAACGGCAAGGTGACGGTAAAAGGTAATAATTATTGTTTCAAAGTGTTGCTGCACTACAAAACTAATCCGAACATACATTACTTGTTCTGTTTTATCCTTTGAAATATTGCATATCGCATTCAGAAACTTGAACATAACTGTTACAACCAAAACTAAACTGTCATCGTCGGATGGAGGCAAATTCCATCAAGTAATGTTTTCTTCCTTTGTTCAAAACACGCAGTCATTGAGCCGATTGATTTTACATTTGTTTGCGTCAACATTCATTTGAAGTAATTAGAAAAGCAGTACACTTATATTGCTTTTTTTAAACATTTATGGTGCTCAGTCATCAATTTTGCATGAACGTAACCATTTACAACCAAAACTTACCTTCAACTTTGTCACTTCCCTGCTCCATCGATGTCACCTGTACGTATGAGGTACGTAGGACTGACCAAATGCAAATCTCAAATGGCCGCCGATTCCAGAAAATCACGCGCGTTGATGATTGCAAGATTTTTTCCCGTGTTTGAATGTAACACAAAATTTACAACTTTTGGGTTGAAGAAGTTTAAAACGCAGCCTTCTTTCAATTCTCAAAAGGATTTCAAATTTGTTTACGGTAATCAGAATGAAGTGTTATGTTGTCTAGGATATGTTAATTAGGTGCCTCACGGTACGTTTTTTGTGTTCCGGTTCACAGCGAGATTCGCACGTGTGAAATTGACGATGCACGTTATGTTCATTCTAGCCTTTACTTGCCCTCAAACTACTTTAAACTTAGACACATGTAAAACTCGACGATATGGTAACAAAATAGTAACTTGCATTGGCCTAAACTTGGTTTTGAAATTGTATTTCATTCACAGGAATTTTTTTATCTGAAAGCAAACACACGTGAGTGATGTCACGTTTAGAAATTTTGGCTTCTGCCGCTCGATCGCACAAAACAATAAATAACTCTTTTATCCCATTGGACGTATGCAAAAATGACACAGGATTAGAAGGTATGTTCAATTTCTAACCAGTTGAGATATGGTTGTGTGAGATGCATGCCTGATTTTGAGTTTGAAGGCTTTGTCTTGTCAGTCAGGTAGCGAAACCGGCACTCGACGCCTAGTCGTACTCTTGACCACCTACACAACAAGGGAAACAACTCTTTGTTGTTATCATGCTACCTGGGTAGCCTCCCTTCCTCCTATACGGTCACGTGAGCCATGGTGCCACACCAGTCTTACGCTTACCTTCACGGACGACGAATCGTTACCAGTTTTGGCCTTGGACTTACTCGTCTCGTGTGACTCAACTCCGGTCCCCTTCTTGGACCATGTCTGTTCTACAAGTCTGAACCTGCCGGAGATGCAAGAATTTCCAGTGGCCTAGCGACACGCATGTGCTTTGCCTACCCTGCTCCGGCTGTTCTTCTTCCCAGACCTGCGATACGTGTGTCTCCTGGAGAGAGGAGCGTTGGTCCCAGCTTTGGAGCTTCTACAGGAGAGAATGACCGGCGGCCGCCCTGGAGCCTACGCTTTCTCCACCTTGGTCGGCAGACGGGCAGCCAGATTTTTCCCCTCCCTGTTGCACCCACCAGGCAAGAATCCGCCACAGTGATGCCTCGCCACATCAGATGATTCAGCGGGCGGGCCCCTCACTGCTCTCGCTCCTGGCTTGCGGCCTTCTCAGGTACGCCCCCCCCCCCTCCCCCGGCGGTCTCGCACGACTCCCCTCACCGGGGGCATGCACCGTAGCGAGTCCAGTTCTCACCCTCGTCGACCGTGTCTCCCGGGGAAGCAGCAGGACCTGACTTGTCACAGTCCCCAGGCTGCAAAGCTCTCCCAGCACCGATGGACCCCCCCAGCGCCAGTCTCCCTCGGTCAATAGCGAATCTGCCCCGCCCTGGCGGGCGGAATCGTCCGAGTCCTTTCAGTCCTTTCATCGGGAGGACTCAGCGTCAGCCTTCGGCGCCCAGACCCACCGTTCGACCTCAAGTCCCTCCTCGGTGTGGTGCTCCTCTCTCTTGGCTTCCGACGACGCCCATACCCCATCTGTTCATGGCTTCCCAGGCTCAGAACCTTCTAGGACCCTGGACGATGTGGCTCGCCTGATCTCTACCCTCCTGCCGCCGGACGAGAGATAGGAAAACTGACAGTTGATAGGCACCACTCCCCTAATCAATACATTTATTATAATCAACAAGCCATTCAGACAAACGAACTCCAACACTTACCGCCAACTCTATTACCTAGCCTTACTAGTTCCATTCCGGAAATCATTCAAGCAACGATTTTTGATTAGCTGCCAACCCGTGATTAAGGCAGATCCACATACCCACAATGAATAGAAACATTTTCATATATATAGCCCAACATTCTCCTAAAAATAAATTTAAGCTGGTAAAGCAAAAGTAAAAAAGTAATACAAAAAAAAAATTATATTTGTATTAAAAGACAACAATAATCACACATTTTTAAACAAAAATCAAATAATAACATCTTTATACTATTATTTATCATAATTATTGACACATCTTGCCTTTTATTTTTCATAAAAAAAATATATATTTTAGTCAAAAATTAAAACATAATTTAATGAAGCAAGGGAAGTAACTTTTTGTCTTACCAAAATTTTTACAAAATTACTTCCCTTGTATAAACCTATATTCAACAAAGGGAAGTAATCTAAAATTTTGTTACTGAACAGGTGGTGATTCCTTCCCTTTTACTAAACAAAGGGAAATAATCTGTTATTATTTCTTATGCTGATACTCAAAAGAGCAAATTTTCTCCCATGTTGTTACTGAGTCTAGATTATTTTCTGGTGTTCAAGTCATGGGTAACATTATCAAGTTACTGTCTAGATGTTTCTAAGTAAATTACAAGTACTTAATAAGGTAATTTATAAACCAGCAAGTAACTTTGTAAGTACCTTTGAAGTTAATTGTCATAAGTTCTTTGAAATGACTTAAAACAAGTTCTTATAAGTGTCTTAAAATAAGTTCTTATAAGTTCTTGACCCAAGTCATTAAGATACTCGGACAGATTTCCCAAGTTACAAGGTCAATAAAAAAAACTTTTTTTCTCAATAATAATCTGGTGGTGGAGCTGATGGCGTCAAATAGGCATGCGTGAAAGGCGTGACATCTCTTTGCGAAGAGTATGACAAAAATAATGGATTACCAAAACCTATCGTCAATTGCTTATAAGTCCTTGAACCTTTTTCATAGTTTCTTCTACGCCTATTCTGTTTCCTTCCTTTAAAAAAGATTTCTTCAGTTTTTCAACATTCGTGGGTTGACTGCGCATCTTATTCTGTATTTCAGACTTTTGTTGTTTGTAATTGGCCAAATCATCCTGCACGTTTTTAAATTCATGATCATCAATCTTATTATCATCTAAAGCCTTACTGATAATAAGTTTCATACTGCTCAGCTTAGTTCCAGCGAGAGTACTCAATACTTCATGCTTCTGCAACTTTGTATGAACTCTTTTGTTAAGGGCTTCCATACCAAAGCATGCCAGGCTTGTGGCAAGGCCAACACCTTCAATAGCAATTCCTATGACACTTCCCACTCCCGTTGCAAACAGAGCTATACCTCCTACAGATAATCCAGCTGAAACCACACCCATGGCCATTGATGTGTTGTGTACAGAATTGAAAACTGTTTGGTAACGTCTTTTGCACCGGGTGTATTTTGCTTGTTCTCCTTCCAAATACTTGAACGCTTCTGTAATATTCATTAATCGGAATGAGTCTGCCTGTAATGTTTTATCTGGAACAATAGGCTCAGGTGGTATTTGTGGATACAGTAGCGGCATTTTTTTATGACAAATATTTTTTTTTAATCTTCTAATTTATTTTGCAACTCTTCAAAGGTATACAATTTGCTAGTGTAATAAAATGAAACAAGATCTATGTGTTCCAGGTTTATGAAACTTAGATGAACAAAAATTTGTTTATCGATCACTACCTTAACAGCAGGGACACTACTCAAAACTTCAAAATCTGTATTGGTTTTTCTAATAGCAATAACAACCTTTGTTGACTCTGCTACTGAGCTATCCCATGTAAGTTTGATTCCCTGTGCGATATCTGCTTCTTTCACAGCTTCCACAGATCTCATGAGAATTTCAAAAACTATTGTCGCTTCTCTATCTATTGTAAAATTTGCTGGTACGAACGAAATAGAAGTATCTGTTCTACCCTTTCTATTTGTAAGAAAATACCGTTGTTTACCATACTCTTGAAGTTTTAGTTTTTCTCTGCTATTGGTTTCTGCGAAATAGCTTGGCACAAGACTTACAAGCATTGGCTCAGAGTTAACAACTTTTCTAAATACTAAGGCACCTTCATCAGTAAAATAAACATAAGGACTGATAAAAACAAACTTAACATCCCATACAATGGGAATAGGTGGAAGCGGAACAGGGGTAGGAATAATTACCCACTTATTACCCACATGTTTTAAGCTGTAGAGCACATTATTTACAGGAGTAGGAACAGTAACATCACGAAGTTGACCAAGTTTAGGAAACTGTCTCTCAGTGCCATCTTTTACATCATCAATTGCCTTTCGTTTGTACAATCCAACGGAAACAAGTTCAAGGCCACAGCACAGCCAGTAACACCAGTAAACACACATGAGTCAGAGAGAACAGCATTGGTAATAGGCCTTACTGGATTAGGAATATTACTTCTTTACCTGTTTCATTAAATAACCCACTATTAACCCTCCTGCTGTCACCAAAAAGACCCATACATGCTCTGCCATAAACCCTACTACCTTTGCTGTTGTACTGATCAGCCAACTGATAACACTCCCTATTATGCCAGGCAAAGCATCCACTGCTTTTACTGCCAATTTTTGAAGCAAGTCTGATATATGAGACAACTGTTTTTTTACCCACGACTGTAAATCTTTTGGGTCAGTTGGAGCTGGAGGTGCTGGTGGAGGAGGGCTGCTACCACCACCTGTTACAGCTAACACAACAGTACTGATAATAAATCCAAGAGCAGTAATTAAACTTGCAATAGTGATACCCTGCTCTCTGAAAAGTGTTTTCAATCTCTCAGCCAAAGTTGTGTCTTCGTGAAGTATTTTTTTTAATAGTTTCTCTAATCCTGTTGACCTGTGTTTTCAGTTTTTCTTTCCCAATTTCAATCACTTCTAGCCGCGTTGATCTTTCTATCTGCAAATCATGTAATCTGTGTTGTATTCTTTCTTTCATTTCTGTGTCATAATTCTCATCCTCAGCTTTAGCTAATTTTTATTTTTCTCTTTCAATGTGATTATCAAGCTCCCCTAGTTTGGCTATATTATTCACAAGCTCACCTCTGATTGACTGCAGTGTTTTATCCAACCCCCCCCCCACCCGGGTCTGCCCTGGGGGACTTGGGTGGGGTTAGGTACTTTTTAGTTCCCAGGGTCACCCTGGTCAGCCCCACAGGGTGAGTTTTTCTCTCTATTCTGGGGCATGTGTTTCTGTCTACCCTTGGTCCATTCACCTGTATTTGCCTTTTTAAAACTCTCCCTACTGTCTGCACTGCCTATAGCTCTTGATATTGGATGTGTGTTGCTAAATGGTCTTAGCTTTATTTAGGCCCCATGTGTTAGGTTTATTTAATGTATTTGACCGGCTGGCGACATACATTCAATGTTCTGTTTATTTTTTTTTTTCACAAGCAGTGCAGGCACGTCCTGAGAAAGCCTTGTTGCTGTCGGGACGTTAAGCAATGTACAATCAATCAATTTATCCAACCCCACTAACTCCCGCATTGTCAAAGGAGAGTTTTCAATTGTTTTCATAGCCTCATTTATTTGCCCTTCTGTAAATGAAGTTTCTTGTATTATCTTGTCTGCTATTTCTGGAAGCCTTTTTACTTCAGTCATTTCAATTTCTTGACCAGTTGGCAACCTTGTTTGCGCATCATGAAGAGTACTAGCAAGACGAGGTGGTAACTGTTTATCTCCAATACCAAGTTGACGCAAGACGCCAACACCACCTTCATTTTTGATTGTACTTAAAGCTCTAAACTTACCAGGGTCTCTTTTGTTAGTCAATTGTACTTTTCCTTTGTCAACAGTGTTTAAATATAAATGGCCCTTGCCATTAAGTTCAAACTGATTAGGATCTATGTTGTCTGGGCGGTCACCAACATGATCATAAAACAAGTTCACTTTGCTTTTTAAAAGTTCGTGGCGTAAACTGAAAGTATTTCCCATTCCAGTTACATCTGTTGCACTAGTATTAAAGTCATTCATGACATCCATTTCAATATCACCATGGTTAAATCTTCCCGCTGCCATTGTTTTATTAATTTAATTTTTTTATTGTGCATAATAAAAATGACACAGTCCTACGGATCAAAGTTAGACCCGTACAGAAAACTACATGAGCCTCTTGGTGTTAAGGGCATTAGACAATCAATTGTCATCACAAACAATCCTAGTACCATAGACCCGAACCAAACCCTTACTCTAAAGTTCCCTAACCTAGGCCCCAGTGACGTTATTGTTCCTGGTACTGCTCGCCTTGCTTTTAATATTGAACTTTCATCAGACACAGATGACCAAAGAACACTAGTTGGCAACCTTGGCAGAGCAATTATTAAGACTATTAAAGTTAAACTTGAAGGACAGGAAGTGTTCAGTCTTGACGATGCTGATGTATTCTACTGTTACAAAGATCTGTGGCTTACTTTAGAAGAAAGAGAAGACCGTATTTACCAAGGCATACAGGCTGATAATGTTGCCAAACTCAGAATCAATGCATCAGATAAATCAACAACAGAAGCCAAGGACGTTATTGTGGCAGAAACATATGGAAATAGATTTTTCATCCCACTTGAATTTGAAATCCTAACAGCACATTTACCATATTACCAAGGAGCACTAAATGACCGTCTGAGTTTTGAACTAATTTTCAATGACTACTCCAAAGTTATTAAATCAACTGACACAGATGCAACATACAAGATCTCTAACATCTCTTTGGAATATGAAATTGTCACACATGCTCATTTAGCTACTATCATTCAAAACCAGTACCAGTCAAGACTGCCAATTTATTATGATTGTGTGATAAGACACACTTTGATTCCTAAAGATAAAAGCGATCCAATGTGGAACATCAACTTGAACACACCTGCTAGGTCACTAAAAGGCATTCTTATGTTGTTCGTTAAACCGATGAGTCCATACCAAAGGGATTCAGAAAAATTTTACAATCCACAGATTAATCATTTGTCCTGTACTATTGAAGGGCGTCCTAATCAAGTGTATGCTTCGAGTATGCTACCTTACCAGCACTATGACGAGATCACAAAATATTTTGCAGGCGGAAGGCTTAGAGAAAAACCAGCAAACATAGCATCTAAAGATCTGCATCTGTAGGACGTAAGAATCGCTCAATACCTGACAGACAAGTATGCACTGTGGCTAGACCTGCGTAGTACAGATGACGACTACCTACATGGGTCAGGTCGTACTGTTGAAAACGGTAGTGACGGAATTACAATCCAAATACAAAAAAAGACTGAAACAGCTGGAGCAATAAATATATATTTATATCTGATTTTTGATGCCCAACTCAATATTGCAGAAAGCAGACTAAGTGGACATTTGTATTAAAATAATATTGTGTTTTAAAATAAACTTGATGACACTCGACCCACACTGTGGTTTGTTTTGTGGGGCCACAGGCTGTGGAAAAACTGAATTTGTTCTTAATCTCTCACAAACAAGATACATCTATCATTTCGAAAACATTGTGATATTTTGTCCAACAATCAAGCACAACAAAGCTTATCACAACCGTTTATTCATTTGGACAGACAACAACATTCATTTAGTCGACCCGGAGAAAAAACTGAATGACTACCTGCTGTATTATTACAAGCAATTTGAAGGACAGTCAACTTTGTTTATTGTTGATGATTGCTCTGCAGAGAAGGATATTGTTAAAAAGAGAAACACACTGGCAGAACTTGCTTTTAGTGGCAGGCATGCAAATATCAGTGTATGGATTCTCACTCAAAAATATAATGCTGTACTGAAAGATTTTCGTGAGCAGTTAAAGTTTATCTGTTTGTTTTACTGTAAAGATCGTGACAGCTTTGAAGACTGTCTCAGAGAGAATGATGTCATACCCAATAAACATGAACGAGACTGTGTAAAAAACAAACTAAAATCGACTAAGCATCTAAAGCTTATCTTAAAGACAGATCAGCCTACAGGGTATGGGTTAGTGAATTAATTTAGCCTTTTATTTTGTCCATAAAAAATGATGGTCGGACAAAGCGGGCGAGCGTTTGATATCACAGAGAGCTTCAGAGGCGTTGAGCATTTTTATGACTTAAAAACACAAGTTAAACACCCGTTTAGAATAATAAAACTCTCAACACCAACGAAGATATACATGACATATAATGTAACTTTTGGATAATCTAATAGTCCACCACGTTATGATTACAAGACTGTTGATCTTAAGACACAAAATTTTATAGTTTATGATGCTAACTGTGACTGGTTTGAGAGTATGTGTTTACACATATTCTACCATTTAAGAAAACATCATGATTATATTGAATTTGTTACTGTCAATAAAGTGATATTACACCTGCAGCATGAGCACAAGACCTTAAGACACATACCAGGAAAGTGGTTGATTTGTTGGTGAGTGAACTATATAAACTGAATCTGTTTATTGTAGGTGTTACAGTCAATAAAGTGGTATTACACAAGGTGTAATTTTTCTATTTATTATTTTGTTGGACAAATAAAAATGACAGACAATGCCCAAAGCCCATCAAGCTTAAGAAACGTGTTTCACACAACAGATTTGCCTATATCTAACACTTACAGTGTCTATGAATCGATAGAAAGGTTTTTTTCTGTCATACAAGATAAGAATAAGAATAAGAGTACTTTATTATCTCGAAAAGAGAAATTCGGTTGTGGTACATTTATAACAAATAGTACAAACAAGACATAAAAACATTATAGCATAATTATGAACATTTTCTCCCTGCACTTGCACAGCTACAAATTCCAAATGGATATAAAGTAAACACTACAAAATCTTTACACATAACTCTTACACATCTCACACAAACATCTTTTATGGACTGAACTGAGCGGCACTTATACATTCACACCCACCTCTACATATGCATACATAATACGCGTGTTTCAACCTAGTCCTAACCCTCACTACTTATTATACAGACATCTCAGTACATTATTACACATTATTACACAAGCTGCATAATTAAAGTCTACCATAGTAAAATAATTAGTGGGTAAACACTCAGTAACAACAATCCCAGTATGTCCATGTTCACCACCAAATGAAACACAATATAATCACTTCTCTAAAATCAGCAAGCTCCATTCCTACTGATTGCACAGGTAAAGGGGGATAGGGGGAGGAGTTAGGTTTGGGTATGCGTGGATGTACCTACAGATTGCTTAGAGTGATGGATTTGGGGATGAAACTGTGCTGTAGTCTAAGTGTTCTGGCTTTGTGCGTGCGGAGTCTGCGGCCAGAGGGGAGGAGTTCATAGAGGTGGGCAAGGACATGGGATCTGTCTGAAGCTATCCGCCTACCCTTTCTCACCACACGCTGTTCATACAGGGACTCCACACTGTTTTGCTTACTGCCAGTCACTTTGCTGCAGATGTTTACCATTCGTGCCAGGGTGTTCTTGTTCTTCAAACTCAGACCTCCATACCAGCACACAGAACCGAAAGTGATGACAGACTCAATAAAAGAGCAGTAAAAAGTTTGAAGGACAGAGGGGTTCACATTCAGCTTCCTGAGTTTCTGGAGGCAGTAGATGCGTGACTGACATTTCTTGTGTATGAGGGAGGTGTTTGCGTTAAAGGTCAACTTATCATCTATGACTGTTCCAAGATACTTATACTCAGTCACACGCTCAACAGACACATCATCCATCATCAGAACAGGGACAGGGGCAGGGTTTCTTCGGAAGTCTATCAGTAGTTCCTTGGTCTAACCTTCTTTCTGGTAGTGTAAAGATTCAGATTGTTGCTAAAATAGAATTTACCAGGGTAGATGGTGAAGTGATTGTTTCGTATATCTCAACAAGACAACACACAGTTAATTCGAGAAGAGAATTGGAAAAAGTGTTTAGAGAAAGACTGTTGCCTGACTTTCTCGAAGCAATTGACAGAGCAAAAATGCAGGGGTCTGGTTGGCACGAAGGTCGTGTACATGAACTGCAACTGAAGCAGTCAAGGTATCATCCTATTTTAGGCAAATCATGGCTGCCTCTACCAAAAGAGGTTGCAGACAAAAAGCTGTAGTCAGAACAATGATAATTTATGTTTTATGTGGTGTGTGCTTGCTAAACTACACTTTGTAAAAACAAGACCTGATCGCATATCTAACTATACCAAATTTGTAAATGAACTCAACTTTAGTGGCATAGAGTTTCCTGTTAAGGTAGAGGACATAGACTTGTTTGAAAAACTAAATCCTGGTATATCTATAAATGTGTATGTATGGGATAATGAGTCTGAGAACAATTTACAACCAATTAGAGTATCACCAATTGCCCCCACCTACGGACAGTCAGAAGATAATCATGTTGACCTTTTATTAATAAGCTCTGGTGATAACTTTCACTACACAATTATCAGAAGTATGTCAAGACTAATTCATCATACAACAAAACATGATGGTAAACAGGAATTTTGTAAAAAATGTTTACAGAGGTTTTTCTCTATTGACGTAGCACAGAAACATGTTAAACATTGTAGGTCACCTGATGACATTCAAACAGTACTTAGGTATCCAGATCCTGGTAGCAAGGTTTATTTTAAAAACCATGGGAATCAGCAAAAGCTGCCGTTTGTAGTGTTATGCTGATTTTGAACCACTGGTTGTTCCATATGATGGTCCTGTTCCAGAATCATTACCAAAGACAATAAAGTTGAGTGACCAAGTGGTGTGTTCTTTTGGATACATTTTTGTTAGGTCAGACGGTCAGCATACAGAGCCTGTTATCTACAGAGGTGAAAATGCAGCAGCTGAGTTTTTAACAGAAATGAGACAACTGTATAGTCAGGTAGTACAGTATTTGGAAAACTGTCAGATGCCTTTGTTGATGACAGAAGAAGACAAACTAAATTTTGATGCAGCAGTGATGTGTTGGATTTGTGAACAAGCCCTTGATGGTGATAAAGTTCGCGATCATGACCACATAACTGGACGTTACAGAGGTGCTGCACATGGTGATTGCAACTTGAAACTAAAAATTGATCCCAAGACATATAAGTTGCCTATCTTTTTCCACAATCTCAAGGGGTATGATTCACATATTATCATGCAGGCTGTGGATGAGTCTTACAAAAAAATTAGTTGCATTGCCCAGACAACTGAGAAATACTTGACTTTTAGGTTGCATAAATTAGCATTTTATGACTCTATGCAACATTTGTCTTTAGGGCTTGCTAGTCTGGCAGATGGACTGACATCGTTTCCAATAACAAGTAAATATTTTGAGCCAGACTTGATCAAGAAAGGAGTGTATCCGTACGAGTACATCAGTGACTGGGTTGTGTTTGAGGAAAGGAGACTGCCACCAAAAGAGAAATTTTATTCTACACTAAATGGTAAAGGTATTTCCGACTCTGATTATCAACATGCACTTGATGCGTGGGATAAATTAGGGTGTCAAACGATTGGTGACTATCATGACCAGTACTTGAAAGCTGACGTTTGTTTGCTAGCAGACGTATTTGAAAGTTACCGTGAAAAGGGTTTGTTGCACTACAGTCTTGACCCTGCTTGCTACATAACTAGTCATGGCATGACATGGGATGCATTTTTGAAATCCAGCAAGATATTTATAGACCTGTTGTCTGATCGTACGATGGGTGAAATGGTGGAACGTGGTTTGAGGGGAGGTATTAGTATAGCCGCAAACAACTATGCCAAAGCCAACAACAAATATCTTGATGACTTTGACCCCTCAAGGTCAAGGTCATTCATTACATACTTGGACGCTAATAACCTTTATGGATTTGCAATGTGTGAGTTATTGCCCTTGAAAAACTTTTGTCTACATGATTTGTCACATTGTGATATAAAAAAAATTAACAAATGAAATTATGAATTATGATCGGGATCACAAAAAGGGTTGGATCTTTGAAGTTGACCTGGAGTACCCACACCATCTACATGATTACCACAATGATTATCCATTAGCAGTTGAGAAAATGAGTTTGACGGGGAAAAAAGAAGACACTAAACTTGTGCCAAATTTGAATGACAAATTCAATTACGTATGTCACTATCGCTTGTTACAGTTTTACATCAGACATGGGTTAATACTAAAGAAAGTTCACAGAGGTATTCAATTTGATCAAAGTGCTTTCATGAAAGATTACATAATGAAAAACACAACATTGCGTGCAAGAGATGGCAACACTGCATTTGACAGAGACTTCTTTAAGCTTATGAACAATGCCTGTTTTGGAAAAACGATGGAAAATCCTCACCACCGCAAAGATGTGAGACTGGTCACAACTGAATTGGGTGCAATTAAACTTACAGGCAAGCCACAGTACACAGGGTACAAAGAGTTTCATTCATCATTGTATGCAGTTTCACTCAAAAAAAAGATTGTTAAACTGGACAAGCCAGTATTCATTGGTATGGCAATACTTGAGTTATCAAAATTGCTGACGCTTGAATTCTACTATAATTACTTCAAACCAAAGTGCCGTCTGTTATACACTGACACTGACTCTATGATCATAGACGTGCCTACTGAAGACTTTTATGAAGACATGAAAACAGAACTACATATGTATGACACGTCTGATTACCCTAAGGATCACCCGCTGTACAGCACACAAAACAAAAAAGTGCCTGGTAATTTTAAAGACAAACTAAATGGAGTGCCTATTGTTGAGTACGTTGGACTGAGATCAAAAATGTATTCTATACTGCACCAAAAAGGCAGTCAGTCCAAAGCCAAAGGTATCAAGAAAACAGCGATAAAAAATAAAGACATTCGCCATGAACATTACAAGCAAGTATTAGATGGAGAACTAATGCCTGATTATCCAAACAAGACACTGAGGTCAAATAGACATAATATTGAAATGATCCAAACACATAAAAAGTCTCTAGCAGTAGGGGACACAAAACGAGCGTTTCACACAAAGGAAAAGGCTTATGCACCTGGGCATTACAGGCTCAAGTTATCTGAAGAAATAGCTGATGAACTGGTTGATGAACTAATCAATGAATTAGTTGATGAAATGATTAAAAATGCGTAACAGTGTCTGGGGGAATAATCTGTAATTCTTCTCTAACAAATGCCCTCTTTGGGGCGGGCTCATATAGATAATAAATCGATGTGTTAGCGCCAGGAACTATTTTTTTTATATTGTGAACAGACGTAGACCAAATTGGATCAGTTGCCCTGCGCCTGACGTCATTCTCGGCCTCGCCAGGTTGATACAAATATCTTACCTGTTTTGTAAACAAGCTTGTGTCAGGTGCTTTTGTTTTTATTTCTGACCCTGACAGTATTGTTTTCAATTTAATAGCATCAACAGGTTTAGGGTGACCTTCATTATTCATTGCTTTTATCACAGACGGTAATCTCTTAACCCACTCAGTGTTACGTGCGTCATGCATGAGTTCCTTAGAATACTGATAACTAAAAAGTCTCTCCGATAATTGCTTGTTAAAGTTCTCAACAATAGCCTGTCTATGCACGCCCGGTATGCCTCGCCGCACTAGCACACCATGCTTTGCAAATAACTGATTAACAGCGCCTTTAAATTCAGATCCGTCATCGACTTGCACAAGCCTGGGAAATTTTAAAGGACCATGACTATATATCTTTGTTAACGCAGTGGCCACTGTTACAGCATTTTTGTCAGTTATGGGTTCGGCGTCCTTATACCTTGAAGCTATGTCGACAACAGTTAATGCATACTTGTATCGTTTCTTTCTTATTGTATCGTGTGGTAGGAACAGGAGATCCATTTGATGGGTGTCATTAGGGATAGTGTTTACAAAATGAGGTCTTGTTATTTTTCTTGGAGCAGGAAGATATAGTTGCCAAATTAACTGCTTTTTAAGCCACTGTTTTATTTGGTCGAGTGTAACATCACTGCCCACAGCCGCATGTAATTTTTCTATTGCAGTTTTCCCTTTCCAGTAGCCAATAGGGGAGTAATATATTTTTGATAGTTTAGCTCCGACGTCGATCATTTTTTCTAGCAATAAAAACTCCTGTAAAATATACTAATGTCATTCCTACTAAAACAAATATTATTTCTCCAATTCTTTGTTCTGGACTTGGTTCATAGTAGTCGCTAAGTTTTGGTTGTGGGATGGTCATGTCTTCGCCAGTAACAAGAAAATATTCTTTGATCGCATCATCGACGTTTGAAAATGTATGCTGTGCATGACCTTCAAGTCTGAGTTTTTCATTGATGAAATCAAGTTTCTCAATTCTTTGCTTCTCATAATCCTGCTGAGCTTGTGCAAGTTTTTCAGATGCCTCATTGTGATGCTTCATTTCTTCTGCTGATTCCTCTCTACCCATTTTGGAAAAAAGATAGTTTGATCCACTAAATGCCAATGCATTAACAACGGCTCCGCCAATCATAATAGCTATTGTTACTTACTTACTTACTTACGCCTGTCACCCCTACCCGGGTATAGGCCGTCGACGAGAGACCTCCAGCAACTCCTGTCCTGTGCTTCTCCTTCGATTCTACTCCAGGTGGTTCCCAGTCTCTTGATGTCTGCTTGGAGGTCTCGACGCCAGGAGTTTCTCGGCCTATCTCTTTTCCTCTTTCCCTGGGGGTTCCATGACAATGCCTGCCTAGTGATACTGGAAGCTGGCTTTCTCAGACTGTGACCGATCCATCCCCATCTTCTTCGCCCAATTTCATTCTCTGCTGTTATCTGCTCTGTTCTCTCCACATAGTCCGACGTTGCTGATCTTCTCTGGCCAGTGGATTTTCAAAATTTTTCTAAGGCAACTGTTCATGAAGGTCTGTACTCTGTTGACTGTGTTTTTTGTCAATCTCCAAGTCTCTGCTCCATATAGGAGAACTGCTTTTACATTGGAGTTGAAAATCCGGACTTTGGTGTGTTGTGACAGCTCTCTGGAGCTCCACACTTTTTTCAACTGGAGAAAGGCTGCTCTGGCTTTACCGATTCGTGCTCTGACATCTGCATCAGTGCCGCCTCTTTTGTCTATGATGCTCCCGAGATAGGTGAAGGACTCCACCTCCTCCAACGGGGTGCCAGCAAGCAAGACTGGTTCTTCCCTGGTTGCGTTCAGCCTCATTGTCTTTGTTTTCTGTTTGTGAATGGTGAGGCCCACTTGGGACGAGATGTCAGCAAGCCTCGTGGTCTTGTCCTGCATTTGTTGATGAGTGTGGGACAGTAATGCCAAGTCGTCTGCAAAATCGAGGTCGTCAAGCTGTGTCCACAATGTCCACTGTATTCCACTTCGTCTGTGCTCTGTGGTCATCTTCATGACCCAGTCTATGGCCAGTAGGAAGAGGAACAGAGACAGCAGACACCCCTGCCTGACACCAGTTCTGACCTGGAGCTCCCTGGTGAACTGCCCTTCGTGGATCACGCGACATGTCATGCCATCGTAGCTGCTCTTGATCAGGCGGACGAGCTTTGTGGGTACACCGTAGTGTCGTAGGAGTTTCCACAGAGTCTCTCGGTCCACACTGTCAAATGCTTTCTCATAATCCACAAAGTTGACGTATAGCAGGGAGCTCCACTCCAGAGACTGTTCCACGATGATGCGGAGAGTGGCGATCTGGTCTGTACATGATCGGTTCTTCCTGAATCCTGCTTGCTGGTCTCTCAGCTGGGGGTCAACGGAGCTCTTCATTCTCTCCAGGATGATCCTGTTGAAGACCTTTCCTGGTACTGACAGCAAGGTGATGACTCTGTAGTTGGAACACTTGCTGAGGTCGCCTTTCTTGGGAAGCTTGATTAGGTACCCCTCCTTCCAGTCAGCCGGCATCACCTCCTCTTCCCAGATCTTTCCAAACAGTGGGTACAGCATCTCCACTGTTGTCTCTAGGTCTGCTTTCAGAGACTCCGCTGGGATGCCATCTGGGCCTGCTGCTTTGCCGTTCTTCAAGAATGCCACTGCTCTTCTGATCTCTTCCCGGCTGGGTCTGTCACAGCTGATGGGTAGGTCGGTCTCTGCCGGATGGATGTCTGGGGGGTCGGGTGGGCTAGGTCTGTTCAGTAACTCTTCAAAATACTCGGCCCATCTGTCGAGTTGGTCTGCTCTGTCTGCAATAGGCTTGCCTTCTTTGTCTTTTACTGGTCTTTCTGTATGGCCATACTTGCCTGACAATCTTCTGGTAATGTTGTAGAGCTGTTTCATGTTGCCGCTGCCTACTGCCTTTTCTGCCTCTGCTGCCAGGCTGTCTGTGTAGGCCTTCTTGTCTGCCCTGATACTATTCTTCACCTCACGGTTGGCTTCCGAGTATTCCCCCTGTGCCCTTACTTTGGCTGCTCTCGTGCGACTGTTGTTGACAGCTGCTTTCTTCTGCTTCCTCACTTCTATCTTCTTCAAGGTCTGTGCCGACAGCCAGTCCTTGTGATGGTGTTTCCTGAACCCTACAGTGTCTTTGCAGGTTGAGTTCAGCGCCTCGCTAACTGCCTTCCACTGCTGCTCTGTGGTGACCGCCTCCTCTTCATTTACTAGCTCCTGTAGCGCTTGAAACCGGTTGGACAGCACCAGTTTGAACTCTAATAGCTATTGTTGCCATAGTTTTTATTTACTTAGAAACATTTTCTGGAATAATTCCTTGCTTGACGAGAAAGTCTTTTGTAGCAATTGACGCTGTTACAACTGCAACTAGCTTAGCACTGTCTTCGAAGTCTAATCTACTCAAGTCTGCCGATTTCATTTTGAGAAGACTTTTTCCCAGCATAGAATAAGCAACTGTTAGCCTGCTTATTATGGCAGAGTGATAGACAAGGTTCATTATGTTCTTTGTGTCGCTCATTTTCTTATGCTACAAAAATTAAAATAATAAATTTATTTACTGCATGTAAAATGGGTCCACGGCTTTGGATGTTGGAGTGCTTGATTTTTTGGACACTGTTTGAGTCTGTGGTTTGTATTTTTTTTTATAATTGGTAACCTACGTAACCAAATCCGACAACAAATCCAGCAACTATATATTTTGTTGTTTCAGGTTTACACTCAGTTGTTTCTCTCTCACTTTGTGGGGGGGTGTGTTGGTCCTGACGGTAGTGACACTGGTGCTGTTGATGGTGTGTCAGTTACATGACCCTTTTCTATTAATGCTTGAAGCTGTAATTTTTTTGTCTGTTATATTCAGCTAATCTTTTTCCAGCCTCTATTCGACCTGGGCGTTTAGTCTTAGTCACTGTTTGAACCTGTGTCAAGACAGGACTCTGTTGTGGAGTCGTCTGGGTCTCGTCCATTTTCTTCTAATTTAAAATTTATTTTAGAAAAATCGATATGACTCCCAGTAACGAGCAAGGTTACCACAGGTGCAAGGTAATTGCCAAACTTGTAAAACATAAGGCATGCTAATTTGCCAATTGAACTTGAAACTATGGGATTGCTTTCTAAATCGTGTGATAGAGTGTCACTATCAACAGGCAGGAAGTGACTCACAGCTTTAGTGTATAGGCAGACAAGAGATCGACTCAAATCACGTGTCATTAGTGAACTAATGTGATTTTCATATTTTGAATGTAGTTTGATTAGCTCGTCAGCGGTGAGAGATTCTATGTCTTCTGTCATATATTGTTTACCAAGAAAAGCTTTTGATTTTCTGGAAACAACAACAGAGAGAAGGCGTTGTTTTTTTAGAGTCTAAATCTTTGTTCTCTACAGCACAGATATCATTTAAAAGTAGCAATTCCTCTTGATTCATTTTATAATGTAATATAATAATTTTGTTTAAATAAGTCAATGACAGCATTAATTATTTAGGTGGGGGTGGGGGATCTGCCTTAATAATCACGGGTTGGCAGCTGATCAAAATCGTTGCTTAAATGATTTCCGGAATGAAACTAGTAAGGCTAGGTAATAGAGGCATTGGTGGTAAGTGTTGGAGTTTGTTTGTCTGAATGGCTAGTTGATTATAATAAATGTATTGATTAGGGGAGTGGTGCCTATCAACTGTCAGTTTTCCTATCTCTGGACGTGTGCCTGCCTTCCCCCACCCCCCACCCCCCACCCCCCCTCTCAAGAGGAAGACCTCGGCCCTGGTCGACTCGCGTCATCAGACTAAGCGCTTCAAATCACTCCCTCAGCCTCCGGGGTATCGAAATCTCACTGACGCCTTTAACACTCACCTTCAACAAGGCAAGCTGGGGGACAGGCGTTTCTTCTCAGATTCCTTGTGGCCGGAAGATGTAGAGATCAAATTCAAACAGATATGGTATATGGGACATTTACAATTCTTCCTGTGCTCCACACTGACCCTGGACAGCGGGGCAGAGATGCAGGCAGGCTGCACGGAAAGGAATTTCCCCCAGACTCAAGAAGACAACTGGCCTCATGCGGAACGCTCTGGACTGCGCAGGTTTCCTTCAGCTAGCAAGGCAGGGTGTCGTGCAGTGTATGGAGGACTCTAGTGCGTCCTGCCTCCGCGACATCCAGACGTTGGCGACGGCGATGTATCGGGCAGCTTACCATACCTCGGCAAACACCCTAGCGGCCACAGTAAACTGCGACGTTATGCAGAGGGACAGTGTCTTACACAAATGCACGAGCATACCCGCAACGCTCAAGATGCAGCTCCGTCAGGCACCGGTTGGGGGAGTTCTGCTGTTTGGACAGATGTGGCAGATGGTGAAGGATGCGGCCACAGATCTGTGGCCTAGCGCTCCTCGTTCGGACCCCACCCGCTTTCAGGCTGCCCGCAGGGCCGTGGCGAGATCGCAACCTCAGTCCGGATGGCCGCCACAGAGGTGATCTCCCGACATGACTCTCTGACCTTTTACAGCCACCTCTTTGTGGTTCCCAAGCCAGGCGGGAAGTGGCGACTGGTCATAGACCTCTCAGGCACAAGTACATTTCGGCCCCTCCCTTTCGTATGGAAACAGCAAGAGCGTTCAGGGCCTCCGTCCAGCCCATGGACTTCGCGGTCAGCATCGATCTTACGGATGCTTACCTCCATGTTCTCGTACACCCGTCAGCAAGACGCTACGGTTCGCCTTCCAAGGAGTGGTTTACCAGTTCAGAGCTCTCCCCTTCAGACTGAACCCAAGCCCCTGGGTCTTTACGAGAATCATGGATGCGGTGGTGACCAAGGCCAGACAGACGTCTTTCAGTCCCACCTCCAACTACCTGGACGATCTACTGCTGCGGAATCGGGACGCTTCAGCCCTAATGGAGGATAGGGATGCACTCCTCCGACTGCTTCAACAGCTCGGCTTTATCGTCAACGGAGGAAAGTTGGACCTCGCCCCGGCACGCAGCATGGAGTTCCTAACCAACCTCAACAGAATCAGGCTGCCAGAGAAGCGCATCCGTAAATTGACAGACTTGGCCCATCATGTGTGCCTAGCGGATGCTGTCCCGGCGCGGGTTTGGCTCCAGCTTCTGGGCCTCCTGAATGCCTCCGCAGACCTCTTACCCCTTGGCAGACTTTATTCCCGCCCGCTCCAACTACACCTCCTCACACACTGACGCCCGTCCTTGGGGGACCTAGCAGCACTGGTTCCAGTTCCTCTCTTGGTGAAGACACCTCCAGAGATGGACAGACCCTTCTTGGCTGACTACGGGGGTGCCCCTCTTCTCCCCGTCCCCATGGTTATCTCTCTGCACAGACGCGAGCCTATCCGGCTGGGGTGCCCATTTACTGCCTGACAGTGGTCTCAGGTCTTTGGCCCCCAAATCTCGTGGGAAGAAACATCAACTGGCTGGAGTTGAAGGCAGTCTGGTTGGCTCTCGTCAACTGGGAAACACTCCTCAGACACCAGGAGGTACTGGTCCTCTCTGACAACTCCACAGTAGTGTCCTACATTCAGAAGCAGGGCGGTACGCACTCCCCGACACTCTGCATGCTTCTATACCAGTCGATGTTGTGGTGCAGGAATCATGGCATCTCCCTCCGAGAGCGACACATTCCAGGCCATCTGAATGTCCTCGCGGACTCTCTCACGCGGCGGGGTCAGCTCCTACACATTGAGTGGGCACTCAGTCCGGAGATCTTCAGGATGATCTATACCCGCTGGGATACTCCGTTGGTCGACCTCTTCACTACACGGTGAAACAGGCAACTTCCGGTGTTTGTTTCACCGATTCCGGATCCTCTTGCTTGGGCGGTAGATGCCCTGGCCGTCTCCTGGGAGGGCCTCGTGGCCTACGCCTATCCACCCACTGTGCTGTTGCCCAAGGTCGTGCAGAAGCTAAGGTACTCTTTATGGTAGCTCCGTTCAGGTGGGACAAGGCATGGACGACACACCTACTGAGCCTCGCCACAGAACCTCCCGTAGAGTTGCCAATGCCTCGTGCGATGCTGCGACAACCCAGGAAAGATCTCTTCCACCCATGCCCGGAAAGACTGGCCCTACATTTCTCGGATGCGGCGGTGGAAGCTATTGCTGCAGCCCACACACTGTCCACCCACAAGGTTTACGAAGGTAAGCGGAAAGTCCTCCAAGTGTGGTGCACCATTAGACACCTCCGCCCCCCCCCCCCCCCAGATCTAACTATGCCCCAGCTGGTGGAGTTCTTCCTTTGGTTATTCCAGGAGAAGAACTTGGCACCACTTACCATCAAGAGTTACCGCACCATGGTCAGGGACACCTACCGTCATTTGGGACGAGCAGACCCAGGAGCGTGCAAGGATCTCTCGAACCAGTTAGCCCACTTCGAGCTTCAACGGCCGGTTGTTCGCTCATTGGCTCCTCACTGGGATCTGTCCTGGGTCCTAACTTGGCTCAATTCGGACAGGTTTGAAGCGTGCCTTTTTGCGCGCTTGCCAGATGTGACTAGGAAGACCTGCTTCCTCCTGGCCTTGGTTACGGCAGCTAGAGTGAGCGAGCTACACACGCTATCGGTTGACCCCCGCCTGTCAGCAGCTCAGGACTGATGGCTCAGTACAGCTCCTGACCAACCCGGCCTTCATAGCCAAGAACAGTCTTCCCTCCATAGGTAGTCAAGTGGTCAATCTGCTCCCACTCCCGGTCAGGGACAGTTCACAGGAGGCGCGTCGGCAGTACCCAGTCAGGGCCTTGAAACTCTACCTGCACAGAGCAAAACCTTACAGGAGAGGACGGTCCCGCCTTTTCCTCCCCTTGTCCTGAGGGAAGGAGGACATTTTGGCGCAGACGGTATCATCTTGGCTGCGTGGGCTCATCCGCTCGGCTTATGAGGAGCTCTCCTCAGCGGGAGCGAAGAAACTGCGGATCCAAGCGCACGAGATCTGAGCGGTCGCTACGAGCCTAGCTTTCAATCGCAACTGTGTGGTGAAGGACATTATTGCTGCGGTGGGCTGGCGTACTGAATCCACCTTTGCCTGCTTCTATCTGAGGGACCTCTCCGGCCAGCGGAAGGACCTGGCTCTGGTGGGGGACCTCTCCGCAGCCCAGCACTCCCTCCTCGCGCCTATGGCGCCCTAGGTAATGCTTAACTGAAATCGTCAGGAGTGCATCCGGTTGTTTCGGTTGAGCACATGTTATGGGCAATATGTTTCTTGTCCTTTGGCGGCACCCGCCTCCTTTTCGTAATTCTTCCTAACAGCAATGCCATCGGTAGGTCATTTTGATGAAATAAATGTATTTTTCTCTAAAATGTATTTTTTCTAAAAATACCTACCGATGGCATTACTCAAAGGCCCCTCCCGCCTGCCCTGCTTGCCGCCAGTGAGCTAAGAGTAAGACTGGTGTGGCACAACGGCTCACGTGACCTTATAGGAGGAAGGGAGGCTACCCAGGTAGCATGGTATTAGTAACAACTAAGAGTTGCTTCCCTTGTCGTGTAGGTACACACAAGGGGTCTTAGGCTGAAATCAGTAAGCTAAGTGTACCTTCCTAACAGTAATGCCATCGGTAGGTATTTTTCGAAAAAATACATTGTAGAGAAAAATACATTTTTGTGCTGCTCACGAACTCGCAACCAGCATATTTCCTTGTAGTTATACAGATCTGTCAGTTCAATTATTCCAAGATGTTCTCCAATATGTACTATTACATTACAGTCTGTGAAGAAGTTGCCCAGTGCCACACCAGCACAAAAGGACGCACTGATCAAATACTCCAATGAGGAGTGGTGGACAGACAGGTGGAGTCTAGAGTCCTGGCAGGACTATGTGCGGTTTCCCTTCTCGAATGGTGGGAAGTTGAGGGTTATGACTACCAACAAAACAGGTGTGATGTAGTGTACCTTGCTTTTACTACAATCCAAGCCATAATTCAATTTCGAAAACAATACTTAGATCATCTTTGGGTACCTATGGTGAAGCTTCAGGTGTGCATCAACCTAACTGTATGGAGATTCTTGACGGAGCTGTAATCAGTTTTCATCTACAATTGTACTGCTGAGACATATACTTTATATATCATTTAATTTGTCATTTAAATGTTGGTCATAGGGGGTAGGTCATCCTCTTATAATTTGTTCCGCAGGTGTGGAAGCTTTGCGATCAAATGATCCTAGTAGTCAGGCACCTCCACGCAAAAAGGCTTCGATCCTAAGCAATGGCAGCAGCACAGCTGGCGAGCCACAGGTACTGTGATCATGGTTATATTGTCCAGTGGATTCATTATGTGTTACAGGGTTCCAGAATGCAGGTGAGTTTTCACTTTCATCTGTTATGAAGATTATTATAGCTTTGTTATATGTGACCCGCCACCACAAAATGAGTCTTAAGTCACTTTTTGGACATTTTGAGATATTGATATCAGCAGAAACTAGAAAAAAAACCCTTTTCAATGGTGCCAATAACATGTGAATCAGACGATTGGTCACCGAGTTATGGTTTATAGAAACTGGGGACCCCACACATGTACCCGACCACGCCACCCGACAATTTTCAAAATGAGTCTAAAGTCACTTTTTGGACATATTGAGATATTGATATCAGCAGAAACTAGAAAGAAAACCCTTTTTAATGGTGCAAATAACATGTGAATCGGACGATTGGTCACCGAGTTATGGTTTTTAG
Organism: Semisulcospira habei; assembly: GCA_036245525.1. NCBI lineage: Eukaryota > Metazoa > Mollusca > Gastropoda > Semisulcospiridae > Semisulcospira > Semisulcospira habei. Next base: position 125,483,820 of record BTPG01000003.1, on the reverse strand, counting down.
AAACTGGGGACCCCGCACATGTACCCGACTATGCCACCCGACAATTTTCACGAATAGCGGGAAATCGGGTCAGGGACATTACGACTCATTTCGTGGTGGCGGGTCACATATTGCTTACAGACTTCACAAGAAGGACCATACACCCGCAGACATCAAGGTGCGTGACAACCAGGCTCACTTTCTCTTGTTGGAAGGTAAAGTTGAAGACAGCACCAATTATCTTAGGCATTTATCTTGTGGACAAGTATGGCAGCAGAGTTCGCAGGTATGACATGGGCTTAATCCATAACGGTTTCTACCATCTAAGGGAGTAGACATTTGGAAGTCAGCTAAAATTACATTGCACGTTCTACAGGAAAAACAATGGCCTAAAAGCCCCAACAAATGTGTTATCCACCGTGTAGCTCAAAAGATACATTTTGGTCTGCTTTTGATTTTCAAAACACATTGTCCTACCAAATGGAGACATGGATTTCAAAAGAGGAATGAATTTTTATGATTCACATCATTGTGCGTGTCTTTCACTGTGCATGCTCTCCTTTGAAAATGGCATTAAAAATAGAAATTTTGGATTTATTGAAGTATTATGCAGCTAACCTATCTCACACCAGTTGGGATAGTGGGGGGGGGGGGGGGGGGGGGGGAGGGGGAGGCTGGTACTTCATATTCTGTGTAAGACTTTTGCGGAGAAAACAAAAGAGGTGCAAGGTGTTAAAAAAATATGTTTTAAATATGCAGGCTTTGTTCAAATGCAGTTTGTAGGGCCCATTTCATAGAGATGCTGTGGAATGTTTTTACTATACACATCATACAGACAACATTTGGAGAAGTTCACTGCGAGACCCATGTCATCATATCAAAGCTTCAGAGCTCTGCTATGCTTCGCTCACAGACAACAGTGTCATCCCAGAGGCAGCATCCCAAGTTGTCAACTATTTGCGTCGGGTGACCAAGGCAATGCCACGCCACAGCAGATATGAAGCACTGTCTTCAAGAGAAGACGAGGTTTGTGAAATTTACAAGTTGGTTAGGTTTAGTTCCCCCTCCCCCACCAATAGACACAGTACGTGTGTGCTAAGGACAGCGTCACACAGAGATTGCAAAAAAGATGACATTTTCACACGCTTTTGATGTACATTGAATGGTCAACGAATTTTACGGTCAATTGCGCCATGTTTGGACGAAAGGACCTTGATTGTATGGTCAATGACCGCTCACACGACACATAGCATCACTCTTTCTCCCTCTCTTACTAGTTCACGCGAACACAATTTTATTTTCTTTCATCACAGAAGATAATAAAATATTGATGTCGCTAGTACATGTATCACACTTCATGGAAGAGTGAAGAGGTCCCATTTTGGTGGTGGCTCATCCGTATGTCACAAGCACGTCTAGGTCCGTTTCAGTCAAACGTCCCATGAATGGTTTACGGTCACTTTTTCTTGGCAACAGGGGTGACTGTGCATAAGACTAAGAGGTTCTAACCGGCCTCCGTAGCGCAGTGGTTAGCGTGTCGGACTGGCGGCCGGGAGATCCGGGTTCGAATCCCAGCCGAGTCAAGTGGGATTTTTCCTACCAGAGTGGGTGTGCTATGGACCCAATGGGAAGGCTGATGCCACGCAGCCGAGACTCACCCACTTCACAGGTGCGACTTTGGGGGGGGGGTGCTACCCGGGTTATGACACATCGCAAGGTGTGGATGATTACACGGCTGGCACCACAGGTGTCCGCAGTTCCCGGGCCTGGTTAACACCAGGATATTTATGACAGGAAGCGTGGAATGCGGCCCTGTCATGCAGTCCCCAACCACATGGACCACCATGGCATCATCATATAATCACCCTCATCATCATCATCATCATGCAAAATAAAAATAAAAAACGCTGTTCCAGGTTTCTGATCCCTCAAGTCTCCGTCTCACGGTGACCTCATCCCAGTCCTCCAGGAGCCCTACGTGCGCGGTTGTCTTCGGCCAGACCTGCTGCTGTGCGTGGACGGACGTAGTGGTTGACTTGCTACCTCTGGGGGGAGCTCCCACTGATCGACTCCGCGACTGGCAATGTCGTAAGTAGGGGAGTAGTAGGTGTGGTCACCTGAAGGCTACACCGAACACCACTGAAGTGACTCGGCAGCAGTGCGGAGTTTCCTCCGGAGGGAGTCCCCTACTACCTGACATATATATAGCGGCAGGACCGGGAGTCTGGCTGGAACAACCAGCGGGCCTGGGTGAGCACACTGGGGTTGATGGGGATGAGAGGTGTGAGAGGAAGACCTCTGAGGTCGACAAAAGAAAACTTGGAGTAGCAAAAAAAAAAAAAAAGAGGTTCTACTGTACACCCAAAATTGTGTTGGTGTGCCCGCCAACATCTTTCTTGTCCTATATGTGTTTTTGTGGACACAAAATGGTGTTATGCGATGTGTCACTTGGGTGTAATACCACTGGGAGTTTTAAAATGTATTTCTTTATTTTTTATATGTGGCTTATATGGGAGAGAAGTTGATACTAAGGACTGATTCATAATCTGTTCAGTCATTATCTTTGATATTTTGAGTGTTGTTTTGTTTTCTCAAAACACATTACCGATGGTATTACATTGTGGAAAAGCCCTTAGCTAGCCTAATTTTAGCCAAAATTTGGTTGTGTCCGTATACGGGAGTGTTGGCAGGAGTGGGGCGCCATAGACCAGGTCATGACCCGAATAGCCTCCCCTTATTTCCACCCGGTACGAGACTACCCGTCATCCCCCATTTTAGTTTTTAGCTAGCACTAGGAAGGTTGTGTCTGTTCGTGCTCTGCGTTTTTTTAACTTGAACCGGTCGCCCGACCTTGTTTACTGTGAGCTTGGAACTTTGGAACATGTGAACTGTGGAGCTTGAGTCGTTTGGGACGGCTTTTACTCTCTGCTGTGCCGGTTCTCTTTCGTCGACTGGGAGTTCACTTGCCGACAAGGTTTAGCGGTTGGGACTTCGAGCTCACGCAACCTGCCGCGGTGTCGAGACTTCGGAGCCTGCCCGGTCGTGACTGGCGATGAGTTTCAACGACCGGCTGACAGTGGTCCCACTTCGGGGGAGAGACGTGGGTTTGCTACCTTTTGCCGCCATAGACAGGTAATATCTCGGTGAATGCCCTCGACCAGCGCTCTAGGGTGGGAAGGAGCGCCGAGCGTAGGCACGCGCTGTACTCGCCTTCGAATTCGATAATGTTCGTTGTTTCATCGCGCGCGATTTATTTTGCGTGACCTCGGAGGCCACGCTCGCTTGTTCTTCATTGTACCCTATTGTTGCAGATACCAGGTTCGTACCTGCACGTTGTGTGGTGACTTTCAGTGGCCCTCGGACGTGCATGCAGTCTGCCTACCCTGTGCTGGTTGCGATTCGAACCATACGTGTGTGGTGTGCGCTCCATGGCTGGAAGAAAGATGGTCGCAGCTGTGGGGGTTTTACCGCCGAGAGCGACCGACTCCTGTCAGGGACCGACTGACAGACCCGGTGCGGACTACCAAGGCGGGGACCAAGCCGGTACCAGTGGCTAATACGTCCCGACCAAGTAAAGCTTGTAAGTCGCAAGATATCGCGGAGGGCCCTACTAAGGTTACCCTTACCATGGCGACCAGGAGATCTGATACTGAACCCTTGGCAGCGGAAGGAGTGACGCTCAGTACGCCTATGGAGACGGCAGAGAAGAGTGATCCTTCCCCCGGGCTGGCGTCGGCAACCGAATCTACGACGCTACCAGTCCAGAAACACATGATGGATCGCAGACATGACAGGCAGAAACGACCACGTACAAGTAGTCACACGGTGACACACGAGTCTACTACGCCCCATGACAGCTCCGGCACCCGTTGGTCCCGCGAAGGCTCCCGATACCTCGCTTCTTCCCGCTCGTGTGGATGACGCCATCAGCCTGGCCCCGGAGGACTCGGTGTCGGCCTGGCTGGAATCCTCCCCTACCCCTCGCTCGCAGACACCGGAAGATACAGAGATTCCCCCCGCTTCACTGGGTCACAGGACGGAGACCATGCACGCCCTGGACGAAGCTGCTCGGCTCATCGCGGCTGTTCTGCCTGCGGAAGATTGTCCTGCTTCTCCCCCTGCTAAGAAGAGAGCATCGGCGTTCGTGGACGCCGAACTTCACGCTAAACGCTTCAAATCCCTGCCGCAACCTCCTGGGTTCCGAGACATTTGCGACGCCTTCTCCGCTCACCTGCTTCAGGGATCTCTCGGGGATGCCGGCTTCTTTTCTGACAACAAGTGGCCTGCTGACCTGGCGATCGCGTTCCGGCAGAGTTGGTACGCCGGACATTCGCAAGCCTTCGCATGCCCGCTTCCGGCGGTGGATCCCCCTGCGATGTCCTGTGCCAGTCGGTTCCAACGAGCTGTCTCCACCCCGGGCCTGAATACGACTGCTACACTCATCCGCAATGCGGGGTTCTTGGACTTAGCGACACAGGCCATAGTACGACGTGTTGAGGAAGCTTGGAATCCGACCATCGCACCCCTTTTGGCAGACATCCTAGCCTTGGCGGTTTCTGGTAATCGTGCAGCCTACCATACCTCCGTTAACGCCATGACAGCGGCGGCGAACTGCGACCTCATGCGTCGAGATGCGGTATTGACAGCCTGTAACCTACCTGTTGAGATTAAGAACCAGCTTCGCCGGGCCCCTCTCGGCAACGAACTCCTCTTCGGCCCACACTGGCAGTCCGTCAAGGAGTCTAATAAGGATTTGTGGCCTACCCGCGTCGCTTCGCAGCGCTTTCCTCCAGCCCGCAGGCCTGTGGGTCGAGTCTTGCGGTCCTCCAGATCCCCCGCTCGCCCCTTCACCAGGCATGGTCGCCCCCCCCCCCCCCCCCGTAAACCCGCCTTCAGTCGACCCAGTCCACCAAATCCCGCTTCCTCCGACGCCCCCGCCCCCGCTTGGCCTAGACCTGCCCGACGTCCCTTCGGGCGGGGTTGGGCCCGTTGACTGCACACCATCTCCGCCTCCGCCGATCGCTCCCGGGTCTCCTGTCGGCGGAAGGCTAGCACTACACAGCGTCGCGTGGATGGCGCTGTTTCCCGACGACCCGTGGATCCTGTCGACTGTCAGGGCCTTCAGCTGTCCTTTCGGTCTCCCCCTCCTCTGTGCCGGTCTCCACTTTGGACTGCGGTGCCGACCGACCTGCTCAGGGCCGACGCGCTACGCAACGAGGTGGACGCTCTGCTCCGGAAGAACGCCACGGAGGTGGTGCTACGACACGACACCCCAGCCTTCTACAGCCGTCTGTTTGTCGTTCCCAAGCCGGGGGGCAAGTGGCGTCCAGTGATCGACCTTTCTGCTCTGAACAAGTTCATAGTCACCCCGGCTTTCCGTATGGAGACCGCTCGGGCCCTCCGAGCCGCGGTGCAGCCCATGGACTTCGCCGTCAGCCTCGACCTGTCAGACGCTTACCTTCATATTCTGATGCATCCGACGGCCAGACGCTTCCTTCGCTTCGCCTTCGCCGGAGTAGTTACGAGTTCCGCGCCCTCCCCTTCGGCCTCAACCTCAGCCCGTGGGTGTTCACCCGGCCAGGGCCAGACGGACGAGCTAAAGTCCTACGTCGAACTACCTCGACGACCTACTCTGAGGAACCAGGTAGACTCCACTCTGGAGAGGGACAGAGACGCGTTCCTAGTCTTACTCGACTCCCTCAGGTTCATTGTCAACATGGGCAAGTCCGACCTCTCGCCGTCCCGCCGCTTGTTCACCTGGGAATGGAGTTCCGCACCGACCTCAATGAAGTGCAGCTACCGGAGGCGCGTATCAAGAAACTCGGCGATCTGGCGCGACAAGTCGCACAACAGGACAGTGTCCCCGCTCGCGTGTGGTTACAACTTCTGGGGTTGATGAGTGCGGCAGCCGACCTGCTTCGCCTAGGACGACTCTACTCCCGGCCTGTGCAGCTACACCTTCTACTGCACTGGCGACCTCGAAGGACGACATCGACGCGCTGGTTCCGGTGCTCCAGTACATACATTTCATTATCAACTATCATATCAGACATATCAAAAGCCATTCATTATACCACAAAACAAAACACAATAGGCGGATAAGACACCTGAAATCATAACTATACTCATTAGACCCTAAACACCCACTATGCTAGCCTACGCACTAGACGTAGCAATTAATACATGAAGTAAAAACCAGATTATAATGACAAATTCTATAGGTCCCTAACTCACTTAACTAAGTACTTAAATTATCTACATAAATAGTTACAGTATGTCCGTTGCTGGACAGTATGTCTTACACCATTACAGGGGTTCTAACTTACTAATATTCTCTACAGGACACTCAACAATCTTCTCTTGTGGGAAGCCTGCTCCTATTTAATGTTCTTTGCTGAACAGTCTTCTCTTGCGGGAAGCCTGCTCGCTTTGGTTGATTAGTTTGGGTTTAACGTCCACAGCACCGAGGTGATCATGGACGGCGCTGACGGGCGGGTTATGGGAGACAGGGAAATCTATTGCCTATGGAGTACGACCTGAACACTGATCAACTCAGGCGCACTCCAGCTGTGCCACTTTGATTTACCAGGACCTTTCAACGGACATGCTATTGAACAAATCCGTTTTTTCCCCTGGATTGTGAGTCCAGCTACCGGGGTCGGGACGGGACCTGCTCGCTTTGGTTGGTTGGTTAGTTCGGGTTTAACGTCCACAGCACCGAGGTGATCATGGACGGCCCTGACGGGCGGGTTATGGGGTACAGGGAAATCTATTGCCTATGGAGTACGACCTGAACACTGATCAACTCAGGCGCACTCCAAATGTGCCACTTTCATTTACCAGGACCGTTCAACGGACATGCTATTGAACAAATCCGTTTTTCCCCCCTGGATTGTGAGTCCAGCTACCAGGGCCGGGACGGGATTCGAACCCACGACCCGGCGATTCTCTTCGCTCTCCTGCTCTGACGTTTAACCGCCTGAGCTATTTCGGACTCTGTGCTGGCTTTTGCTAGGCACCGCTATTTATACTTTCAACCCTAAGGGTGTGTTCGGCGTGCCTCTCGCTGATTGGCTCGCTCTGGCACTAGCAGCATTGCTGACCACTGGGCCTGCGGGCGTGCTGGGGGAAATTGGTACTACTGTACTAAAACACTGAGCCAAATTATCTCCCCTGCTACACTCCCCCCTCCTTAAGACCTAATGTGACTGTCACATTAGTCTACAAAAGAGAGTATAGACAAAATGCACACAATAATAATAATCCTGCTCAAGCGTGTACATACGGTTTATCAAAATCAAACAATTCAAAGTCCAGTGCAAAAATGAGCAAACAGACCCAGTCTGTTGCTGACGTACAAATCTTCAAAACAACATATTTACTTACTTGTCAGATGATTAACATAGTATTATAAAACAAAAACAACAACAACAAAAAAATGATACACGATCCAAAAGTCCGGGCATGCGCAAATCAATCTGACAACAACAAAATTAAAATCCAGTACTAAACATTTACGCATGAAAAGAACATCCGAAAAGAAACAAAAATTAAACGGATACTAATATCGTTGCTGGTCCTTGGAGAATGTCCTCGGTTTTTCTTGATGTTTAGCGTCCTTCTGTTGTCATTGTCTCTTGTTCACATGACGTGAAAGGTTGCCTGGTCAGAGCCTACCGGACAACACTCTCGTCTGGGGGTTTCTAGCTGGAGCCACTGGCTCAGTTACTCACAGACATGTATGAGACAGACGCCCGTCTCAAATTAAAATCAACGGACTCAATGTGAGCTGGAGGGCCAACTCACTCTCACTAGGGCCAGTACGAGCTCACCCTCGTGAGATGCCGCCATCTCACAAAATTCCTTCGGACATGAGACACACGCATGTGACCACTATACTCTCCTGGTATTGGGTCAAGACCCTCTGAAAACAAATTCAAAAGATTTCCACACAAACAAAAAAAAAAATCGATGCGCGGTGGCTCAACAAGACAAAAAATTTAAGTACCACACATAATTGATATCAAAAAGTCTTGCGACAAAATATTCGCACAAAAATGTTAATCAGTAGACATTCAAAGTATCAAAAACATTCTACATATGGACGCATTTAAATGCGTGAAACATCAAATCATAGTACTGTCAGGGGAGAGAAATGTGCATGATCGACCAGTGATCATAGATCTACTGTGGCCAAAGCACAACAAAAAAAAAAAAGAGATAGGAAAGAGAGGGGGCGCTAAAAAAGTGACTGAAAGCAATGCATATGGAAGCCCCCTGACAGTGCTATAATCTCTCCCCTGACAGTGCTATAATCTACTTTACTTTGTCATTCATTCATTCAGTCCTCTCTGCGCCGTCTGGTGCTTGAGGCGACGGCAAGGGAGCGCCACTTTTGTCTGTCAGCTGCTATTTTGGGTGCTGTTTGCAGAGTAAGGCCTCTGTTCTTGAGCTCTCGCTCCACGGTTCGGCGCCACGTCTCCTTTGGTCGCCCACGGTTTCTCTTCCCCTGTGGTGTCCATCTCAGTGCCACCCTTGGTAATGAGTCAGGTGACATTCTGCAAACGTGGCCTAGCCATCACTTTACTTTGTAACCTTCCTAAAATATTAGCACTGGCAGTCTCCCCTTTTCTTTTCATTTACTACTACAATATCGACTGCAACCCCTTCCCCCCTTTTGGTAGGTTCTCTTTTAGGGTGCATGGAAATTTGGCTCTAGGTGGTGGCATGGAATGTATGCCCTTGCAGACACCACAGTAAAATGTGGTTGTCTTTGCAGGTGGGCAGAAATTCCTGCCTCCTCCAGTATCGCCGATGGTGTGCTGAGGAGGTCGCCAAGACCGAAACAGCTGTCCACACCGGCTAAATATCTGGACCCCCCTCGGGGGGACCTAGATTTAAATTTCCATGCACTGAGTGGCTGGAACAGTGGGATATGTGATACGCCCCCCTTCGGGGGGGCTTCCATATGCATTGCTTTCAGTCACTTTTTTAGCGCCCCCTCTCTTTCCTATCTCTTTTTTTTTTTGTGCTTTGGCCACAGTAGATCTATGATCACTGGTCGATCATGCACATTTCTCTCCCCTGACAGTGCTATAATCTACTTTACTTTGTAACCTTCCTAAAATATTAGCACTGGCAGTCTCCCCTTTTCTTTTCATTTACTACTACAATATCGACTGCAACCCCTTCCCCCATTTTGGTAGGTTCTCTTTTAGGGTGCATGGAAATTTGGCTCTAGGTGGTGGCATGGAATGTATGCCCTTGCAGACACCACAGTAAAATGTGGTTGTCTTTGCAGGTGGGCAGAAATTCCTGCCTCCTCCAGTATCGCCGATGGTGTGCTGAGGAGGTCGCCAAGACCGAAACAGCTGTCCACACCGGCTAAATATCTGGACCCCCCTCGGGGGGACCTAGATTTAAATTTCCATGCACTGAGTGGCTGGAACAGTGGGATATGTTATACGCCCCCCTTCGGGGGGGCTTCCATATGCATTGCTTTCAGTCACTTTTTTAGCGTCCCCTCTCTTTCCTATCTCTTTTTTTTTTTTGTGTGCTTTGGCCACAGTAGATCTATGATCACTGGTCGATCATGCACATTTCTCTCCCCTGACAGTGCTATAATCTACTTTACTTTGTAACCTTCCTAAAATATTAGCACTGGCAGTCTCCCCTTTTCTTTTCATTTACTACTACAATATCGACTGCAACCCCTTCCCCCCTTTTGGTAGGTTCTCTTTTAGGGTGCATGGAAATTTGGCTCTAGGTGGTGGCATGGAATGTATGCCCTTGCAGACACCACAGTAAAATGTGGTTGTCTTTGCAGGTGGGCAGAAATTCCTGCCTCCTCCAGTATCGCCGATGGTGTGCTGAGGAGGTCGCCAAGACCGAAACAGCTGTCCACACCGGCTAAATATCTGGACCCCCCTCGGGGGGACCTAGATTTAAATTTCCATGCACTGAGTGGCTGGAACAGTGGGATATGTGATACGCCCCCCTTCGGGGGGGCTTCCATATGCATTGCTTTCAGTCACTTTTTTAGCGCCCCCTCTCTTTCCTATCTCTTTTTTTTTTTTTTTTTTTTGTGCTTTGGCCACAGTAGATCTATGATCACTGGTCGATCATGCACATTTCTCTCCCCTGACAGTGCTATAATCTACTTTACTTTGTAACCTTCCTAAAATATTAGCACTGGCAGTCTCCCCTTTTCTTTTCATTTACTACTACAATATCGACTGCAACCCCTTCCCCCCTTTTGGTAGGTTCTCTTTTAGGGTGCATGGAAATTTGGCTCTAGGTGGTGGCATGGAATGTATGCCCTTGCAGACACCACAGTAAAATGTGGTTGTCTTTGCAGGTGGGCAGAAATTCCTGCCTCCTCCAGTATCGCCGATGGTGTGCTGAGGAGGTCGCCAAGACCGAAACAGCTGTCCACACCGGCTAAATATCTGGACCCCCCTCGGGGGGACCTAGATTTAAATTTCCATGCACTGAGTGGCTGGAACAGTGGGATATGTGATACGCCCCCCTTCGGGGGGGCTTCCATATGCATTGCTTTCAGTCACTTTTTTAGCGCCCCCTCTCTTTCCTATCTCTTTTTTTTTTTTTTTTTTTTTTTTGTGCTTTGGCCACAGTAGATCTATGATCACTGGTCGATCATGCACATTTCTCTCCCCTGACAGTGCTATAATCTACTTTACTTTGTAACCTTCCTAAAATATTAGCACTGGCAGTCTCCCCTTTTCTTTTCATTTACTACTACAATATCGACTGCAACCCCTTCCCCCATTTTGGTAGGTTCTCTTTTAGGGTGCATGGAAATTTGGCTCTAGGTGGTGGCATGGAATGTATGCCCTTGCAGACACCACAGTAAAATGTGGTTGTCTTTGCAGGTGGGCAGAAATTCCTGCCTCCTCCAGTATCGCCGATGGTGTGCTGAGGAGGTCGCCAAGACCGAAACAGCTGTCCACACCGGCTAAATATCTGGACCCCCCTCGGGGGGACCTAGATTTAAATTTCCATGCACTGAGTGGCTGGAACAGTGGGATATGTGATACGCCCCCCCCCCCCTTCGGGGGGGCTTCCATATGCATTGCTTTCAGTCACTTTTTTAGCGCCCCCTCTCTTTCCTATCTCTTTTTTTTTTTTTTGTGCTTTGGCCACAGTAGATCGATGATCACTGGTCGATCATGCACATTTCTCTCCCCTGACAGTGCTATAATCTACTTTACTTTGTAACCTTCCTAAAATATTAGCACTGGCAGTCTCCCCTTTTCTTTTCATTTACTACTACAATATCGACTGCAACCCCTTCCCCCCTTTTGGTAGGTTCTCTTTTAGGGTGCATGGAAATTTGGCTCTAGGTGGTGGCATGGAATGTATGCCCTTGCAGACACCACAGTAAAATGTGGTTGTCTTTGCAGGTGGGCAGAAATTCCTGCCTCCTCCAGTATCGCCGATGGTGTGCTGAGGAGGTCGCCAAGACCGAAACAGCTGTCCACACCGGCTAAATATCTGGACCCCCCTCGGGGGGACCTAGATTTAAATTTCCATGCACTGAGTGGCTGGAACAGTGGGATATGTGATACGCCCCCCTTCGGGGGGGCTTCCATATGCATTGCTTTCAGTCACTTTTTTAGCGCCCCCTCTCTTTCCTATCTCTTTTTTTTTTGTGTGCTTTGGCCACAGTAGATCTATGATCACTGGTCGATCATGCACATTTCTCTCCCCTGACAGTGCTATAATCTACTTTACTTTGTAACCTTCCTAAAATATTAGCACTGGCAGTCTCCCCTTTTCTTTTCTTTTATCAAATCATAGTGTTAGGCACATAGTATGTGACAAAACATAGGCTAGTTTGGCAGTATTACCTACAAGGAAAAATAAAAATAAAAAATACAAGATATTGGAATATTTCAAGAATATAACAGTGGCTGCATTTATCGTACCATATAAATATTAACGTGATCTCGTGATCTCAGTAGTTGGTCGTCCGTCCGGAGAGGCAGGTTATGAGGCCGGGCGTAGGCCAGCTGACGTGTGCTACTGGCGCCTGCAACACACGTCTGCTACCCAGCACTCAATACCCAAACTCTTCCAGTTTTCCCAACGTGAATTTTTAATATGACACTAACGTGTCTTGAGCCTCACCTGCGCTTTCATGTTCGGAAAGAGTGAGATGGCGCCCCTTTCGGGTCGACATTTCTCTCGCGTCTGTCTCTGGCGGTGGATAGAAGCCCTATACGTCATCACAACCCACGGTCGCAGGTGATCACTCCAATCGTCTCGGTTCTGACTGACGCATACGGACAGCTCAGCACCTGTCGGATAGTCCGATTATGTCTCTCTACCTTGGTCTGTATGAAAAGTCAGCGGGGAACACCAAATTTACAGTTAAACTCTGTTAAAAGTTTGTCCGCTACAGTCTGGGCTGTATGGTCCGAGAGACAATATGCCTCCGCATACTTTGAATAGTAGTCTCCAACGACCATAATGTACTCACCTCCGTCGTGTGACATGGGCAGTGGACCCAGGATGTCCATGGCTATCCTCTCCATGGGCATACCCACGTTCACGTGCTGCATAGGAAGCTTCGCCCTGCCCGGACCCGGCTTCCTTCTTGCACACATGTTGCACTGTCTACACCATCTGGCAACGTCATCCGCCATGCCTGGCCAGTACACGTGTCGTCTGACATTTGCCAGGGTCTTATCGCGACCTAAAAGACCTGCACATCTTATGTCATGTGACATACGTAAAACGTCTTGTCTAATCTCAGCTGGGGCTACTAGCAATAGTACATCGTCCTGAGTAAGACATCTACTGGAAACAACGTAAAGCAATCCATCCACTACTCTCAGACTGTACCACTGAGCTATTAGTTCCAACGGCTGCACCATACTTTGAAAATTCTGGCTTTAAAGGCTTATCTCTCTTCGCTATTAAGGCTAACAGAGTGCTACACACTGGATTCCTCTCTTGGAACTTCGGCTAAGTCCTCACGAGACCACGGAGACAGCAAACCAATTGCTCTCACGAGAAATAGAGTCTGACGCAGCTACAGGAACACACTGTTATCATCCACACAGGAATCAACACTGTTCTCACACTGAGGAATCAACCCCGGTCCGATGAACACCATGCTCCATCCCATCCCTTTCCTCTAGGGACGCGCCCTCTACATCTCTCGACATGCCAGGATTAGATGCACTAGACTGAGCAGAATATAAGGTATCCTCAGCTGACACTCTAAACCATGTCATATACTCTGACCGTTACACCTGTCCTGTTACTGGTAGTACTGCCCTGACTGTCGCCAACAACTGGGTCCACTTGCGGAACATCCTCACCTTTCGGTGAAGCAGGTTTCCTCTGAGTACCGCTTGCTTCTCCACTGTCTGCTACATCATGGCCACGCACTTGCGAGCGTGTCACCACCCCTTACATGCACACAACACTGAATGCACTCTTCCCTCAAACAACGTCTTCTAGGGATTCTAGACAACCCATCCGCATTTCCATGTAGAGTCCCTCTCTGGTGCTCTATCTGGAAATCGGCGTATGTTTCCAAAGTAGCCACCCATCTGGCTACCATGCCTTCAGTTTGATCGAATGACTTGAACCACCTAAGGGAGCTGTGGTCAGTTCTGACCAAAGACGGACGTCCCCAAAGATAGTGTGAAAAATACTTGACGAACTTTACCACTACATACAACTCTCTGTATATGGTACAGTATCTCTGCCTAGATTTAGACAAAGTACGACTCGCATACTGTAAGCGATCACTTTCTCTTCTCCACCTTGGATCTGTGACAACACGGCACCTACCGCTGTTGCCGAAGCATCAGTATCGAGGATAAATTTACCCTCTCTCGTCGGATAAGCTAAGACGGTTTAAGAGACCAGAGCTGCCTTCAATTTCTCGAACGCAGTCTGACACTTCTCGCACCATTCAAACTTCTGGTTTTTCTTAGTCAGGTTAGTCAGGGGACTGGCTATCTCTGCAAAGCCAGTTTACCACTGCCTCCACTTTCGCTGGATCACACGGTCGTCCCTTCACGCGACACGACATGACCGAGAAAGGTACACTCAGTTTGAAACAAACAGCATTTGGACGGTTTTAGTTTCAGATTTGCTTCCCTGAACTTCTGGAAAACTACCCTGAGATTCTCTAGTGCCTAAACAGATTACGTCATCAATGTAAACTAGGCACCTTTCGAACAAAACACCGCTCAGTGTCATTTCCATCAACCTTTCAAATGTCGCTGGGCTGTTGCAAAGCCCGAACGGCATAACTTTGAACTGAAAAAGGCCCTTGTGCGTTGCAAACGCAGTCTTTTGTTTATCTTTATCGTCCATTTCAACTTGAAAGAAACCATGAGATAAATCGAGTGTTGAAAACCAACAAGAACCCGACAAAGCATCAAGTGAATCTCCGATATGAGGAAGGGGATACGCATCTCCTGTAATCGACACAGAACCTGACAGACCCGTCCTTTTTCTTGACCAACACCACGTTTGCTGTCCAAGGACTATCACTGGGTTTTATGACATTTTCTTCTAAACATCTTTTCAATTTCTTTCTCAACAGTTTCTCTTTGAGCTAACGGAAGACGACGGGGAGGTAGTTTCACTGGCTTACTATCCCCGGTATCAATCGTATGTTTCACTTTGCTCGTTCTACCAAGCTTAGCACCTGGGGACTTAGCACCGAAGGGGGGCGTATCACATATCCCACTGTTCCAGCCACTCAGTGCATGGAAATTTAAATCTAGGTCCCCCCGAAGGGGGTCCAGATATTTAGCCGGTGTGGACAGCTGTTTCGGTCTTGGCGATCTCTTCAGCACACCATCGGCAATACTGGAGGAAGGCAGGAATTTCTGCCTACCTGCAATGACAGCCACATTAAACTGTGGTGTCTGCAGGGGCATACATCCCATGCCACCACCACCACTCTCTTCAAAAGACTCAAACTCACTCGCTAGTGCTATGGCCTCATGGATGGTGGAAGGATGGTGAAACTGTACATGTCTCATCAGGTCTTTAGATGGCAAACCACTGACAAACTGATTTATCACAAAATATGTATGTCTGCCTCGCGTTGTGTTCAAAATACCACACGCGCAATGGACCTACCACAGTATCCAGAGAAACCCTAGTTGATATGATCGTAGTAGTGACTGTGCGTGCATTGCCATGTGTGCCACACTGAACTGATAAGCTAAGTACGTCAACAAACTCTCAGCATGTTCTCAGTCTCACACACACACACGTATACACACTCTTGCGCTGCCATATCACACAAACGTGTACGGACATCAGTACTGACTCGCATCCTCGCATTCCGAATCAATCTCTGACTCTCAGTGATGCCGATTTCTATAAGTGCTTTAGGTTTATTTCCAGTACATACATTAAATTATCAATCATCATATCAGACATATCAAAAGCCATTCATTATACCACAAAACAAAACACAATAATACAGACGCTTATAAGACACCTGAAATCATAACTATGCTTACCTACTCATTAGACCCTAAGCACCCAAAACTATGGTAGCCTACGCACTAGACGTAGCAATTAATACATGAAGTAAAAACCATATTCTAATGACGAATTCTATAGGTCCCTAACTCACTTAACTCATTCTACCCCAACACCGAAATCCCCAAATTTTGCCGTTGTCCTCTGAAGACTGCATTGCAATGTAGGACACAGATCGACCATGATAGTTCAAGGGTGATGCCAGAATAGCTTGGCGCCCATAGGCGCCAAGCTCTTCTGGCATCACCCTTGAACTATCGTGGTCGATCTTTATCTTGCTGTGGTGTGTCTGGGGTAGAATGAGTTAACTAAGTACTTAAATTATTTAATTAAATAGTTACAGTTGCTGGACAGTATTTCTTACACCATTACAGGGGTTCTAACTTACTACTATTTTCTACAGAACACTCAACAGTCTTCTCTGCTCGCTTTTGGTTGGTTGGTTAGTTCGGGTTTAACGTCCACAGCACCGAGGTGATCATGGACGGCCCTGGAGGAGGGGTTATGGGGGACAGGGGCGGTCCGTGGCGCAGTGGTTAAGGCGCCTGCCACCAATGCTAAAGGTGCGAGGTTCGATTACGGGTTCCGGCGTCGGATTTTTCTCCTCTAGTAAGTGTCACCGTTAATTCGGACGGACCGTCGGGGTTCTTTCTCCGGTACTCCGGCTCTTCCTCCCCACTACTTTGGTATCAGTTTCAGCCCACTTAATCAAATTTCAAATACAAACGATTTTGAATTTCCAAAAACTACAGTAGCTCGCTTGAGCTTGCCCTTAGCACCACGTGAATGTTCTGTGTTTATGTACAGTGTGTGAGTGAATGCGCGTGATTCACGTGAGCGTGCTTGTTGGGTTCAGTTCGCGGCGGCGCTTTGAGCCGATTTTCAATTGGGATAAAGCGCCTATTTAATGCGCTTATTACTATTACTATTACAGGGAAATCTATTGCCTACCTGAACACTGATCAACTCAGGCGCACTCCAACTGTGGCACTTTGATTTACCAGGACCTTTAAACGGACATGTTATTAAACAAATCCGTTTCCCCCCCTGGATTGTGAGTCCAGCTACTAGGGCCGGGACGGGATTCGAACCCACGACCCGGCGATTCCCTTCGCTCTCCTGCTCCAACGTTTAACCGCCTGAGCTATTTCGGACTCTAGCCTGCTCGCTTTTGCTAGGCCTCGCTTTAGGAAGGAAGGAAGATTTGAAAGGGATAGGGACTTCCAGCTCTCGCTGATTTCGTCCAGGGGGGGTGGGGGGGGGGGGGCTAGGGGAGGGGGGGGGTCGTCTCGCTGTCTGTCTGTCGCTCCGTCGCACAGCGGCTGGTGGTGGTGCCGGGGCCGGGTGGGTGGCGGGTATGGTGTCTTCTCAGTGGTTGTGGCGGGTGGAATTGCCGGTTGGGGGAGGTGAGGTGTTCCAGCCACTGGAGGAGCTCTTGGATGGGTAGAACCGTAGCTGGTGGTGGTTTCTTGGTAGTTGGGGTGACGGTGGGGGCGGCCAGTGGAGTCTGGGCCTTGGTGTCTGGCGCTGGACAAGGCGTGGTGGGTAGTGTTTCTGTGGTGGCAGGCGGAGGTGTGGTGGTGGTGTTGGTAGTAGGGGTGGCCGTTGGTCTTTTTTCTTCTCCCGGGTCCGGATGTGTAGGGGTGGTCGTCTGCGTCGTCGGTGTGGTGGGTTGTTGGGTCCGTTGGTCGGGATGGGGTCTGTGGCTTGGTCCTTCGAGGTTAGTGTGGTGGAAGTGCTGGCTTCCGTACGGGTAGGGTGAGGTTCCGTCCCGCTGCCCGTTTCTTTAGTGGTCGTTGGCGTGGTGTTGGTGTCTTTGGTTTCCGTATGTGGGGAGGCTTGGCTTCCTGTCGACTTGGTGGTAGGCGGGGAGCTTTGGGTTTCCGCCTCCTGTGTCAGCGGGACTCCCTGACATCCGTGGCTGGCTGTCGTGGGCGGGTGGAAACCCTTAAGGGATCCGTTTTCGAACAACCAACGGGTGGTGGTTCGCGCCCGGTGGTAGCTGTTTCCCTCTGAGGAGATGATGGCTGGCGCGGTGGCTGTCAACAATCTTACGAGGCCGTCAAGGTCCATTGGCCCCAAGCGAACTTTCTTCTCCCGTTTGGTCCATTCCCTCTCTATTGCCAAGTGTTCTGGAATATGGACCAGCGGGGAGGCTGGCGTGTAGTCCGGTTCGGGTCCCGGTTCCTCGTGTACTGGTGGGTAGCCGGCGTGGGCGGTCAATTCTCTTGTGAAGCGGCCGTTTTCACTGTACGGTGAAAGCGTCGTCGTCACTAGGTCGGTGTAGGCTGTTAGCCGCTGTTGGTAGTCTGCGAAGTTGTCTTCTGGTTTGAACAGAGGCATATCATGGATAGCCTCCATTGGGTTTCTCGTGGATCTCGTGGTTCTCGGTGTGTTTTCCGTCTGGCTGGGCGCCCTGACAAGGGCGCGTTGGTGTCTTCGGTTAGACATGCTGGTTAGGCGATAAAACACTGAGCCAAATTATCTCCCCTGCTACACTATCATCAACTAACCTTCTGCCAGTTTGACTGAAATATTTGCACAAGTGCCAATCAACAATTACATTCTACTCAGAACTCTGACTCAGCCTCTTCCGAAAATAACAAAACTGAGGGACAGCTGACAATTAACTATCATTAGATAGCTTATTAAAATATCAGGTACAATAGAGGTAGTAGGTCTAAACAAAACTGGCACTTTTCTTTTTCTAAAGGTACTGCATTTGGCATTTTCAAGTAATTACGAAGTCACTGTGATCTTTGTAGCTACATTTCCCTGTTTCATTTTTTAAATAATGCAGCTATCACCAGTGTCACACACACGCACCAAATGAACACAAAAAAAGGCAGACAAGGCCGTAAGTACATTCAACAGAAATACAGGAACTCACTCGTCACATAGCCAATACCCACATGGGCATCAGTCCTTTATGTTCACACCATTACCAAGTATGCAAACCAAGGGGAATCACAGCGCTGGACAGACAACAGTTAGATCCCCTGCCCCCACCTATCAGGCACCCAATCGCCAGCCCACAGAGAAATACGCAGGTATAGAATAAGACGATCATTTCCATCCTCTAACGAATGGATCAGGTCTCTTATATAACCCATGTCTTTCTCCGGAACTTAGTAGGAAGTGGGCAGGAGAAACATACATACACAAACATGAAGGTGCGCTACTATATGTGGTCGGGTAAATACCCTGATTTCCCACAGTAGATGCACAGAACATTACACAACAATGTAACGATACAAATTTGCCTCGAGTTATAGATACTCACAAACCATATAGGTGAGGCTAGCGCTGGCAGAATTGTATGCAAACCAAGGGGAATCACAGCGCTGGACAGACAACAGTTAGATCCCCTGCCCCCACCTATCAGGCACCCAATCGCCAGCCCACAGAGAAATACGCAGGTATAGAATAAGACGATCATTTCCATCCTCTAACGAATGGATCAGGTCTCTTATATAACCCATGTCTTTCTCCGGAACTTAGGAAGTGTGCAGGAGAAACATACAGACACAAACATGAAGGTGCGCTACTATATGTGGTCGGGTAAATACCCTGATTTCCCACAGTAGATGCACAGAACATTACACAACAATGTAACGATACAAATTTGCCTCGAGTTATAGATACTCACAAACCAGATAGGTGAGGCTAGCGCTGGCAGAATTGCATGCAAACCAAGGGGAATCACAGAGCTGGACAGACAACAGTTAGATCCCCTGCCCCCACCTATCAGGCACCCAATCGCCAGCCCACAGAGAAATACGCAGGTATAGAATAAGACGATCATTTCCATCCTCTAACGAATGGATCAGGTCTCTTATATAACCCATGTCTTTCTCCGGAACTTAGGAAGTGGGCAGGAGAAACATACATACACAAACATGAAGGTGCGCTACTATATGTGGTCGGGTAAATACCCTGATTTCCCACAGTAGATGCACAGAACATTACACAACAATGTAACGATACAAATTTGCCTCGAGTTATAGATACTCACAAACCAGATAGGTGAGGCAAGCGCTGGCAGAATTGTATGCAAACCAAGGGGAATCACAGCGCTGGACAGACAACAGTTAGATCCCCTGCCCCCACCTATCAGGCACCCAATCGCCAGCCCACAGAGAAATACGCAGGTATTTACCCGACCACATATAGTAGCGCACCTTCATGTTTGTGTATGTATGTTTCTCCTGCCCACTTCCTAAGTTCCGGAGAAAGACATGGGTTATATAAGAGACCTGATCCATTCGTTAGAGGATGGAAATGATCGTCTTATTCTATACCTGCGTATTTCTCTGTGGGCTGGCGATTGGGTGCCTGATAGGTGGGGGCAGGGGATCTAACTGTTGTCTGTCCAGCGCTGTGATTCCCCTTGGTTTGCATACAATTCTGCCGGCGCTAGCCTCACCTATTTGGTTTGTGAGTATCTATAACTCGAGGCAAATTTGTATCGTTACATTGTTGTGTAATGTTCTGTGCATCTACTGTGGGAAATCAGGGTATTTACCCGACCACATATAGTAGCGCACCTTCGTGTTTGTGTATGTATGTTTCTCCTGCCCACTTCCTAAGTTCCGGAGAAAGACATGGGTTATATAAGAGACCTGATCCATTCGTTAGAGGATGGAAATGATCGTCTTATTCTATACCTGCGTATTTCTCTGTGGGCTGGCGATTGGGTGCCTGATAGGTGGGGGCAGGGGATCTAACTGTTGTCTGTCCAGCGCTGTGATTCCCCTTGGTTTGCATACAATTCTGCCAGCGCTAGCCTCACCTATCTGGTTTGTGAGTCATTACCAAGTAGTTCGGTCATGGCATCATCTAACCCCTGTTTCTCCATCGTTGACTTTTTTCCGTTTCCCTTTTGTCGACGGTCTTTAGGGAAAGGAATTTTTTTTGGGACTCCTCCTCCTCAAGAGAGATATTGGGCGCAGTGTCCCGGGGAGTCGTTTCGGCCATCCCCTGACAAAAGGATAATGAATTAATCAATGCTGGAGCGAGGCCCTAGCCCAACCCACCATCAGCTGCACAATATATCACACTAATAGTGGGTAAGGAAAGAATGGGCAAAATGCAAAACCACATACTGCTTGAAACCCCCTTGTGCATGTAGGCATTGGTACTGTAAACAGTGCTGGTGGCTGGCTTGCACAAAGATTTTGCATCTGACCTGTTGCTGAGGTCTTGTCTCTCTTGGCTTGACTTCGCGAACGAAGATTCTATAGGGCTTGCCCACGTCGTCTGCAGGCATTTTCGTGGCTGCGGAGGCCAATCCGGGACAGGCAGGTTCGACCGCAGTGGCTGCAGGGGAAGGTCTGGTCAGGGTTCTGAGTTACGACAACTCTGTTTTTTCTTCTAAGCCGCTTGTCCTTAAGGTTAGCTCTGCGAGAGTCCTCAAAGGAGACGGCCGCCTTGTGAATGGTGGAGCGCCAGGTGTCACGGTCCGCAGCAAGCGAAGACCACTGGCGGTGGTCGATTTGGCAGGCACTAAGCGACTTCTTGAGACCGTCTTTGTATCTTTTCTTTGGTGCCCCTCTGTCTCGGTGTCCAGTGGCGAGCTCGCCGAACAGAGTGATCTTGGGTTGGCGATGATCTTCCATCCTGGAGACGTGCCCCCGCCCAGCGAAGCTGTGTCCGCAGCAGCAAAGCCTCGATGCTCACAGTTTCCGCCTGTTCAAGGACCTCGACGTTGGTGACATAGTCACTCCAGTGAATGCTGAGGATGGTACGCAGGCAGCGCTGGTGAAAGCGTTCGAGGAGTCGTAGTTGGCTGCCGTAGAGGGCCCAGGACTCGGAACCGTACAGCAGGGTGGTGAGGACGACGCTGATCTTGGTGCCTTTTTTCAGCTGTTGATTGTGCCACACCCGCTTGAATAGTCGCCCGAAAGCACTGTTCGCTTTTGCCAGCCTGTTGTCCAGCTCCTTGTCCAGCTTGGCGTCTGACGTGATGATGCAGCCAAGGCAGGTAAACTGGTGTACAGACTTCAGTTCGGACTCGCCGATGGTGATGTGGGGAGGGCGATGCTCTTCCTTGGGTGCCGGCTGATGAAGGACCTCTGTCTTTTTCAGACTGACCTCAAGTCCAAAGAGCTGGGCAGTATCTGCGAAGCAGGACGTAATGCGCTGCAAGGCTCTCTCTGTGTGTGCAACGAGGGCAGCGTCATCAGCGAAGAGCAGCTCACGAATCAGTTGGTCTAGAGTTTTCGTGTGGGCCTGCAGTCGTCTGAGGTTGAACAGGCTGCCATCAAGACGATACCTGATGTACACTGCGTCGTCATCGTCGAGGTCCACTGTGGCCTGCTTCAACATCATGCTGAAGAAGATGGTGAAGAGGGTCGGTGCCAGCACGCAGCCTTGCTTCACGCCGTTGCGAATGGGGAATGGTTCTGAGAGGTCACTGTTTAGTCTGACCTGGCCTTGATGGGTCCTCGTGGAGCTGGACGATCATGTTGAGGAACTTTGGGGGACAACCTAGTCGCTCCAGGATCTGCCACATACCTTGCCTGCTCACAGTGTCAAACGCTTTTGTTAGGTCGACAAACGTTACGTACAGCCCTTTGTTCTGCTCGCGGCACTTCTCCTGAAGCTGTCTCAGCACAAAGACCATGTCGGTGGTACTCCTGTTGGCTCTGAAGCCACACTGGCCCTCTGGGAGGTGGTCTTCAGCGATGGCAGGTACCAGCCGATTCAGGAGCAACCTTGCGAGAATTTTCCCGGCAATGGACAGCAGGGTAATTCCACGATAATTAGAGCAGGCAGACTTCTCTCCTTTGTTCTTGTACAGGGTGATGATGACTGCATCACGGAGATCCTTTGGTAGTGTTCCTTTTTCCCAGCAGCAGAGAAAGAGGTCGTGGAGCTTGTTGTGCAGTGCTGGGCCTCCATGTTTCCAGATCTCTGGCGGGATTCCGTCAATGCCTGCTGCTTTGCCACTCTTGAGCTAGTGGATGGCTGTGAGGGTCTCTTCGGCGGTGGGCGGTTCGTCCAATTCAACCTTTAGTGGAAGGTGTGGGATTTGGAGGATGACTGTTTCTTGAACAGTGCGTTCAGCGCCGAAGAGGTCCTGAAAGTATTCCGACCAGCGGTTCAAGATGGAGGTATTATCTGTGAGGAGGGGGACTTTGTACCAGGTGCCTAGGGCCATACACTGCTTTCGCAGGGGACTTTGTACCAGGTGCCTAGGGCCATACACTGCTTTCAGTGCTTCGTAGAAGCCCCTGTAGTCACCGTTGTCAGCGCAGAGCTGGGTCCTCTGTGCGAGTCTGGACCACCACTCGTTCTGGAGCTCTCTAAGCTTGAGCTGCCTTCCGCCTCAAGGCAGACTTCTTCACAGGGCAGGAAGGCTGGGCTAGGTGGGCCTGGTGGGCGGCTCTTTTTTTTTGCTAGAAGTTCCTGGATCTCTACGTCGTTTTCGTCAAACCAGTCTTTGTTCCTCTTTCTAGCAAAGCCCAAGACTTCCACAGAGGATTTTACAATAGCAGTTTTCAGTTGTTCCCAGAGTGTTTCAGGAGAGGAGTCTTCTGGATCATATGTGTCTTTGAGCATGCGCTGTAAATCGGCCTGAAGGGCAGCTTTCTTGTCGTCACGCTGAAGGCTGGCAACATCAAGCTTTTTCTTGGGAGGGCCCCCTTTCTTGGGTTTCAGCTTGAGGCGGAGCCTGAGTTTGCAGCGAACAAGGCGGTGGTCAGTGTGGCACTCTGCGCTGGGCACCACTCTGGTGAGGAGGACGTCACTGCGGTCCCTCTGACGCACTAGGACATAGTCGATAAGGTGCCAGTGCTTGGAGCGAGGATGCATCCAGGTGGTCTTTCGACTGTCCTTTTGCTGGAAAGCAGTGTTGGTGATGACAAGTTGCTGCTCTGCACAGAGCTCCAACAGTAGGCGACCATTGTCATTGCAGTTCCCAACGCCATGCTTGCCGAGGACTCCTTTCCAGGTTTCAGAGTCTTGGCCCACTCTGGCGTTGAAGTCGCCAAGGATGATGACTTTGTCGTCTGCAGGGGTGCTCTGCAGGAGGCTGCGCAGGTCAGAGTAGAACTTGTCTTTTTCTGCAGGCTCTGCCAGGAGGGTTGGGGAGTACACACTGAGAAGGGTGACGTACTGCTGGTGTCTCAGTGGGAGGCGCATGGACATGATGCGGTCGGAGTGAACCGTTGGTAGGTTTTCCTAGTCGCAATGGGGGTCTTCACCATGAAGCCCACGCCTGAGAGCCGTCTTTCTGATGCAGGCCTGCCTGACCAGTAGAGGGTGTAGCCAGCGCCAAGTTCTTGGAGGCTGCCTTCCTCCGGAAGGCGTACTTCGCTGAGCGCGGCGATGTCGATATTTAACCTCCGCAATTCATGGGCAATGAGGGCGGAGCGACGTTCAGGGCGTCCCCTGTCTGCTGTGTCGAGCATGGTTCGGATGTTCCAGCATGCTACGTTGAGTCCGGTCGTGGTCGTCATGAGAGTGGATCCATTGTTTTTTCTTGTTTTCTGACCGCATGAGAAGATGCCCGTTGACCGCGGCTAGCCAACTGGGGTTACGAGGGGATGAGCTTTGGTTAGGCCACCTTTTCTAGGCCCCTCTCCGTGTGGAGCAAGCAGTGCTGTCCCTAGAGAAGGCTGCTTGGTCGTTCAGGGTGTGCCGAGTGACGTTGTCATCCCCAGGTCAACATCAGGCGACCAATATCCTGAACCGCCTGCATGCAGGTTTGAGACTGCGGCTTCCAGTGACATCTTTCACCTGCCGTTTTGCCCCTTGCCCATCGCTACAGGACTTGGAAAGTTCAGTGTCATAGTCCGTGGGCGTTTCCTAAAGCCTGCGCGGTGGAGCTTTTTGGTGGAGTGCAGTGTGCGCAGTACTGGCCCCACCCTTTAAACCCTTGGTTCGTTTGCCATGGCCTAGCAAGCTGGGAGGGTGGCATCGAGGTCCTCGGGTCGTAGGTTTTATATCAGACTGTCCTTGTCTTAGTCTCTGGCTCAAAAGCCTTCCCCGGAGACACGGCTTTGATGTCAGGGGTTTCCTCCCTTAGCCTTTCCGCAGCCAAGCGGCCAGGCCTGCAAGGCAGCAGGGGACTCGTGGGGGCCGGGGTCGTCTATGTCCCGTGCAGATGTGAACATCTGCCCACTGCCCAGACGGTGACACCAGAGGAGAAAAATCCAACGCCGGAACCCGGTATCGAACCTCGCACCTTTGGCATTGGAGGCAGACGCCTTAACCACTGCGCCACTTCCCCTGAGGTAGACCGTCATCGAAAGGAAATGTTGATTAAATTGACAAAAGTGGCTATATTCTGCACAAAGTTTCATAGTAATGCAGCCACTATGTCAGTGACCTTTCCAACAATCGAACATATATTCAGAAATACTGTCAGTCTTCCAGCTGCACAAGCCAGCACAATGAAGGCGCAACAAGCAATCACACAAGATTGCCATCCTTTGACATCCTTTACAGCATAACATTAACACTACTGTGGTTTTGAGTATCGAACTTTAGTAGCTGGTCGGGTAACCACGATTCAACAGTTTTTAAACGTCCCCTCAGACAACCATCCTGGCTAGCATTCTAGTTGTGACTGTTTCTTCCTCACTGCTAACACAAAAAGAGCCTAAGTTTATAGATCATCTTAGAAGGTTTTTAAGTAGAAAACAAATCATACCTAGCACCACAAGAGACTGTCCAGCAAAGGACTGGATGACCCTCTGCTGGTGGTCCTCCCATTATCCATCTATTGTGGGCATGAAATAAGTTTGGGCCTGGGAACTTCAGTTTCAACATCTCAACCCACAGTAACATCTTGCTGTAATTATTCCCTGAGAACAATATAGTGCAGGCGATCAAAAAGTCACCACCATCTGAAAGATTCGTGGCCAGCACTGCACACCTGAAAGCAAAGTAGACATAAAAAATAAACTCATTGAATATCTGCAGTTGTGTATTGCCCATACCTCCTCTAGACGCAGAATGTCTAAAGTATCCTTTAGTCACATCTGGGTCAAACCTCTCCCAGTTTGTCATATAGCTCTGCAGAGCTCTTTGTACTAACGCAAACAAATAAAAAGACCTGTGGATTTTGAGCACACCTGATGCAAAAGGGAGCAAGATGGGATACACACAGGCCAGTCTGCAAAAGCGTGTTTGTTTTTCTTTATCTGCGGTGGCAGTGACTAGGTGTGTGTGTGTGTGTGTGTGTGTGTGTGTGTGTGTGTGTGTGTGTGTGTGTGTGTGTGTGTGTGTGTGTGTGTGTGTAACTGGACATGTGTGTGTGTGTATTGGAAGGGGGGGGGGGAGATAGGGGCGCATGAGCAAAATAAATCCTTCTGCCCCCCCCCCCCCCAAAAAAAAAAAAAAAAAAAAAAAAAAAAAAAAAAAACAAGAACAAAACAACAACAAACAAACAAACAAACAAACACACATCATTTCAAGTAGCAGGCTGAAACAATTAACTCATGTATTTGTGGTGCACGCTTGCACTGCTCAATGATACACTTGTATACTGGCTCTTCAGGTGCTCGACATAGGCCAGGCACACTGTCGAATCCGTTAGTGTCTCGCAAGCCTCATCCGTTACACGGATAATGCCTCTTCTTACACGGATAATGTCACATCCTCCTCTGCCTGCTCCACATCTTCCTTCTCCAAGCCAAACTCTACTTCTTCATAGGCGACGTCTTCTATTTTCTATAGAAACTCATCAGGCCTGAGGAACAGAAAGGATTAGAAGAATATGTAATAATTATCAGACAGCAGCTTAAAATACTCTGACCCAATTATTTGTGGGCAGCAGGGATCACCAAACAAACAAATTAACAGCTCATGTGAAAAGTTCAGATATCACTACTAATAACAAACATGGGTACTTGATGGCAAAAGTGAGCCCATGTTAATCAGTAGTTGTCCCTGCAGCTTCGCTGTAAAATCTAAAAACATGGTGGCATTTTCTCCGACAAACCTCAAACAAGCACCCATTTATGCTTTACTATGAGATATACCAAATCGGTGACCACTCTAAAAGGTCAAAACCACAGAGAGCCAAGAAATAAAATAACCATATTTTCACGTAATTTGTACTGATAGGTCGAATTCAAAGGTATGTGAAACAATGTCATGTATAATGAGCTATTAGGACTGATATTTTTTCTCACATTTCATACTAACACATTCACACAGTTCAAATGTCAAGGTGTGAGAAAGTGTCATGCATATTGATAAATGAGGGCTGTACCGTTGTTCTAGGAACATTTCCTGAACTCGAAATATCAGTAGCTCACTCAAACAAGGGTGCTCTAAAATCAGTTCAAACTAACTTTCAGCAAAGATTTAATTATGTTTGACGCAAAATGCCCTGACACGCTTCGAAAGGATGTGAATCGACCATAATGGTTCAAGGGTGGTGTCGGAATAGCCTGCTGTGGCTAGGCGCCAAACGCCATCTGCCTCCAGAACTGTGCAACACTGCAAGGATATCATCACAGACAACAGACAGCAGATGGCTGGTTCAGACAACTTTCATCAAAATGAAAGTTGTCAGGGGAGAGAAAGCACAACAACAACACACAAAAAAAAGTGATAGGAAAGAGGGGGTGCGCTAAGAAAGTGACTGGAAGCAATGCATATGGAAGCCCCCCCGAAGGGGGGCGTATCACATATCCCACTGTTCCAGCCACTCAGTGCAAGTGAAATTTAAATCTAGGTCTCCCAAGGGGGGACCGGATATTTAGCCGGTGTGGACAGCTGTTTCGCTCTTCAGCACACCATCGGCACACCATCATGCCTTGTCACGTACACATGCAATCAGAGAGAGAAAGAGAGAGAGAGAGAGCGAGAGAGAGAGAGAGAGAGAGAGAGAGAGAGAGAGAGAGAGAGAGAGAGAGAGAGAGAGAGAGAGAGAAATAAAGAGAAATGAAATAATTAAATTAAATTAAATTAAATTAAATTAAACTTTATTTGCCAACGGATGACACATGGGACATTTTTCGGATTTGCCGTTGCTACTCTACAGAAAATAATCAAACAGTACACCGAGATACAAATTAATGTAGTTTCACACACACACACTCGTACAATCATGTTGACTGGCTTGCATATATATTATAATGAATGGCAATAGAATATTTCACAGTAAAAGCATGGTGGATAGATCAAATGTACAGGATTAGGGGATCATGGAGAAAAGAACAAAAACTCTGAAGAGTTTATATTGGACTTAATGATTGGTGCTTAAAGAGGCTTTCTTTAAGCAAAGAGAGCGATTTGCATTGCGCTATGCTCGGTGGCAATGTGTTGCATAATGAGACACCAGAAAATGCAAGGATAGTTTTAAATGTCAATTCTGGGACGTGGCATCATAAAATTTCTTCTGGATATGGAATAACCCAGGTCAGGTTTAGTAAAAAGTTTGCATGGATATTCCGGAGAGAGACAGAGAGATAGAGTGAGAAAGACAGAAACAGACAGAATAGCAAACTATTTTACAGCTTTACCTTTAAATCCGGCCTTAACGACTGACTGCTCCATTTATAAAAAAAATATTACTCCAATGGAGAAAATAACACTTTACCAAGCTCAAGTTGTCCATTTTCGTACCGTCACAATAAGACAGTTTTCAGCACACACTGGTAATGCTGTGAAATTGTTCACGATTATGAACCTCACCATTTCCACAAAGACGATTAGTGTATATTTAATTGTAGAAAATTCTTTGATGCACAGACAAATGTTTTGATTATAGGACGATTTTCACAACACAAGCTCTGTGTCACGGCAGTACATGATTTAACTTGTGTCTTCATCGCTGTCGTTGACGTTCGGTTCGGGCAGAGGGTCAGCAGCAGCGGATGATGTGGGAAGTGCTTCATAAAATGGGTGGTGCTCCTCGGGAATTATATTTGTTCTGCAAAGCTAGACCAGATCTCGCTTTTTAGCTTCCGATATCGGCAGTTTGGAAGATCTTGTTTTCAAGCCGTTTGCCAGAGCTTCCAACAAGACGGAGCGCGCGATACTCTTCTTCAAAGTTGTATTTATACAGCATAAACTCAATAGGACTTGATGTTCAGCCAATTCACTGGCTGACCTTGATGTTAGTCTTTGTGTTTCGAACCCTGGTGGAAGCAATTTTTTTGAAGTCATAAAAGTCTGTGTGTTTTAGAGGGACCACTGTGTATGGTTTGTTTCTCCGTGCCAGTCGCAGCACAGTATCCCAGTGACTGGGTGTGCAGATGGGTGTAGCTTTCTTTGCGCAAGTAATCGCTGAATGCATCGAATCACACTCCATCTGAGTATGCCCGGTCTCTAAAAAAGTCTGTGTAATCTTGTGTACGGTAGGCTTAGTTTTCAAGACATGCATCAACGCTGTCACAAGAAACTGATTTCTGTTTTGGCCCGAACAACAGTCTGAGAAAATGACTTATTGGACGTGGTCTGGCAGGGTAGAGGAACACGCATTTCGCATGCCCCTCTCTTGCCCTGTTTCATTCCACTTGACACACTTCCCTGTTCTACCAGCCAGTGAATAAGTTGTAAAATTATAAACACACTGTTGACTGACCAAACCACGAGGTGCCTGCAAGTCGGCTTGCATGTCCATGGTGATCACATGTTTCTTCCGATCCTTCTTTGCAGTCTCTTTGGCGTTCTGCTTTTTTGTTCTCGCATTGTCTCTTCTTTCAAGGTGTTTCACGTGCGATTCTTTTTCAGCTTTTGAAAGGGTTCCTTGCTTTTCTTTTATTGATGCATTGTGCACACTGGTCTTTTTTCGGGTGATGGAA
Organism: Semisulcospira habei; assembly: GCA_036245525.1. Classification (NCBI taxonomy): domain Eukaryota; kingdom Metazoa; phylum Mollusca; class Gastropoda; family Semisulcospiridae; genus Semisulcospira; species Semisulcospira habei. The sequence goes on along the minus strand of BTPG01000003.1, from coordinate 125,454,529 downwards.
AGACGTAATTTTCTGAGAAAATACGCCGGTATGTTATAATAATAATAATAATACCGTTATTCAAGACAAGATGGCGGCCATGCAACACCTCCTGGCCGCCCGCTCCGGCAGAAATGGTCGCCACCGACAGTATTCTAGCCATTGTACCTTCGTTTGATATACGATGTCAGTCCCTGCAATGCTGCATCACGACCGGTATTTCTTTTTGATGACTTTTGGCAATTTGATGTGCTGTGACTGTTACTATTGGATTTTATATTTTTCTCCGGCCGCTGTGCCGCTATGCTGGGAGTTGATACTCGCTGATTCTTGTTGTACCAAGCGGATATCAGAAGAACAGCGCGCGCTATGCTGTGGCAATGCCACCAACGCAAAATGCAAAATGTAGATCTGCTTTTTATGATTTTTATGATTAAGAAATTTTATGATGCCACGTCCCAGAATTGACATTTAAAACTATCCTTGCATTTTCTGGTGTCTCATTATGCAACACATTGCCACCGAGCATAGGTTTGGGGGTGCTGTGGAAAGGCGGTAATGAAGAAGTAGTTTGTGGTGTGTTTGGTGGAGACATCTGTTCAATGATTGGACATGGCGTGTCGTTTCTTCCACTGATCTCATACATTGTGTCTTCTTGTGTCTTGCTGGTTCATGGCACTGTGTCTTCTGATGACTCGCTTGTCACTGGTACTGTCTTCTTCTGCCTCGCTTGTCACTGGTACCGAGTCTCCTGGTGTCCCACTTGAACGTGTCCTAGATTTAATGCCCCCCTTTCTTCATCTCATCTCAGGAGTGGCTCTTCCCGCCACGCTCAACCTCACTGCCTGCGCTAGTGCACTCAACGAAGCGCCGGAGTACCAGCAAGCTTCAGGCCCCACATTCCGAATGATGTAATGACAGACACCCCCCAGACGCAGTGACTGTGGTGTTTCTTACTGAACAGCCGCGTGTGTAATTTTTAGAAACCATTTTGGACTGCTTTCACGTTAATGATGTAGTTCTACTACTCTTGTTTTTTAAAATGACTATGAAGTTATATACTAGTTAAGTTCAGTATAATTAAGGTGGCCGGAGCGACTGTCTAAACACCGGCGCTGTACTATGGCGGCGACGGGCCCCCAGGTGCTGTTTGACCGTTGTTCAGTTTTATGTTGCCTAGATCGGAGATCATCTCCGTATCGACGCGGGTATTTTGTTTCTATTGTTAACTTGTTTTATGTACTAGTTTTAGCCAAGCAGGAACTTAATAAAGAACATTATAATAGTGTGTTCAAGGGACATAGGGCTGTCTTAGTATTCTGTTTTTGTCAGGGAGGTTCGGGTCGGGATGAGGCCACTGGCGCTGGCCATTAGATGCCTTGGCGACGGGCTTCACCATTGTGTAGCTCTGTTATTGTAATTTGTGGAATGAGCGAGTGAGTGAATGTAAGCAGCACCTGTGGTGGCAAAAATGTGAATTTCCCCATGAGGGATTAATAAAGTATTATTGTATTGTATTGTATATAGGCGCTTTTTCTCAATTTTGGGGAAATCGACTCAAAGCGCCGCGCCTGAAACCCAACACACACACATTTAAGACAAACACAGTACAAGACAAACGAAGGGCAAGTCAGCTACTGAAGTTACAGAGATTTTTGATCGCTTGTATTTGAAATTTGTAAAGTGGCCTGAGACCGGTACCGAAGTGTGGGGGGTGGGGGGATGTTCTCTCAGACACATGGTTCTTTCCCTCCATTTGACATTCCTGTTTGTGGAGTTCGAACATTTTTCTAATGGCTGATGATAGGTAACTTCGTTGAGAGTCTTTTCTGGTATACGGTAGTGTGACTCTACAGCGCGGAACGATTCTATTGGGGGTTTTGTTGTGTGGTGCTGTCTTGCACCGTTGATATCCTTTAAAAACACCATGTTGGCTGTTTCGCATGGTGTGGTCTACATAACTTTCTGAGACAGAAAGTGTTGCAAGGAAGAACCTTTTGCAAACCCGCTTTCTTTCCCCGTCTACGTTGAAAGAAAACCCTCTGCTCAAGCACCGTTTTTGGGATATGGGTTCGTGGTCTTCTCCTCAGTGTTTTTTGTGTTTTTTTCCTCTACATTTGAACAGATAAAGGACTTTTACTTTTCAGAGTCGCCCAAGCTGTAAAATGTCTCAGACAGTGCTTTCCATTCTGATTCAGAAACCCTGCTGCATTTAAAACGGCTATTGGAGCAGTATATTGGTTTTTATTTCTTTGCATGTACTATTTTTCCCGTTTCGGAGACATGCACCCGCAAAGCCTTTCTTTAATTTTTCTTCCAGGTAATTGGCATGGTTAATTTCTTCCTAAACAGCTTTTGGGAGGGCGGTGTCTTAAACTTGCCTTGTTTCCTTTGTGTTTGTGGTTTGGGGGTGCTGTGGAAAGGCGGTAATGAAGAAGTAGTTTGTGGTGTGTTTGGTGGAGACATCTGTTCAATGATTGGACATGGCGTGTCGTTTCTTCCACTGATCTCATACATTGTGTCTTCTTGTGTCTTGCTGGTTCATGGCACTGTGTCTTCTGATGACTCGCTTGTCACTGGTACTGTCTTCTTCTGCCTCGCCTGTCACTGGTACCGAGTCTCCTGGTGTCCCACTTGAACGTGTCGCAGGTGGGAAAGGAAATACAGCATCATAGTGTTGGGCTTCAGTTTCCAGTAGTGACAGAATGATCGGTGATTGATCAACACCAGTGTCACCGGCTTGTGTGTCTGGCTAAATAATCGTTTCATAATGAAGCAAGTTACTTGAGTATATTATAACCGGCCTCTTTGTGCAGTCAGCAAGTGCCTTCGGAAGCAGATCAGCTGCGTCGTTGCTTCAGATTCCTGGGCCCCTCAGCTGTTCCACATTCCAAAAGTATATCAGGTCATTTTCATTTTCATCATCTTCATCTGTTGTCAGAAAGCAAATGTTCGTCGCAAATTTGTCCTCCAGGTAATTGCATATCTGTGTCATCAGATCAAGCGCCGTGATATTCAGGTGCATGGAAACTGCCTTGAAGCTACTTCTACTGAGTACAATCCGTTGGGTGAGAGCAGATTCTGAAGCCGACTTCTGTGCACTTCTTGTTCTCTCTGGTGACGCTTCATCTGCTTGCATTGCCTTGCCTATGTTGCTGCGTTTGGATGTGTGTTGTTTTCGTCTTGTCAGTGAAAGTAAAGGCATATTTTCGTCACTTTCATCCTCGTTGGAAGACGTCGGCACTACATCAGCTTGAGGTATTTAAGTGAATGGACTGTAAGTGGGATCCTTGATGATGTTGTCATTGTCTGTGTCAAGTCGCTTATGTCCAGGCGTTTGCTCTTTAATCATCAGAGCAAGACCATCGTGCAGCCTTGATTTTCGCTGATAAAGGCTCCAGGTCTGAATGACACCAACTTGCATCCTCGTGCACTGGCTGCTTGAAGAGTTGCTTGGAGGCTTGAAAGATCATCGTCAGACAGGCACCAGTTGCAATCTTCTTGGATGACTGGACTGTTGACAAGTCAAATTTAAAATAAATCAATTATCATCAGACTTTGTTTGGGGTGTGTGTGTGTGTGTGTGTGTGTGTGTGTTTGTGTGTGTTTGTGTGTTTGTGTGTGTGTGTGTGTGTGTGTGTGTGTGTGTGTGTGTGTGTGTGTGTGTGTGTGTGTGTGTGTGTGTGTGTGTGCGTGTTTGTGTGTTGTGGTGGTGGGGAGGGGGCACATCAATTCAGTAGCTAGGCTTCACATAGTGATACAGATAGAGTTCAAGACAAACTAAAGGGAATCGTTGATAACAGTAAATTGTAAACAAGAACCCGTAACTAATAATATCTGTTCGACAGGTCTCAGTTTTGTAACTGACCATACTGCTGCTCAGAAATGACAGTGGCATTTGAACGATCCTCCTGGTTATCTGCCCTAAAGGAACTGGCCAGATTTAGGTACACTCTGCCCTCAGCATCATTGCGGCTTGGTTGGCTGTCCATGGCTTAACGGTGTGCAATTTGTACATGACAATTGAGTAGATACAGTAGTAAATTACATTTAATAACATTGTGGCGGACTACAGTTGATTAGCATTTTACCTGCCTCTAAAATAATTATTTACCAGTAATCGACCCTAATTTAACAGTCAATGGTGACGATTACATTTCTACTGAAAAAATAAACATTCTGTAGAACATTCACGTAATAAAACGTGTCACAAAGTATTTTGTGTTGAATTTGAATGTTGAATGTAAAGCTAGTATATGAAACAAGGTAACAACAGAAACAAATTACCGTCGATGGGGAAATGATCTCCCATACAGGCAACATAAAACAACAGTCAAAACTGCACCTAGGGGCCCGTCGCTATAGTACAATTCCGGTGTTCCTCCGACAAAGTCCGTCAACACTATTTATAACATATAAAAGTGATTATGGGAACAACTATGATGAAATACACACAGTCGTATTCACTGGCACGCCGCTTGTTGGGAACAGCTGAGGTCGGCGGGCCAGGCAGTACTTGCAACATAAACATGGCCGCCGCGGTGAAACGCAAGAGGTAGTAGATCTCGCTGGTAAATTCATCAGTCTCTGTATGCATCCACGCTTTTTCCCTCCCATCCCATCATGTATCTAAGTAAAGTCAACCTCACTTCACACAAGGCTGAAACTGTACCATGAAATTCAAGCTTTTGTCACCATTTTGTTCGTCTAGAAATCAACGTGAAACTCATATCACTTAAAATGTAAAATTACGTCATGACAAATGACGTTTCTCAAACCAATGACGCGTTGTGATTCTTACAGAGCTCACTGATGCATTGGCAAATCTGCAATAGGAGTAGTTAGATCTGTCCCTAAACAAACAGTGGGTAACATTAGTACCGAAGGCGGAGCGATATTTACCTATAATAATGGTCAACACTTAAGGGCCACTTTTTTTTTAATCGCAGATTTATTCAGTAACAATTTCATTTAAGTTTTGAGTAAAAGCAAGCAATTCTAACAACAGTTACTTACTTACTTACGCCTGTCACCCCTACCCGGGTATAGGCCCGTCGACGAGAGACCTCCAGCAACTCCTGTCCTGTGCTTCTCCTTCGATTCTACTCCAGGTGGTTCCCAGTCTCTTGATGTCAGCTTGGAGGTCTCGACGCCAGGAGTTTCTCGGCCTACCTCTTTTCCTCTTTCCCTGGGGGTTCCATGACAATGCCTGCCTAGACATTTTATTACTATTTTTTATTCGCATTTCGTTCACTTAAGCCGCGGCGGCAGGCTGCCGTGATATTTTTCACTGTGTAACTGTTGTTACAAATATAACGAAAACATGGTTGAAAACATGCACTTGTGCATTAATATCATGAAAAATATCAATTACTTCAAGAAGACGGGATATGGCTTTATAGTGGACCGCTCCTCGTTAACCCCAAAATTTAACAGCACAACTACGCTTACATTTCATTCAAATGATTCAAGTGTGTCCATGTTATATGCCTCGATTGAAACGCCTGATCGATCTGACCTGCATATAACCTTTCCGCAAGTTATATCAACTTTAAAATTATAAGAAAGCACATAAAACACAATATTCCAAGCAATGACGATGATCAATGCCGGCGCTTACTTATGCAGGACTGATGTTTTCTTTGTAGATGCTGCCTGCGATTCTAATTCCATCACTGAAACATCTCGGTGTCTTAGCAGGATACAGCTTGATCATTTTTACGAAACTCTGAAGCAAAGGAAACTACCCTCTGACCCTGCTTGATGTGCCGAGAAAGGACAATGTGATTATTTATTTCAAGAAACTGACAGGAGCCAGTCGTTCGTGCGAACGAGGAAAGCTACTTGTGAACTTATGGTCAGTCGTTTTGAAAATTACCCAAAGTCTACTTTCTGCAAACAAGTGGCTGCTGAAGTTTCACAAAAACTGTGTTGAAACTGTTAATAAAAAGGGAGAGTTGTGCATCTGTTGACAAATCTGTTTTGAAACTCTATCAAGAAATATCCAAACAACCACTCCACCATGATGAAGTTGAAAGCCTTCTCTTAATTCGGGAAATTTATATTTCGGAGCTTCACACTCTGCATACAGAATACAAAGAGCATTTTTCTCATATTGAGTGGGAAAGGATAAAGGATTTTGGACTACATTTTCATCATAATTTTCAAGATCACACCCAGCTTAGTTACGAAGAAATGTGTAACAGAAAATGTTTTTTTTTTTTTTTTTTTTTTTTTTTTTTTTTAATATAAACTGCGTATCAATTAATAAATCGCAGCCTGCGCTGCAGAAGTCTCTTCACACGCCGACAGGCAGCAGCTGCTTAATTAGACGGCGTCCTTCTCGTCGGTCATCAAAGTCATCAACGAGAGCATTGTGGAGGCGATTGGCGAAGGGAAGGATTTGTGCCGACACGAAATAAGGTGTGCATTGAAGGAAAATTAGGAAAGCAAGAAACTCTAGACTTTTTCTATAGAAATTGAGGTTTCACAGCATCATTGTGAAAATTGCAGAGAAATAAGCTTTAAAAAAGGGGTGCTTTTGTGAAATACTGTGAGGGGGGCGAACTCTACTCATAGACGACATTTTTCTGAAAAAAATAGAGGACGACGTACTCGCTACATATTTTAACGACGAAAGCTGTGACAGAAGTTGATCAGTCGTGCCCTTCTTGTTCGTCTATACTTAAAGAGACGCAATCGCTCGATGTTGTGAACGAGTGAAGGAACAGCATTCCACTTTATTGTCAACTGTTTTTAGAAAGCTTCCTCAACAGGGGCATCTCTGTCGAAGACGGCACTCAAAGGTCTATGTCTAGGTCGAAACTTCAAAGGCTTTACCAGTATTTTCATTCTCTTCTCAACGTTTTAACTCGAAAATTTACAGGTGTCCTTCAGAGCCTGCTTTCACGGAAGAACTGAATTATAATTACCATAATGTAACCACTGTTTTTTTCCATCACTTCAAGCGCTGGTGTGACGCACTGCTTTCGTCAGGTTGAGAAGGAACTAAAGAGACAGGCAAAAAGAAAAATCAATTGGCGGGTAATGTCACACGCGAAGTAAGTCTTGATGACTGCTATTTTGTGTCCGTTTGACATTCAGGTCAGACCCCAGCAGAGACGAAGGAAGATCATCCCAGGAATGCACACTGCCAAAGGACTCAGATATTGTGGAAACATGGGCATGATCAGGACATCTGTGACGGGTCGGAAAACTGTCCTTGCATGAAAACCATCGATCTAATACCCTCAGATATACCTCGTGTGCTGACATCTTTCGGACCTGTTCCACGGCAATCTCTTCTTTGGATTAAGGTTTTTCTGACTTAAGTTCAGGCATTCGTTTGCTGCACACATCAACAAAGCGTTAGAAGCTCAGTCGGGCGCAGACGTTCGGCACGCCAATCCCAGCCAACATGCAAAGTTCCAAAGTACCATCTCAAATCTGCCGGTGAACGCTCTTTCAGCTTTCAGATGTACTGCTCCTTTAATTTGGAATCCCTTACCGACTGAGCTGAGAAATGCCTCCCCCCTTACGCAGTTCAAAGCAAAGTTAAAAACTCACCTTTTCTTGCAGACTTTCGTGTGATCTCTACGGTTTTTACCCCCCCCCCCCTGCAGACTCTGTGTGTGAGTGTGTGTGTGTGTGTGCGTGTGTGTGTCGATTTCGCCTGCGCATTGAGTTATATTATAAATATGAGAAATGCGCCATATAAATACCATGTATTATTATTATTATTATTAAGTGTGTGTAGTCGCCATGTACATTAACATTTCCATATTTTATTTTGTTTGTTTAATTCCGTTGTTTCCTGTTCAGTGTGTGGTTTTACTTTGAAAATGCGTATATTGATATGAGTGATGCCGGCTGTGACCCCGAACGTGTGGCAAAAATGTCAGTCTGCGCCCTTTCTGCGCTGGAACATGGACAGCGGTTATAGACAATCCGTTCAATCGTCCGACTGTCGCAGTTTGAGTCAGAGACTGAAGTAAATATGACCCATGTTAGAACTGTGTCAGTATACACAACTGACATTGATTCTAATGCATTGTTTTCAAATTCAGGTTATACATTAGTGTCTTATCCATTTAGCAGTTCACACAACTGCACAAGACATTGCCTCTACTACATACATGAAACAAAATTATAAATGTAATATTTCTGTACTGTAATGCGAAGACAAACATGTTTGTGGTGGTATTCCTGTGCGTCTTAGCAAGGGATCATTGACATCTGCTAGATATTTAGTTAGGTGGATAGTTGATCAACGAATTGATCAGTCTGTTACAGTTGTGTTCTAGTTACTAGTTTCGCTAAGTAACTGTTTATATCTTGTTTTTCTTCCTGCTAAAAACATTCATTCTGCCTTTTCTATCAATTGACATCAACATTGTTTTCATAAAGTTACACAGACTGTGTGGTGTTCAACTATCCAGTGGCCCATATTCCTTGAGAGTGGTGAGGAGAAGTTTAGGTGCGGGCCGGGAAGGAGGAGGGGTGGAGAGGTGGGGTGGCGTTTTAACGGGGAGGCCGTTCAGTTATATAGCTATATTTTCTAGCGTATTTCAGGTTTTCGTTTTTTGTTTGTTTTTACTATTTTTTTTCCGTTCACAACAGCGTATTTTCATGTCATGTTCTGTACATTTCCTGCCAGAACAGCCGTTTGTTCCTTTCAATTTGGATATTAAAACATGAAGATTGATATGGTGATTCGATCAAACAGTCACTACTTTGGCAATAACATGCAACATCTGATGTTGTTAAGTGGCCGGAGTACAATAACTGTTTTCCTCCTCATTATTTACGTGTGAGTGCAACTTTATTAAATTACAATATTAAATGTATTCAGCTGTGAGATCTGTAATCGATCACGAGGGGGATGGAAGGTGCCAGTTTGTTCTTGTAAGGTTTATGTGATAGTTATCAGTATATATAGTTTCTAAATTTTGCGTGCATGGTGTGTATGTGTGTGTATGGTGTGTATGTGTGTGTATGGTGTGTATGTCGTCTTGTCCTTTTTTTTCCCCACTTTACTTGATATATATAATTTATATTTATATAAAGTTTTTGTGACTTGACTTTGACTTTGTACTTCGTTGGCTATTTTATCCTTTTTTAATTGTGATCGATATCATAATTATGGCTGACGGAGCCGCTTGAAATTACTGAATCCAATCGCTTTTCTGAATCAATAATAACACCCTCAACTTTAGGATGCAAACGAGGCCAATCTATGTAAAAAGTCAAAAAGAGCACTTTGATTCGGCAGCAGCCTTTACAACATGTATGGGCTCATGAAGATCTATGCTTCTTGTGGATGCAAAGAAGTACCCAACGGAGAAAGAAACACGCTTAGATCAGTCGCTACTTATCTTCATTCGCAGAAGGAATGTGGCAGAGTTTCCACATTCCTTCTGTTAATGAAGATAAGTAGCGACTGATCTCTCTGTTTGTTTGTCTATTTTGACAAAAGGTATTTACCCGAAATATTAATAAATTGTGTTGTAACCGGCTTTTCTAAGCGTGTTTCTTTCTCCGTTGGGTACTTCTTTGCATTTTACACGCTTGGCAGTCACCTTTGTGGTCTGGATTTGTTGTGGATGGAAGGCCCTGGATACGTAAGTCCGCAGTGGCTTACTCATCCGGGGGATGCACACATTCCCATAAAAAGATTCAGTCTCTGACGGTTCATAGTGATCTATGTCTACTGCAGTTGTACTGGTCTGACTTATACATAGCCAAAATGAAGAGGCGACAGAAACGGAAGGGGGAGTGTTGCAGTAACGGCCTGACATAACATAAACACGAGGCAGCGCTGGCACTGATGACAGATAGCTTGACAGATAGCGTGACCCGCACCCACTTCACTTACCACAACCCTTTCCCTCCCCTTAGCGTTGAACCTAAGACTGTGTTACGTCTTGCTCTAAAATGCTTTCTACTGAATACTGCACTCTAAAATAATATGACAGAAATTGTGTTACCTGTAAAAACACTGTGAGGCCACTGACTGTCCGATCCAAGATACTCCACTGCCCAGTAATGCTGCACTTGCGATGAGTAGTATGAAAACTGAGGTCTTTCGGATAAACTTCCCACTTTCTTGGTAGAATGGGGAACAAAAAGGATTTGTAGCTTATAAGCTGACATCATCCTTACAAACTGACATCATACGGGCGCCGGTTTCCTGTCGGTGTATTAACAGTGTTGACAGCGTAAAGACAGCAGCTAACATATACCAGATTTCAGCGGGGGCGGGCGTTGAAATTAACAAATCGTAAATCGTTAACAGCCTTAGAAGAATTTTGAAAATCCACTGGCCAGAGAAGATCAGCAACGTCAGACTCTGGGAGAGAACAGAGCAGATAACAGCAGAGAATGAAATTGGGCGAAGAAGATGGGGATGGATCGGTCAGTCTGAGAAAGCCAGCTTCCAGTATCACTAGGCAGGCATTGTCATGGAACCCCCAGGGAAAGAGGAAAAGAGGTAGGCCGAGAAACTCCTGGCGTCGAGACCTCCAAGCAGACATCAAGAGACTGGGAACCACCTGGAGTAGAATCGAAGGAGAAGCACAGGACAGGAGTTGCTGGAGGTCTCTCGTCGACGGCCTATACCCGGGTAGGGGTGACAGGCGTAAGTAAGTAAGTAAATCGTTAACAGGTTGTATTTTGAGATTCGCTTTCCGTGCACACTTAATCAACTAAACAAACTAACAGCAAACACAACTGAACTCCATATACTTGGTTTCCGCAACACTTTTTCTGCAAAGATTCGTCAGCCGTATCTTCAGCAACTATGTTTCGGCGGTGATTGATTCTCTATGTTTACCTGAACATGTCTTCGGTTCTAATAAATATTTTTAAAACTAATGACATTTAAAAAATAAATAAAATAGATCAAACAAAAGAGCATCATTTCCTGAGTCTGATGATACGAAAACGTCAAAATCTCCCAAAAGATACTACGTTTCGGCAGTGAACCCTCGATATCTGAGTTCACATTGCAGCACGAAACCGAGTGCGTATAACAGCTACTGCATTCCTTTATCGTTCACTAACTTTCACTCTACACAGCAGTTAGCACATGCATATATGCACATGTAGGCACATGTAGGCATACGTACTTTCCAAGTTTGTCTAAGATGGTTCCGATACAGTTGGCGATGAGGGGTCCGAAATGCGCCAGAACCCTACTACAATAGGCGACACGAGAACACACACATTCCTCTTTGAATACTACTTTCGTCTGCTGTTATGTTATAACGAAATATCCGTTAGTGTACTTACAAGTCCAGAAGCAGTTTTGCTAGTTTTTCATCTCCTCCTCTGGCCCCCATAAAGCCGAGAGGTTCCTTTGTTTTCGTCCATCTGGTGCTGATTGCCCGTTTTGGCCCGGAATATCTTGTTGAATACTGTTCGTCTTGCCATTTTCGCGGATTGCGTCAATGCAGTGGTGCGTTTTCGCTTGGAAGGCGGAGTTTGTTTTGGCGCGACAAATACCGTAGCTTTCGGACGCATGCTTCTGAGTTTTTGTCTTACATCCTCTGATGTCATTTTGATTGCATGCTCTGTTCGTCCGTACTTCTGAAAGCTATGCGCATGTCCGTGGCTACACTGAGATCACCAAGTCGTCTGCTTGTACACTATTTTTAGTAATGAAAGTAGTCAGATGTCACGCTAACTGACGTAAAACTGTGTACAGTGAAATGGACTGAAGCTAAAACGAAATATAGCGATACAAGGCTATCTGTGGTGTTTTCTGAAGGCGTTATAGGGCCTTTAAAAGCTGACAAACTCAGGGTTAGCTAGCATGCTCCCGGGAAATTCTGTGCGAAAATAGAGTTTTATTGTTTTGAGCGTGTTATTGTTTTGGTTTGTGTGTATCGTGCGGCGATTTTCAAAATAATGTTGTTTTAATCATAGTAAAGGTATGTGGACTTTGTTTTAGCTTTGTTTTAGCCGTGAACTCCGTCATTGTAATAAGTGTGGTTTTGTGTTGTATTTTCCCCCCTTTAAAAGGCTCAGGAAATAGGTGAAAAATAGCCATATTTTGACAAAAGATGTATTTTTCTCAAAAACTTTAAACCCGAACTTGCTACAGACATACCTGATTCACACTAATTTGGATGACCCCTCGGAAAGGTCATGGGAGCTCATGAAATAGGTCAAAAATAGACATTTAGACAAAACATGGTTTTCAATCAAATACTATTCATAACTTAAAACCCGAATTTGGCACAGAGATACCTGAAGGTAAGACCTCTCTATGCATACTAATTTGGATGACTCCTCGGAAAGGTCAAGGGTCTAAGAGGCTGGCAAATGTGTGTAAAATGCCAATTTAAACAAAATAACATTATGGCCAATTTTTCAATAAAATTTGGCACAAATCTGATGAAAAGACCCTCCTACTAATTTGTGTTGTATTTAGTCGACTCATCACAAAAGTCAGGGGGGTTGACAGGTGTGCGAAAAATGCTTACATTTTCATAAAACCTGGATTTTGCTGCTGCAGAAGTCAGCCCTTGTCACAAAGGTCACGCATATGTAAATCGGTCATACACGTGAGCTATAATGGCTTTGCCTTTCTTGTTTACCTATTTCCTAAATTCTTGTGACCCGACTTTTCTGAAGGGTCATCCAAATTAGTATGCAAAGGTATCTCTGTAGCATGTTTGGGTTTGAAGTTGTTAATCTAAATCGAGAAACAAGAACCATAACCCACAAAGTCTTTTCTTTATGAGAACTGTCTTCGCTGTCAAGGGTTAAGATGTGTGGACGTCAGTATATAATTCTGATGTGTATGCGGTGCACGTTTCATTTCTGCAGTTGCTGGAGATATAGATTTTAAAAAATCAGCTGCGAATTTTCTTTGTGTTTTTTTGGGTGATATTGTGTGTCGTATTCGGATATATCGCTTAACAAGTCTTAAATGGTCTCCAAATTTGCGGCCGTTGTCAACTTGAACTCAGCGAAGATGTCGGCGGCATTATCCGACCAAAGGTAAGAGACATTTTATTACTATTTTCTTCCGCATTTCGTTCACTTCAGCCGCGGCGGCAGGCTGCCGTGATATTTTTCACTGTGTAACTGTTGTTACAAATATAACAAAAACATGGTTGTGCATTCCTGAAAAATATCACTTAGTTCAAAAAGACAGTCGGGATATGGCTTTAGCGGACCGCTCCTCGTTAACCCCAAAATTTAACAGCACTCAGCACACACAAATACGCTTACATTTCAATGGAATGATTCAAGTATGTCCATGTTATATGCCTCGATTGAAACGCCTGATCGATCTGACCTGCATATACCGTCTTTTCCGCAACTTATAGCAAACTTAAAATTATAAGAAAGCACATAAAACACAATATTCCAAGCAATGACGATGATTAAACAATGCCGGCAGGACTGATGTTTTCTTTGTAGATGCTGCCTGCGATTCTAATTCCATCACTGAAACATCTCGGTGTCTTAGCAGAAGACGAAAATTTCTGGATACAGCTTGATCATATTTATGAAACTCTGAAACAAAGGAAACTACCCTCTGACCCTGATGTGCCGAGAAAGGACAATGTGGTTATTTATTTCAAGAAACTCAGGAGCCAGTCGTTCGTGCGAACGAGGAAAGCTACTTGTGAACTTGTGGTCAGTCATCAAATTTTGTTTTGAAAATTCCCAAAAGTCTATTTTCTGCAAACAAGTGGCTGCTGAAGTTTCACAAAACTGTGTTGAAACTGGTCATAAAAAGTGTGTGACGGTGGTGCATCTGTTGACAAATCTGTTTTGAAACTCTATCAAGAAATATCCAAACAACCACTCCACCATGATGAAGTTGAAAGTCTTGAAACTCGAGACATTGATAATTCGGAACTTCACAATCTGCATACAGAATACAAAGAGCATTTTTCTCGTATTGAGTGGGAAAGAATAAAGGATTTTGAACTACATTTTCATCATAACTTTGAAGATAACACCCAGCTTAGTTACGAAGAACTGTGTAACAGAAAATGATGGGTTTTTTTTTGAAACCTGCATATCAATTAATAAATCGCAGCCTGCGCTGCAGAAATCTTTTCAAAAGTTGTCCGACGTGACACACGCCGACAGGCAGCAGCTGCTTACTTAGACGGCGTCTTTCTCGTCGGTCGGTGCCAACATCAACCAAAAGTCATCAACGAGAGCATTGTGGAGGCGATTGGCGAAGGGAAGGAAGACTTTAACATTGTATGTGCCCCTTGTCACGTGAGTTTGTGCCGACACGAAAAGGAAAATTCGGAAAGCAAAAAACTCTAGACTTTTTAGCCAAGGCTATAGACTCGAAATTGAGGTTTCACAGCATCATTGTGAAATTTGCAGAGAAATAACCTTTTTTAAAAGGGGTGCTTTTGTGAAATACTGTGAGGGGGGCAACGACTTCTTGCCGAAATTCTCAGGCATTACCCATCAGACAATGCTCGACACAATCGTCAAGACTGAGGAATCTGTTCAACAGCTTGGTTTGTTTTGAGAAGGAACGTGAACTAGTCACGTCCGGTCAGTCGTTCACATTTCAAAATATAAATAGTACAAAAATGATTTCTTTTCAATTTTTTCAAAAAACAAAGACCTTTGGCACACAGTAGTGACGAAGACATGCAGCCGCCGGTATCGCCGGTATGACCCTCTCCAGCCTTGCCAGTCAAAAACTTAGTTCTCCTTCACTTACAGAACCAATTAATTAATTGAATGAAACCAGTTACTGTTAGTACACAGCTTTCTGTTTGCCTGTTTGTCTGTAAAGTATGTCGGCTGTATTATTTCTGCCCAATCACACAAACACATGCCTCAAGATAGCAACAGAATGTAGGCCCATTGACATTTTGTTCCATTCGACTTTCACTGAATGTAATTATTATTTGTACCTTTTTTTCAGGGACGCCAGTTACGACCGCCGAGGCAGGATTTCCACAAAAAGGCACAGTAATTTCAATAAGTCATGCTCGTGACAACAAGCCTTCCAGACCCTTCCCAAGTTGACCAAACCAGTGCAGAGTTCATCCTCTAACCCTTATTCCAGAGAGAGTGATTCACACATGGGCGTTTGGGTCCTACTAATAGAATGATACGTGTTTTTTTGTGTTTTGTTTTTTGTTTGTTTTAACATATTATTACTCATAGTGTACAGGCGCATGTTCATGTGAAATAAAAAAACAATAGCAACATTGTATCTACGTAACACGAGCGCATTTCAATGGAATTAGAATTCGCCGGTTCGGCGTGGGAACTCACAATTCAGTCTAGCAGGATATTGCTGGAGTGATTGGATGTAGCACACATTAACTGTAATATTACGATCTGAAATATACACACTTAAATGACAGTGTAGTGACGTGTGCTAAGCCTATGGCGGGCTTAAGAACAACAAAGTGAAGTCCGCTGTAGACAAACACTGCCGAACTGCCGTTGTTTCCTGTTCAGTGTGTGTTTGGTTTTACTTTGAAAATTGATATGAGTGATGCCGGCTGTGACCCCGAACGTATGGCAAAAATGTCAGTCTGCGCCCTTTCTGCGCTGGAACATGGACAGCGGTTATAGACAATCCGTTCAATCGTGCCGACTGTCGCAGCTTCAGTCAGAGACTGAAGTAAATATAACCCATGTTAGAACTGTGTCAGTTTACACAACTGACATTGATTCTAATGCACATTGATTCTAATGCATTGTTTTCAAATTCAGATTACACATTAGTATCTTATTCATTTAGCAGTTCACACAATTGCCCAAGACATTGCCTCTACTACATACATGAAACCAAATTATAAATGTACTATTTTTGTGCTGTAATGCGAAGACGAATATGTTCGCGGTGGTATTCCTGTACGTCTTAGCAATGGATCATTGACATCTGCTAGATATTTAGTTGATCAACGAATTGTTCAGTCTGTTATAGTAACTGTTTATATCTTGTTTTTCTTCCTGCTAAAAACATTCATTCTGCCTTTTCTATCAATTGACACAAACATTGTTTTCATAAAGTTACACTGACTGAGTGACTATGTGGTGTTCAACTATCCAGTGGCCCATATTCCTTGAGAGTGGCGAGGAGAAGTTTAGGCGCGGGCCGGGAAGGAGGAGGGGTGGAGAGGTGTGGTGGCGTTTTAACGGGGAGGCCGTTCAGTTATATAGTTATATTTTCTAGCGTATTTCATGTTTCTGTTTTTTGTTTGTTTTTACCAAGTTTTTCCGTTCACTCCACAACAGCGTATTTTCATGTCATGTTCTGTACATTTCATGCCAGAACAGCCGTTTGTTCTCTTCAATTTGGATATTAAAACATGAGATGATTGATATGGTGATTCGATCAAACGTCACGACTGAGTCACTACTTTGGCAATAACATGCAATATCTGATGTTAAGTGGCCAGAGTACAATAACTGTTTTCCTCCTCATTATTTACGTGTGTGTGCAACTTTAATAAATTACAATATTAAATATATTCAGCTGTGAGATCTGTAATCGATCATGAGGGGGATGGAAGGTGCCAGTTTGTTCTTGTAAGGTTTATGTGATAGTTGTCAGTATTAGTATAGTTGTCAGTATTAGTATAGATGTCAGTATTAGTATAGTTTCTACATTTGGCGTGCATGGGTGCCTGTGTGTATGTGTGTATGTCCGTCTTGTCCATTTTTTTCACCTTACTTGATATATATATATATATATATATATATATATATATATATATATATATATATATATATATATATATATATATATATATATATATATATATATTGTGATCGATATCGTAATTATATTGTATGGCTGAGCCGCTTGAAATTACTGAATCCAATCGCTTTACTGAATCAATAATAACACCCTCAACTTTAGGATGCAAACGAGGCCAATCTATGTAAAAATTCAAAAAGAGCACTTTGATTCGGCAGCAGCCTTTACAACATGTATGGGCTCATGAAGATGCTTCTTGTGGATGCAAAGAAGTACCCAACGGAGAAAGAAACACGCTTAGATCAGTCGCTATTTATCTTCATTCGCAGAAGGAATGTGGCAGAGTTGCCACATTCCTTCTGTGCATGAAGATAAGTAGCGACCGATCTCTCTGTTTGTTTGTCTATTTTGAAATATTAATAAATTGTGTTGTAACCGTCTTTTCTAAGCGTTTTGTGGTCTGGATTTCTTGTGGATGAAAAGCCCTGGATACTCAAATAAGTCCTCAGTGAGGAATCTAATAAGGATGTAAAGTGAGTCTGCAAAATGCACAGATTCCCATGAGCCGATTCAATGTCTGGGGGTTCAAAGTGATCTATGTCAACTGCAGTTGTACTAGTCTGACTTAGCTATTAGACACTGTTGCCAGCTAAAATGAAGAGAGGAGCGCCGGTAACCAGTTAGTCCTCAATGAACAAAGTGCATCCTAAAAATTAGGAAGGGAGGATGCCAGCGGTGATAGATAACACTTGCCCCCTCTTGCCGCCTCTCTTTAGAGCAAATGTAAACTGATACTTCATGCGTGGCCCCCATCTTCGCGGTGCAGCACAAATCAAAATCCCTTCCGTCTGTAAGAGGCATACATCCTCATCAGCACCCAAGGCTGCATTAACATTTGAGTCTCTTGTTGGGCCACTGACAATAACACTGCGATTACAAGATGACATTTCTCTCGGGAAACTTTGATCTAAAACCCTGCATGTGCAGAGAGAGAGAGAGAGAGAGAGAGAGAGAGAGAGAGAGAGAGAGAGAGAGAGAGAGAGAGAGAGAGAGAGAGAGAGAGAGAAAGAGAGAGAGAGAAAGAGAGAGAGAGAGAAGAGACTCAGACTCAGACAGTTTATTGTTCAGACAAATTGTCCATACAATGGAGTGAGACATTACATAATTTATAATTCAGGTGTATATAAAGGCCATAAGGCGATGTTTATATCAACACACACACACACACACACACACACACACACACACACACACACACACACACACACACACACACACACACACACACACACATTTCCATTCGATCTACGCCAGCACATAATAGCCACTTTTGACCTACATGTAAAATGCGGTATCCAAATCCAGGCCACAGCCGTGTACTACACAGACCAGGTCGGAGTAAGAACCACAGTTTGCACGTGGAATCATACAAGCATGCTGCTACAGAGTTTAAAAGCATGACATACAAATCTTGCTAAATCGGCAATAGACTGCGGGTTGGTAGTGTCTAGGATACACAATTCTTTCTTTCTGAGTTCCACAAGGTCAAACTTACATAGGTATTTGGCTCGCAGTTCATCATAGAATGGACAATAAAACATAAAGTGAACTTCATCTTCCACAGCCTTGGCACACAATGGACACACTTTCGTTACAGCATTGGGAGTACTATATCTTTGTTTGTTACTTTGCAATTCGGTTATGCCAAGTCTAAATTTAATGTATAGATTTTTGACATAGGTTTGGCTTAACCAGTTCAAAATAATTTTCTTGGACAAGTGTATGTTTAAAACTACGATACACAGTAAAACGTTCACTCTCAGAAAGCTTTGATGACCAGTTTTGTTTGGCACAATCAACCATCCTTTGTTTAAACTTGTTTATAAAAGCATTCCTGTTTCCAACACCTTGTGAAATCCATACATGACCAAACCCATTTCGGAAAAGCAAATTCTTTATCTTTGACACCCATGTTTCTTTCCCTTTATCGTCTAAATCCTTAAGCATATGATAAGCCATATTTGCAAATCTAGTAACAGGTAAAGCGCAAAGTCGAAGCCAGTAGGAAACACATCTTACTGACGTTAATACTGACAGGGGATATCGACCAAGTTCACCATAAACCATCAGGTTCGGTGTGCGGAAGTTGACATTAAGAAAACGTTTACATGCAAATGTATGGACTCTTTCAATTTCGGCACACTCGTTTATACCCCAAATTTCTGAGGCATACAACAAAATTGGGACAACCTGCGCATCAAACAGCTTGAAAAAAACATCAGGACTAGCGCAGTTAATTTTCTTCAACATACAGAAAATATCGATTACACATTTTTTTGCCTTAGTCACTAAGTCATCAACGGATGTGTTTAAACTCAAACGTGTGGTAAAGTTTAACCCAAGGTACTTATACATATTGACATATGTACATATTCTACCCTCGTTCCCCCGTAAATCCATTTCTCATATTTTGACAAATACCCACCATTTCGAAACACAATTATTTTTGTCTTGTCTAGGTTAACAGACAAACCAAGCTTAGATGCTTCTTTGTATAAATTGTTCAGCTGAGTCTGAAGGCCATTGGGGGTTGATGAAAACAAAGCAATGTCATCTGCAAACATCAACAAAAACAGTTCTGCTGCATCGGCTTTTAGTTGGAAACCATGTTTACCATTTTCAATAATGTACACAGCAAGCTCGTTAATCAAAAAGGAGAATAATGTCGGCGATGCTAAACATCCTTGTTTTAAACCTTGGAAACACTCAAAAAACGCTGTACAATTCAGGCTGTCTCTAACACAAAATTTCACCGAGTCATACATTGCCTTCATAGCTGAAAGCATTTTGCCGCGCACTCCAGCCTTCAATAAAATATTCCAAAGCACACCTCTTTTAACAGTATCGAAAGCTTTGCGGAAGTCAACAAAAGCCACATAAACTTTCTTATTTTGTAGAAGTTGTTTTTGAACAATAGCATAAAGTGTAAATATATGGTCCACAGTAGAGTAGGATTTCCTAAACCCGGCTTGTGTTTCAGACAGAATATTATGTTCCTCAGCCCAGTCTGTTAACCTTCTGTTCAAAATGTAGGTATACAGTTTACTAACACAGCTAATGAGAGCAATACCACGATAATTATCTGGATTATTTACATCTCCTTTCTTGTGGAGTGGGAAAATAATAGCTTTAGACCATTCGCTGGGGAACAACCCTTTGTTGAATAGAGCATTAAAATACTTAGTGAGAAAGGAGATGATAGCTGGGTTGGAGACTTTAAGAACTTCATTTATAATTCCATCAGGCCCGGGGGCCTTTCCTGCTTTGGCATGTTTTATAGCAGCAATAACTTCTGCTTCTTCTATGTTGATATCTAGGTCATGAAATAAGGCTTCATCAGACTCAGAGTCTTCTGAAAAATATACATCATCATTATTCTCTTGCTGTGCTATGTTTTCATTTAGAATGCTAGAGAAGTGATCAAACCACTGCTTCTTTGTTATATTGTTTCTTAAACGACGTTTTCTTTTCCATTTCTTTATTTCCTTCCAAAATGCCTGAGAGTTATGTCTATACTCAAGAATTTTGTCAACAGCTTCCCTCTTAAAATTAACTTCTTTAGCTCTAAGTAATCTCTTGTATTGTTTTCTCTCATTAACAAACGATGCTTTATTTTCCATGGTTTTATTTTTTGTGTATGTACGTAAGGCTTTACGCGTTCGCATTTTTGCATTTCTGCATTCCTGGTCAAACCAGGGGTGACTAGCGGTGTTTGTTTTGTGTGTATTGCCAGTGGAGGAATGAAATTGTTTTGTCATGCAACTAGCAGCGTCTTTGATAGCACATGTGAAAATGTCTAATGCACTATTAATATCATCATCGATCTCAGCAGTAGCAGCTACTAGAGCATCCTGGAATGCAGGAGTAGTTAAACTGTCGCTGAGCGTTTGGGCCTTAGCAGGTTCCCAGATAATCTTATCAAATGAAAAACACTGCGTATCATCATCAGAAACATCGTTGTGGGGTGATACACGTACACAAGACACAGTAAGGACCAGTGGCATGTGTACAGACTCTATCCTCTCGCCAACTTCAAGTTTGTCACACAAACAAATAAAGTCAGGAGATGCAACAAAATAATCATTAATACTACAACCAGTGGGAGAAATAAATGTCAGGTGCTTTGACAGATCAGGGCTACAGAACCCATTCAGAATCATCAGTTCAAAACATGCACACAAATCTAATAGTTTTCTTCCAAATGTATTTACAGTCATATCTTCAGTAAATCGTGAAGGTTCAAATAGAGCGGTATTAGTTAGTAGTGTTTCATCAGGATCAAGCTGAAACAAATATGGATTAGGCTGCAAATCCCCAGTTCTACCATTAAAATCACCACACATTAGGAAATGAATGTCTCCAAATTGCTCGAGGGCACTAGCAAGACACTGTTCTAATTCTTCCAACAGGCAGTCGTACGGTAATTGTCTATAAAATGGTGAATCCTTGGGCGGAACATAGCACGCGACCAAAAGCACATCGCATTCAGTACCAAACAATGATCTGTCAAGTTTGAGAAAGACACTTTGAGCGCATGTCATGTTCACTTGGAAAACAAACTTGGCATACACATTTTTTACTATCACAACAACACCTCCCGAGCTTCTTCCTTGACGTGACAGTTTGACTGCAGGTAGGGAAAAACACGTGAAATCAGACCAGCAGTCAGGCGGGACGAAAGTATTGTCTAAAAATGTT
Organism: Semisulcospira habei; assembly: GCA_036245525.1. NCBI lineage: Eukaryota > Metazoa > Mollusca > Gastropoda > Semisulcospiridae > Semisulcospira > Semisulcospira habei. Next base: position 125,433,081 of record BTPG01000003.1, on the reverse strand, counting down.
TCAAACAAACACACAATGTCATAATTACTTACATATTGTAGAAAGTCTGGGTCAGATAGCTTGCTCCACAGTCCATCAACATTCCATGACAGAAAGGTAAGTGTATGCAACACATTATCTACTGGCTGCTCTACAACACACGCGCGCATCGGTGACACATCCCGTGCAATTGAGGTGGGAGACGCGGCTTGGCCGACATATCACGGGTCACTGGATTCGTCCCCGACCTCAATTGTAGGGGAACTGTGTGGCCGGCGCCGTTTCGCTGGTTTAGGTGAAGGCTGTAACGGGGACACCAAGTGTGGCGCACGTGCCGGTGTTGCGTTGACCTGCTGACCAGTAGCTGCGGCGGCACCGAGTCCTTGGATACGGTTGTCCGGTCTTCTGTCGACGCTGTTGTCTGTCGCATGACGGCGGCCGAAGTTGTCGGTGTCGTGGTTCCGTTGAACTAGGGGTCCAGCGACGACCAGCTTGTTTCCCTTGTAGTACGCCCGCATTCCTTTCTCCCGGTGCAGTCTGATCTGTTCATGTTGCCGGTTGGTTAAGTCACCAGCAACATTAACCCCCTTTTGCTTGAGTGCAGCACGACCCTTGGTCAGGACGTCCATCTTGTCCCTCCATCTCGCGAACTTCACGATCATGGGGCGGGGCTTGTTGTTGGCTCTGGCACGGTTGGCTGCTACAGATGCAAAGTCCGGTTTGTTCCCCACCCGGTGTGCGCGTACCAAATCGTCCTCAGTCCAGGTTTTATTTGGCACTGTGCCCTGCAGACATTCCAGTACTTTAGTGGCACAGGAATCGAAGGTCTCGCCTGGCGTTTCCACGATTCCAAAGAGTCGCAGATTGTCCCTACGTGAGAACGCCTCTAGCTTGTCTAGTTCTTCCTCGTAGCGTTTCCGCAGATCTTCCATGTCCTCCTGCAAGTCTTCTACAGACTCGGAAACCTCCTCCTGCTTCTCAGTCAGTTCCTTGCAGGTGTCCTCCAGGCTGCGAGCGCGTTGCTTCAAGTCAGCAATGTCGGTGCCAATCGCCTGTATAGAGGTCAGCACATCACAGAGGTCAGCACGAAGAGACCCCAGTTTCTCGTCAATCACCTGTGTCTGCTTGTCGATTATACGCTGAATGTCACTGACAGTAACTAAAGGTGGTGTAGTTCCAGAGACCTCGAGTGGATATGCGGATAGAGCTTCTTTGTCTGCCATCTTAGCACAGTTCGATTGACACAACAGTGCTACACAGTAATACACAGTACTACACAGTGCACGTAGCTGGCAGTGTTGTACTAACAGTCACACCGACGATTGTCGTACTCAGTTCAATGGCGATACAGGAAAACCAGTCAGATGGCAGAAGTCTGTGGTCGCACAAAGTCCAAATTTACACCGTTATGATCAGCGTAGATAGGCGAAGACACTGGTAGTAAAATCCAAACAGTAGAACTTTGATTAGTGACGAAATCGCCTAATTTTGCATCGCTAATTGACTCTGAACTTTTTTTGGTGTGCTACATTCGTGAGCTCCGAGAGAGAGAGAGAGAGAGAGAGAGAGAGAGAGAGAGAGAGAGAGAGAGAGAGAGAGAGAGAGAGAGAGAGAGAGAGAGAGAGAGAGAGAGAGAGAAGTTCTTAGGTTGGATGATCATCATCCAGCTGAATAAAGTTTCTCTCGCAGTCTGCATATCGCCAAAATCATAATGGCTCTGGAGTCAGCACTGGTGACGAGTTGCCATGTGCAGCATGCAGTCATGCAGCCAGTGCAAATGAACCGCTGCATTGGTAAGAGTGGTTTCACAATGTTCCTCTGGAAGTCCAGCTTTTTTTGGAATCATTTTTAAACACTAGAGGTACGTTTCGAAAGCCGTCGATGCAGATTCTTACATTATGAAGAGATTGAAACGTTTGTACGAAACATTTCACACTCTGCTCGGAACACATGATAATTATACACTATGCAGGCGTGCTGCAGGGACTCTGTACTGACTACCTTTCCTACAGCTACCACAGTGAACAGTCTTTGCGATCACTGGACAAGCTGGGTTGACAGTAAGCTTGTGTAAAGCCGAGCGTTGCCTGAAAAAGGAAGCATCATTCAACAACTGCTACTACACCTTCAAAAGACGCTTCAGATTGGAGTACTGTTCAGTGGGTAGACGTGTGCAGCGGTCAGTTAGTCTTCGAGATTGTTTTCTCGTTGTCTCTGGACAACCTGGTGCGGCTCACCTTTCATTCTGACACAGGCAGAGTCCAGATCATCCCACTTACGCACTTTGCCCGTTTCAGTGAAAGGTGTCCCAAAGGATATAGACATTGTGGAAACATGGCACGGCCGTGAATGCAACGGGCATTGTACCAACTGTTCTTGTGTGCAGCCAGCCACTTTGTCCTATGGGGGCCACTTGTCCTAAACATTTTCAATAGTTGCTCTGAGATCCACTTTCTGTTTCTTCTGAGCATCTATCGAGAAATGGAGTATCCTTTGCAGAGAATGTTCGGAGGCCAGGGGCATCGCACACTATCCTTTGGAACTACTCAGAAATACTAAAACGGGAAGTTACAAGTATTGTTTAAAATAATTTTGATCTTTCCCTTTGTATAAAGAAAGAGGCTTGCAGGTCCCGCTTAACACTTGACAAAAATGACCTGTAATCCGAATTTACTAATTCTATCCTTTGGCACTACTCAGAAATAAAGACGGGAAGTTACAAATACTTACTTACTTACGCCTGTCACCCCTACCCGGGTATAGGCCGTCGACGAGAGACCTCCAGCAACTCCTGTCCTGTGCTTCTCCTTCGATTCTACTCCAGGTGGTTCCCAGTGGAGGTCTCGACGCCAGGAGTTTCTCGGCTTACCTCTTTTCCTATTTCCCTGGGGGTTCCATGACAATGCCTGCCTAGTGATACTGGAAGCTGGCTTTCTCAGACTGTGACCGATCCATCCCCATCTTCTTCGCCCAATTTCATTCTCTGCTGTTATCTGCTCTGTTCTCTCCCAGAGTCTGACGTTGCTGATCTTCTCTGGCCAGTGGATTTTCAAAATTCTTCTAAGGCAACTGTTCATGAAGGTCTGTACTCTGTTGACTGTGGTTTTTGGCAATCTCCATGTCTCTGCTCCATATAGGAGAACTGCTTTTACATTGGAGTTGAAAATCCGGACTTTGGTGTGTTGTGACAGCTCTCTGGAACTCCACACTTTTTTCAAATGGAGAAAGGCTGCTCTGGCTTTACCGATTCGTGCTCTGACATCTGCATCAGTGCCGCCTTTTTTGTCTATGATGCTCCCGAGATAGGTGAAGGACTCCACCTCCTCCCACGGGGTGCCAGCAAGCAAGACTGGTTCTTCCCTGGTTGCGTTCAGCCTCATTGTCTTTGTTTTCTGTTTGTGAATGGTGAGGCCAACTTGGGACGAGATGTCAGCAAGCCTCGTGGTCTTGTCCTGCATTTGTTGATGAGTGTGGGACAGTAATGCCAAGTCGTCTGCAAAATCGAGGTCGTCAAGCTGTGTCCACAGTGTCCACTGTATTCCACTTCGTCTGTGCTCTGTGGTCATCTTCATGACCCAGTCTATGGCCAGTAGGAAGAGGAACGGAGACAGCAGACACCCCTGCCTGACACCAGTTCTGACCTGGAGCTCTCTGGTGAACTGCCCTTCGTGGATCACGCGACATGTCATGCCATCATAGCTGCTCTTGATCAGGCGGACGAGCTTTGTGGGTACACCGTAGTGTCGTAGGAGTTTCCACAGAGTCTCTCGGTCCACACTGTCAAATGCTTTCTCATAATCCACAAAGTTGACGTACAGCGGGGAGCTCCACTCCACGATGATGCGGAGAGTGGCGATCTGGTCTGTACATGATCGGTTCTTCCTGAATCCTGCTTGCTGGTCTCTCAGCTGGGGGTCAACGGAGCTCTTCATTCTCTCTAGGATGATCCTGTTGAAGACCTTTCCTGGTACTGACAGCAAGGTGATTCCTCTGTAGTTGGAACACTTGCTGAGGTCGCCTTTCTTGGGAAGCTGATTAGGTACCCTCTTCCAGTCAGCTGGCATCACCTCCTCTTCCCAGATCTTTCCAAACAGTGGGTACAGCATCTCAACTGTTGTCTCTAGGTCTGCTTTCAGAGACTCCGCTGGGATGCCATCTGGCCCTGCTGCTTTGCCATTCTTCAAAAATGCCACTGCTTTTCTGATCTCTTCCCGGCTGGGTCTGTCACAGCTGATGGGTAGGTCGGTCTCTACCGGCTGGATGTCGGGGGGGTCGGGTGGGCTAGGTCTGTTCAGTAACTCTTCAAAATACTCGGCCCATCTGTCGAGTTGGTCTGCTCTGTCTGCAATAGGCTTGCCTTCTTTGTCTTTTACTGGTCTTTCTGTATGGCCATACTTACCCGACAATCTTCTGGTAATGTCGTAGAGCTGTTTCATGTTGCCGCTGCCTGCTGCCTTTTCTGCCTCTGCTGCCAGGCTGTCTGTGTAGGCCCTCTTGTCTGCCCTGATACTCCTCTTCACCTCGCGGTTGGCTTCCGAGTATTCCCCCTGTGCCCTTACTTTGGCTGCTCTCGTGCGACTGTTGTTGACCGCTGCTTTCTTCTACTTCCTCGCTTCTATCTTCTTCAAGGTCTGTGCCGACAGCCAGTCCTTGTGGTGGTGTTTCCTGAACCCTACAGTGTCTTTGCAGGTTGAGTTCAGCGCCTCTCTAACTGCCTTCCACTGCTGCTCTGTGGTGACCGCCTCATCTTCATTTACTAGCTCCTGTAGCGCTTGAAACCGGTTGGACAGCACCAGTTTGAACTCTTCTCTAACTCCAGTTTCTCTCAGGAGGCCTACATTATAGCGCTGTCTTCTTGTTGTCTCTGTGCGGTATTTCTTTAGCTTGAGCTTCATTCTTAAGGTAAGCAGATGGTGGTCGGAGGCGACATCTGCTCCCCTCCTCACTCGAACATCTTGAAGGGATCTTCTAAATTTCTTGCTAATGCAGATATGGTCTATTTGGTTCTCTGTTGTATGGTCAGGTGAGACCCAAGTTGCTTTGTGTATTCTTCTGTGTGGGAAGATGCTGCCTCCAATGACAAGTCGGTTTAGAGCACAAAAGTCTACAAACCTCTCCCCGTTCTCACTCATCTCCGAGCCTAGTCCCTGTCTCCCCATCACCTCTTCGTATCCGGCGTTGTCCTCCCCTATTTTGGCATTAAAATCGCCCATGACGATGGTGATGTCTCGCTCCGCACATTTGTCCAGGGCACTCTGGAGTCGGTCGTAGAACTCTTGTTTCTCTTCCTCGTCACTGTCATTGGTTGGCGCATAACACTGGATGACGTTCAGCTTGAGCTTTTTCTTAGTTCTAAAGGCTGCTGTTATAATTCTTGGCCCAAGAGGTTCCCAGCCCATCAGCGCTCTCTGTGCCATAATTTTAATTCACGGTACCACTTAAGGCCCCGCCACACGGGCCGGTTGTGCCCCGATTTTGAAGCCGATTCCGATCCGATTGCGATCGGATGACGTCAATTATCCGATCCGGTCCCAATCGGCTGGGAATCGGGTGTCTAGAACCTGCTCTATTTTCCCGATCCGAATCGGTCCCGATCGTAAGCTTCAATCAATTAGAGCGCGTCTCGCAAAGCATGTCGTTTCAGCACGTTTGCAAATGGCGGAATACGCCTGTTGTGATCAGTACCACCGCCGTTGCCGTTTCGCACGCCTCTTCCCGAATATGATGCAAAACTGCTGATAATGCAAGCACATAATCATCACTGTCAAAACTAGCAGTCATTTTGCAGAACAGGTACGACTTTGATCTTCGGTTCAAACCGGTCGGCTAAACAAGTCGGGAAATGTGTGGCAGTGGACACGTTTTTTAGTCCGGCCCGATCACCTACCGATTCGAAAACTGATCGGGAATCGGCCTCAAAACCGGGCATGTGTAGCGGGGCCTTTAGTCTGCTTTCTTGAATGTTCATTTGTGCATCAAATACAAATAAATACTTAAAGCTCCTCCTGTTTCACTTTTTTTTTTTGGTATCTATATTGTAATTCTGTCACTGCCATTCCTGATATGTCGACCTGACCCATTTAGGTAGTCGTCATCTGTACTACATAGATCTAGCCAAAGTGCATACTTGTCCGTCAAGTATTGGTCAATTCTTACATCATACAAATGTAGATCTTTGCATGCCATGTTTGCGGGTTTTTCTCTAAGTTATGCCTGATGCATACACGACGCCCTTCAATAGTGCAAGATTAGTACAATTTTTCAGACTCCCTTTTCAATGGATTTTTCAGTTCAACAAATAAAGCAGGTGTGTTCAAGTTGATGTCATCCCCCTTGTCTTTAGGTATGCACTGTGTCTTATCACACGGCCATAATAAATCGGAATTTTTGTTTATGCTCCACATTCGGCCGTGCTACAAATACATCATTCTTTCCAGAACAAAACAAACACCACAGAACTATAAATCGCTTCCAGTATCGCCGATGGTGTGCTGAAGAGGTCGCCAAGACCGAAACAGCTGTCCACACCGGCTAAATATCTGGACCCCCCCTTTGGGGGGACCTAGATTTAAATTTCCATGCACTGAGTGGCTGGAACAGTGGGATATGTGATGTTTGCAGAAAATAGACTTCTGGGAATTTTCAAAACAAACTTTGATGACTGACCACAAGTTCACAAGTAGCTTTCCTCGTTCGCACGAACGACTGGCTCCTGAGTTTCTTGAAATAAATAACCACATTGTCCTTTCTCGGCACATCAGGGTCAGAGGGTAGTTTCCTTTGTTTCAGAGTTTCATAAATATGATCAAGCTGTATCCAGAAATTTTCGTCTTCTGCTAAGACACCGAGATGTTTCAGTGATGGAATTAGAATCGCAGGCAGCATCTACAAAGAAAACATCAGTCCTGCCGGCATTGTTTAATCATCGTCATTGCTTGGAATATTGTGTTTTATGTGCTTTCTTATAATTTTAAGTTTGCTATAAGTTGCGGAAAAGACGGTATATGCAGGTCAGATCGATCAGGCGTTTCAATCGAGGCATATAACATGGACATACTTGAATCATTCCATTGAAATGTAAGCGTATTTGTGTGTGCTGAGTGCTGTTAAATTTTGGGGTTAACGAGGAGCGGTCCGCTAAAGCCATATCCCGATGGGTGGACTGTCTTTTTGAACTAAGTGATATTTTTCAGGAAACCATGTTTTTGTTATATTTGTAACAACAGTTACACAGTGAAAAATATCACGGCAGCCTGCCGCCGCGGCTGAAGTGAACGAAATGCGGAAGAAAATAGTAATAAAATGTCTCTTACCTTTGGTCGGATAATGCCGCCGACATCTTCGCTGAGTTCAAGTTGACAACGGCCGCAAATTTGGAGACCATTTAAGACTTGTTAAGCGATATATCCGAATACGACACACAATATCACCCAAAAAAACACAAAGAAAATTCGCAGCTGATTTTTTAAAATCTATATCTCCAGCAACTGCAGAAATGAAACGTGCACCGCATACACATCAGAATTATATACTGACGTCCACACATCTTAACCGTAGGATGAACACAGGGTCGATCTCTGCTAGAAGCTGTATGATCATCAACAACCTTTCGCATATGAAAATCTATGCCTCTTGTAGACCCTTTGATATGTGAATATTATGACCGCAAGATTTCACTCATTCAGGGGAGCTAATGTAAATAGGGCCGCAAAACGCACAGATTCTCGTGAGATGACAGCCTGTGAATGTTCATGGGGATCTATGTCAAGTGTAGTTGAAATAATCTGACAGGGGAACATTTTCGCGAGTGACATGAACACGAGCGCTCACATCGGCTTGATGAGGTTTCCGACCTCACCCCGGGGTCAGGGCGTATCGGATTTCACTGAAATTTCAGGGACTCCGGTGGCGTTGGTCTTACGACTGTATAGTATGTAGCGAGGTAAAGTCAACCTAATTTCAGGCAAATAATAAATAGCAAGACTGAAATTGTACCGTGAAATTCTAGTTTTGTCACCATTTTCCCAAGTCTTGAAGCAAAAGCAAAATTCATATAACATCAAATGTAAAATTACGTAAAAACAAAAAAATACGTCATGACAAATCACGTTTGACAAACCAGTGAGATATTTCAAAATCAGAATCACGTCAAAGACAAAAGTCTCTTCTGCAAATGTCCATACTGTCGACACAAAGTTTCTCACAATGTACACAATGTACGGGCCACGTACCTACGATAAACTGTGTGTCTCTACAACTGACAATGCAAGACAATGTATATACGTGCTTCTTTTCCCCATCTTTTATAGTCGAACAACTTTCTAGAACAATCCGCAAAAACTCAACCACACCACAACCAATCAGAATAGAACACGTAACTAAAATCATAAATATTAATAAAAGAAGAACTTTCTGGAAGATTCACGATCTATCACAAAACACGAAGAACGGATGCTCAATTCACGCGCACAGTAAACATCTTGTTGCGAAATGTCGCCAATTTACCGACGTCACACATACGACGTCACTAGACAGTGCGACCTATCTAGACCGTTCTGGACTAAACTTAGCGTACTATAATGAAGTGAATTCCGCTCTGCGCGACCGAAAGAAAATGTTACTAAAGAGGTACATGAATCATAACCAAGATAGCTCAAATAAATAAATAAATCTTTTCCTACGATTAACACATGCATAACACAGAGTATAAATGGCCTCCCGCACTGCAATGGGAAGGCGGACCACTTTGCACGCGATCATTTTGAAGAAATAGTCATTTTCAGCAAATACCGCCTCTTTTATTGGCGACTTTCTCTCTGCAACGGATTTAAAACTGCCACTGCCTCTTCCGCTGGATCTATCCGTTTTCTCTTTGGGTTCGGCGCACCGGGGGGGGGGGGGGGGGGGGGGGGGACCTCGCGCACCTCTGTGCCAACAAAGATGCGTCTGTTGAACTGCAGGTCTGTTGAACTGCAGGTGATGGGGAAGTAGGATAGGCCAGTGGGGGTCCACATCGCTGAGCTGGTGGTGGCATGAACAGATCATTCTCTTGATCGCGGTGGCATGGGCGTCTCTCGTTTGAATTTTATGTTACACCAACCTGGTGCATTAACAGTTCCAGGTCCCCTTATGGCTCCATTTCAGTTTCCTGGCTGTCGCCCCACTCTTGCTGCTGGCTTTGGCTCAGTTGGCTCCGGCTCTGCTGGCTCTGGCTCTGCTGGCTTTGGCTCTGCTGGCTTTGGCTCTGCCTTCTTTGACTCTGTTGTCCATTTCTTTTTGTCTGTAACAAAAACCAAAAATAATAAATAAATGATTGTGATCAGTGATTATAAACAGACATGAGAATTGTCTATGTTACTTCAAAGCACTGTTTTAATTATTGAACCAGTTTTCATTTTACTATTCTGTGCAGGTGCCAAGTACGCCTGAGGAGTGGGGGCTGATTGCTGAGGACTTTGAACATCGATGGAACCTTCCAAACTGCATTGATGCGTTGAGATCAAGTCCCCTGGTGGATCAGTACTTCAATTATTTGAAGTATCATAGCATCATTCTCCTGACCTTAGTGGATGCACGTTACCGGTTCTTGTTTGTAGATGTGGGCAGAAATGGTCGTGCTGGTGATGCTGTCTTCCGTGCATCTTCTTTGAAGTCGGCAATTGAGGAAAATAGCCTCAATATTCCACCACCGAAGCCTTTGCTAGGAAGAAAAAAATGCTGTCCATTGTTTGAAGACATACTTAAGGAAGCCCTACCCATTCAGGACAGTGAGTGATCTTCACAGTAAGAGAGTAGAGGATGAAAGGAGAAAACAGAGAATGTTTGACTACCGCCTATCTAGAGCCCGCTGGATTTTAGAGAACGCTTTTGGAATTTTGGCTGTAAGATTTGGTGCGTTTCGTACGTGTATGATGCTGTAAGATTTGGTGTGTTTCGTAAGTTTCTTATAAGGTTGCATTTAAATATTTAAAAATAAGATTGAGAAAAGAACACTAATGATGTACAAGGAAGGTTAAAGACATGCTCAGACAATGTACCGTATGTTATGCATCTCGACTTGAAATAAATATGACATTGTGGATTATTGAAGAGTGTACATCCCACATGAGAGGTGTGCAAGTATGTGTGCGACCAAGTGTACCTGTAGCTGTTAATACAGCTTTTTGTCAGGGTGAATAATTCCTTTGAAAAAAATAAAACTCTACGGACAGTCATGATCAGATTTACACCTTTTCTCGTCTAACTCTTATAATTGAATTTAGCAAATGCACAAAGTTCAAACCATATTTTTTGTAGCTGATCAATGCAACACAATTGTCCTGTTCAAATTTCATCGCATTCCAGTTTCCACCTTTTAAGTTTTATGTGTTGAATTACAGGTGTAGTTGAAAGATTTCTACAAGAAATAGCATTCATTTCAGTCAGAACCTGACACAATTTGCTCAGTCCTTTGTTAGATCAATTTAATTATACAAATTATACATCACAGACTGCTTCTTTCATCTAAGTGAAACACAATACAATACAATACAATACAATACAATACAATACAATAATTCTTTATTAATCCCTCATGGGGAAATTTACATTTTTGCCACCACAGGTGCTGCTTACATTCACTCACTCGCTCATTCCACAAATAACAATAACAGAGCTACACAATGGACAATGACTCGGGACGGGTGAAGCCCGTCGCCAAGGCATCTAATGGCCAGCGCCAGTGGCCTCATCCCGACCCGAACCTCCCTGACAAAAAAAGAATGCTAAGACAACCCTTGTCTCCTGAACACACTATTATAATGTTCTTTATTAAGTTCCTACTTGGCTAAAACTAGTACATAAAACAAGTTAACAGAAACAAAATACCCGCGTCGATACGGAGATGATCTCCGATCTAGGCAACATAAAACTGAACAACGGTCAAACAGCACCATAGTACAGCGCCGGTGTTTAGACAGTCGCTCCGGCATAAACAGTCACCACCTTAATTATACTGAACTTAACTAGTATATAACTTCATATTCATTTTAAAAACAAACGTAGTAGAACTACATCATTAACGTGAAAGCAGTCCGATGGTTTCTAAAAAAGTACACACGCGGCTGTTCAGTAAGAAACACAGTCACTGCGTCTGGGAGGTGTCTGTCATTACATCATTCGGCTGGAATGTGGGGCCTGAAGCTTGCTGGTACTGGCTTCTATTCGTTGAGTGCACTAGGCTAGCGCAGGCCGTGATATCGAGCATGGCGTGCCGGAAAGAGCCACTCCTGAGATGAAATGATGAAAGGGGAGGAAAGCACGTTGGGTGTATTGCCACAGCATAGCGCGCGCTGTTCTTCTGATATCCGCTTGGTACAACAAGAATCAGCGTGTATCAACTCCCAGCATAGCGCCGGGCACAGCGGAGAAAAATATGAAATCACAGCACATCAAATTTACAAAAGTCATCAAAAAGAAATACCGATCGTGATGCAGCAATATCAGTAATCTGTTTATCATCTCAACTTCAAGATTTAAGTTTTCACTCCTGTGCTTGAGCTTATGGTACTCTGTGTTTGCACCGCACATAACAAAAATCCATATTCTCCAACTTTACACGAAATGATGTAAACAATGTATGAAAAAAACAATCTACACTTATATGGTCAAATGTTATAAATGATAACCTTTTCACATCATACAGCAATGTAACAAACATATTTATCTTTAACTCATTTTAAGATTTTGTTAGTTGGAATCTGAAGCTGACATTATTATCCTTGTTTCCCTGGAGCCGCACACAAGGCCGCAGGAAATCCAGCAACTGGAATAATTTCCAGTTTGGAGTCTTTACATCAGCACTTGACGCTCCACTCTTGAGAGATGCCTCATAGGGGTTCAAATTCTAGGTGTACTGATTTCTCAGGTTTCTTAATCTTTTTCTAACGCCCTCCTCTGTAAAAAAAACAACAAAAAAAAAAAACAAACACAATTGTAACAGTAAAATCGATGCTGCACAATCACAATATAAAGCAAAAACAACTGAACCTGAAAAAAAAGAAAAAAGGAATGCGACTGACTACTTTGGAATAATTGATTTTACTCACCGGTCATGCTCATGTCCCGAGCTACTGCTGCTTCCTTGTAATGTGTACTTCTGCTAAACGCCCAATCTCTTTTTCAATGTTTGATCCCTTAGCCTTGATTACTGTTTTGTCTTTCACGTCGTTATCTTTCACCTTAATTGGTACTCCAGCAATGCTCAGGTTAGCTTCTGGAAAAATATTCGTCTGGTTAAAACAGACTGCCTTGGAGGGCGAGAATCTGAATCCGTGAATTTCACTATTTGTGGTACGTGAGTCGTTATCTAAAGCGTGCGCATGCGTGCGCGAGTTGTGAGTGCGCGCTTATAAGACGCAGATACACGGTCCGTTCGTGTCGTGCGACTGTGCAGGTCGGTCGGCCGCCTGATCGGAAGTCTGATCTCAAAGGGCAGCCTTAATTGAGCGAGACAATGTCTTCGTCGTTTCTGAATTGGGTCTCCCCGAGACAAGCCGAGACGAGACAGAGGATCGGGCGGTCACGGCGAACTCTTTTCGTTTCTTAATCGCGTCTATTTTTAGCCGCCCCGAACCAGCCGAGACGGAAGTTGATAGGCAACAATGGCGTCTGCTCGTGTAGAAGAAGATGCAGAAGATGTTGGCATTGTTCTAGCGCTGTATGCTAGGCGAGAAGGACAAAGACAGCGAAGGGCAACACTGCCGTACGTGTTGCAAGGTGCATTTCATGCACTGGTTCAAGAGCTGGCTGAACAGGTCAGTGCGCTTATTCATTCCCATAGAGCGTGTATACTCATATTTGTTTTTTTTTTTTTTTTTCATTTTGCATGATGATGAGGATGAAGATGATCACTCATTTTCGCTATTCTCTGAAGTGCTGTTTGGATTTGGTGCATACCTTTTTTTAAAGTGTAGAATTTCTTTAAATCCATTGTCACTGACAGATTAGTTGCCACTCTGTTTACACACTGTATGCCTACAGTTTCATTCGAATATTTTGAATGGATCAAACACTGACTAGGTAGGGACCTGTAGGCATTTTAGCCTATGTTGCGACGTAAAACTACCAAATATTTCATTTTGCTCTTCGTCTTATTTTTTTTTTTTTTAATGTTTTAATTAAATTCTTAGTTGAATGTTATTCTTAATGATTTAAGTTTGTAGAAAAAATGGATTTGAGTGTTTTTAATGTTCTGGTGAGGAAATTAAAAGAAAAGAAAACAAAACAATACTTTCACTCTGGAACAAACAATATAATAACTAGACAAGTAGTGGTACATTTGTGTGATAACTTGCAGGACCCAAAACATCTACACATTGCACCCGCTTGTTCCAGGTTGCAAACTTGAACTGCCTGAACTGATTGTGGAGTTGCCACTGGATTTCCGCGATCTGGCTTCACCTGGCGATCTGTCTTTACCCGTCAACTGCCTCAGCAATATCTGCGGTCCTAACATTTCAATGTCGCCTGAAGCTTGCTCATGGAAATCTTCTGCATCCTCATCGATATCCTGAAACATAAAGCATAACATACAAATATTTTTATAAATTCAATTCTTATAGCAGTTCTGTACCAGAATTATGCATGATTTGTCTTTGTGTGTGTTTTAGACACCAACCACTGAAAGGGAGTGGCTGAGCATCCAGGAACAATTCCAAAGGAAGTGGAATTTCCCACAGTGCCTGGGAGCACTCGACGGCAAGCATGTGCGCATCAAATGCCCAAATAGAGGAGGATCAGCGTACTATAACTATCAAGGGTTCCATAGCATCGTGCTTTTCGCCATCGTGGATGCTCAATACAAGTTTCTGTACCATGAGGTCGGGGCCGAGGGGCGCAACGGAGGCGTAACAAATTGGAATGACTCGTCATTCAAGAGGGACATGGAGATGGGCCTATGGAGCACGCCCCCGTCTATGTGCACTCCTCGCACCAATGTGGCCATTCCAAGCCTGTTTGTGGCTGATGCCGTATTTGCTCTGTCACCCAATCTTATGAAACCATATGCCGACAGAGGGCTGGATCGTGACAAAGCTATCTTCAACTACAGACAGTCAAGGGCCAGGAGGATTGTTGAAAATGCCTTTGGCATACTGGCCTCCCGTTTCGGTATGTAGGAGGATTGTTGAAAATGCCTTTGGCATACTGGCCTCCCGTTTCGGTATGTACCAAAGAATGATGAAACAACAACCACCACAAGTGAAGAAGTTTCCTTTGTGACCGCAAGGATCAGCAGTATTGCGGTCTAGGGATTTTGAGCAGGGGAATGGTCACCACCTTGTGGACGGGGGATGTCGACAGATGCATGGTGCACAACTGCCAGGCCTGCAGGCAGCACCTCAAAATCAGTATGTGACGGGTGGAAACATCCGTGATGCACTGAAGGATTACTTCATGAACGAGGGAGCTGTGCCTTGGCAAAATGAAAAAGCTTGAAAGTATTGGTTGTCTGACCTCAGCCGGTGTTGACCCTTGTACCTATGTTCCTGCTTCTTGTGCCTGTTCATAATTCTAGAGCTTGCTTGATCGTGGCATGCGATATTGTTTGCAGAGATAATAGAGAGTTGTTAAAATGAATTGAAGTACAGCATGGATGAGCGCACAAATGTGAATGTACCCAAACAATAAAATAATTATACAAAGGTAAAAAATCGCGTCCTCGCGCTGGGACCATATGGCGTTGAGGCGCGTCCCCTGGGTGGTGGATAGGGGGTCCCTCGTGAGAGGGGTGCACCGAATGAAATAAGGTGCCGTGAACCAACATGGTCTAAGGGAAGGTGACCCCGACAGAAAACCCCTGGTCCTCCTAGTAAGGGGGGTGGGCGTGGGGGTAGCTTCCCCACCCTGCAAAAAAGGAAATAGATACAAAAACGCCGACGAAAAGATTAACAGTAATTCCTTTCCTGGAGGAGGAAGGTTCTTCTACTAGAAGACTTATGACGTCCTGTGGTGAAAGCCGGAAGTCTTCGGAAGCCAAAGGACCGAGCCGCCTATCTCTATCCAGGGACACAACCATGGGCACATGGAATGTCAAGACCATGTACCACAGCGGCAAGGCCGCCCAGATAGCAGCGGAAATGCAAAAGTACAACCTTTCCCTGCTAGGTATCAGTGAAGCCAGATGGACGCAGTCTGGCCAGAAAAGGCTGTTAAGTGGGGAGATGATTCTGTATTCAGGTCATGAAGAGGAGAATGCCCCCCATACAGAAGGAGTAGCATCCAGTGGCACAGAGAGCGCTGATGGGCTGGGAACCTCTTGGGCCAAGAATTATCATAACAGCCTTTAGAACCAAGAAAAAGCTCAAGCTGAACGTCATCCAGTGTTATGCGCCCACCAATGACAGTGACGAGGAAGAGAAACAAGAGTTCTACGAACGACTCCAGAGTGCCGTGGACAAATGTGCGGAGCGAGACATCACCATCGTCATGGGCGATTTTAATGCCAAAATAGGGGAGGACAACACCGGATACGAAGAAGTGATGGGGAGACAGGGACTAGGCGCAGAGATGAGTGAGAACGGGGAGAGGTTTGTGGACTTTTGTGCTCTAAACCGACTTGTCATTGGAGGCAGCATCTTCCCACACAGAAGGATACACAAAGCAACTTGGGTCTCACCTGACCATACACTTACTTACTTACGCCTGTCACCCCTACCCGGGTATAGGCCGTCGACGAGAGACCTCCAGCAACTCCTGTCCTGTGCTTCTCCTTCGATTCTACTCCAGGTGGTTCCCAGTCTCTTGATGTCTGCTTGGAGGTCTCGACGCCAGGAGTTTCTCGGCCTACCTCTTTTCCTCTTTCCCTGGGGGTTCCATGACAATGCCTGCCTAGTGATACTGGAAGCTGGCTTTCTCAGACTGTGACCGATCCATCCCCATCTTCTTCGTCCAATTTCATTCTCTGCTGTTATCTGCTCTGTTCTCTCCCAGAGTCTGACGTTGCTGATCTTCTCTGGCCAGTGGATTTTCAAAATTCTTCTAAGGCAACTGTTCATGAAGGTCTGTACTCTGTTGACTGTGGTTTTTGTCAATCTCCATGTCTCTGCTCCACCTGACCATACAACAGAGAACCAAATAGACCATATCTGCATTAGCAAGAAATTTAGAAGATCCCTTCAAGATGTTCGAGTGAGGAGGGAGCAGATGTCGCCTCAGACAACCATCTGCTTACCTTAAGAATGAAGCTAAAGAAAAGCCGCACAGAGACAACAAGAAGACAGCGCTATATTGTAGGCCTCCTGAGAGAAACTGGAGTTAGAGAAGAGTTCAAACTGGTGCTGTCCAACCGGTTTCAAGCGCTACAGGAGCTAGTAAATGAAGAGGAGCAGCAGTGAAAGGCAGTTAGAGAGGCGCTGTAGGGTTCACTGTAGGGTTCAGGAAACACCACCACAAGGACTGGCTGTCGGCACAGACCTTGAAGAAGATAGAAGCGAGGAAGCAGAAGAAAGCAGCGGTCAACAACAGTCGCACGAGAGCAGCCAAAGTAAGGGCACAGGAGGAATATTCGGAAGCCAACCGCGAGGTGAAGAGGAGTATCAGGGCAGACAAGAGGGCCTACACAGACAGCCTGGCAGCAGAGGCAGAAAAGGCAGCGGCAACATGAAACGGATCTACGACATTCTAGAAGATTGTCGGGTAAGTATGGCCATACAGAAAGACCAGTAGAGCAGACCAACTCGACAGATGGGCCGAGTATTTTGAAGAGTTACTGAACAGACCTAGCCCACCCGACCCACCCGACATCCAGCCGGCAGAGACCGACCTACCCATCAGCTGTGACAGACCCAGCTGGGAAGAGATGAGAAGAGCAGTGGCATTTTTGAAGAATGGCAAAGCAGCAGGGCCAGATGGCATCCCAGCGGAGTCTCTGAAAGCAGACCTAGAGACAACAGTGGAGATGCTGTACCCACTGTTTGGAAAGATCTGGGAAGAGGAGGAGATGCCGGCTGACTGGAAGGAGGGGTACCTAATCAAGCTTCCCAAGAAAGGCGACCTCAGCAAGTGTTACAACTACAGAGGAATCACCTTGCTGTCAGTACCAGGAAGGTCTTCAACAGGATCATCCTAGAGAGAATGAAGAGCTCCGTTGACCCCCAGCTGAGTGACCAGCAAGCAGGATTCAGGAAGAACCGATCATGTACAGACCAGATCGCCACTCTCCGCATCATCGTGGAACAGTCTCTGGAGTGGAGCTCCCCGCTGTACGTCAACTTTGTGGATTATGAGAAAGCATTTGACAGTGTGGACCGAGAGACTGTGGAAACTCCTACGACACTACGGTGTACCCACAAAGCTCGTCCGCCTGATCAAGAGCAGCTATGATGGCATGACATGTCGCGTGATCCACGTAGGGCAGTTCACCAGGGAGCTTCAGGTCAGAACTGGTGTCAACCAGGGGTGTCTGCTGTCTCCGTTCCTCTTCCTACTGGCCATAGACTGGGTCATGAAGATGACCACAGAGCACAGACGAAGTGGAATACAGTGGACACTGTGGACACAGCTTGACGACCTCGATTTTGCAGACGACTTGGCATTACTGTCCCACACTCGTCAACAAATGCAGGACAAGACCACGAGGCTTGCTGACATCTCGTCCCAAGTGGGCCTCACCATTCACAAACAGAAAACAAAGACAATGAGGCTGAACACAACCAGGGAAGAACCAATCTTGCTTGCTGGCACCCCGTTGGAGGAGGTGGAGTCCTTCACCTATCTCGGGAGCATCATAGACAAAAAAGGCGGCACTGATGCAGATGTCAGAGCACGAATCGGTAAAGCCAGAGCAGCCTTTCTCCAGTTAAAAAAAGTGTGGAATTCCAGAGAGCTGTCACAACACACCAAAGTCCGGATTTTCAACTCCAATGTAAAAGCAGTTCTCCTATATGGAGCAGAGACTTGGAGATTAACAAAAACCACAGTCAACAGAGTACAGACCTTCATGAACAGTTGCCTTATAAGAATTTTGAAAATCCACTGGCCAGAGAAGATCAGCAACGTCAGACTCTGGGAGAGAACAGAGCAGATAACAGCAGAGAATGAAATTGGGCGAAGAAGATGGGGATGGATCGGTCACAGCCTGAGAAAGCCAGCTTCCAGTATCACTAGGCAGGCATTGTCATGGAACCCCCAGGGAAAGAGGAAATGAGGTAGGCCGAGAAACTCCTGGCGTCGAGACCTCCAAGCAGACATCAAGAGACTGGGAACCACCTGGAGTAGAATCGAAGGAGAAGCACAGGACAGGAGTTGCTGGAGGTCTCTCGTCGACGGCCTATACCCGTGTAGGGGTGACAGGCGTAAGTAAGTAAGTAATGGACGACGGACAGACGACCAGTGGCCCAGAACATAAACTCACTTTTGCTTTGCACGCGAGCCAATAAAATGAAGATGATCATAGAATCAGTTTGTAAGTGGGGGCATTCCGCTGCCGTCTATGCACCCTCTTCGGCAGAGGCTGAGCTATCCTGCTGTAGCTGACTAATTTTGCCATGGGCCTTGGTCATGTGCCAGGAAGGGGCGTGCTTGTCCACTTCCATAGATCCCGATGGGTTTGGACATCCTGCTGCCATCTGGCGCTGGGTGTGTGCAGAAAGTGCTGAGTGTGGCCAAAACAGTGCTGCAAACATGTCAAATGCAACCATGTAAACCGTTGATATTTTTGATCAGATATATGCATAATTACTGCAGTACCCCCATGAACAATAACTGGTAATACAGTAAAAAGCGACACTTCAGTTGCACAATCCGAAAAACCTGCTCGTGGAAGTCTGTTCTTCGAATCGCGAGGCAGTTTTGCGTACGAGGATTGAAATACACACTGAAATCTGGCGCCATTATGTTTTTGTCATAGTGCATGCATGTGTCAAGTTACTTTTCGATCACAATCACACATGTCAGAAAAAAGCAACAAAATCGCGTGACAGGTTGACCTTGTAATGGTGTTATTGAACGAATTCCTTTCATTGAAGAAGAAAGCTTTTGTTAAAATGGTGGGGTTCTATAATATTTTACCTATAATATTTTACTACAAGACAGAGCAGGAGACGCCAGCCGACCGGCCGTAGGAGACGTCTCAGTTTTCTGGGCCAAACGGGTCAGTATCGGCTGACTGTGCAATTGTATCGGATTGGGAACATCTCAGTTAAATAACTGCGCTGAAGAAGTACACTTGGGCGTGCTCTTAACTAAGAAATATTGCATAAAATTGTGCCTCTGCAAACGGAACAACGGCCGGCGGGACGAAAGACAATAGGAAAGGGAAACAACTCAGTTCATGTCACTGCGCAGCCGACCAATCAGGTATCAAGACACTCGCATCCGTGGCAACACACAGGCCCAGGGCGTTGCACACACACAACATGAGGTAAACCTCTGAAAATGAAATCATCCTAATTTGATTTTTTTTTCTTCTGACTTTTGTATGAAAGATAATGCAGAAACAACCCTCAGAAAAAAATGGATGCCTGACTTAGTCACCCAGAATTTTACACACACCCATTTACCATAAGGATGCTAAAGAAAGTCACACATTTTAGTGGTTTTCTGCACACACACACACACACACACACACACACACACACACACACACACACACACACACACACACACACACACACACACACACACACACACACACACCTAGATTATATGCCACAAGCATATTCAGCACAGAGAGATAGACAGACAGACAGACAGGTATATGGGGGGTTAGGGAAGAACTAAAATTATCAAACTTTTCCACAAAAAAACAAAGTGGCTGTCTTCATACGATGTCTTGTGCTTAGTTTTAAGAAATATACCACAAACTTCCGATAAAACAAATCGCTAAGGAACACAATTTTTTGTTTGTTCTATCGAAGTTTGTTATAGGAAAAGTAATTTACATTATCTTGAGTGCTGTTGGGACCGCTAAAAATGTGTTGTTATATCCGACTTTATTTTATTGGACTTTGGCAAAGTAGACTGTATGGAGTATGTTCATTAAAGCCGCTAAGGCAGTCCTTGTCAAGTGCAGACAATATATACGTAGCACTGTCTGCTATAATCATAATCCATTTGTTGTTAATGCATATGGCGGTGTCAGAGAAGACTTGTTATTGTTTGGAGGGACTTCTTCGACTGGGCCACTAGCCCGCTACAGGTAAGCTTAACCACGCTGAGCAGACTGCTAAGGCTACAGATGATTCATCATCAATCATTGCGTCACCCCTCGGTTTAAAATGTACTAAAAAGGCTGAGCTAAATTTACTCACTGGGATTGGGCAAAAATGTGACACGAAAACCCCAACTTTCGACGGATGTACATGAAAAACGCTCACGTTTTCGCAGGTGGCATACAATCGGAGATGTAACACCCGTTAGACAACAATAATCCTCTAAGACATTTTTACTTCCAACAAAACACACTACGGTTCTTTTTACATAGACCCACGCCTGGACTAAATATGTTACCGTTTTATAGACATTTTTGTCTGTACGGTTTTATACCCACAATCCGTCTTGAAATGTGTCTGCTTGTTGTATACAGGCTATGGTTTTAAGGCCCCGCTACACATGCCCGGTTTTGAGGCCGATTCCCGATCAGTTTCGAATCGAGGGGTGATCGGGCCGGACTAAAAAAACATGTGCACTGCCACACATTTCCCGACTTGTTTAGCCGACCGGTTTGAATCGAAGATCAAAGTCGTACCTGTTCTGCAAAATGGCTGCTAGTTTTGACAGTGATGATGATGTGCTTGCATTATCAGCAGTTTTGCATCATATTCGGGAAGAGGCGTGCGAAACATCAGCAACGGCGGTGGCCAGTACTGATCACAACAGGCGTGTTCTGCCATTTGCAAACTACGACATGCTTTGCGAGACGCGCTCTGATTGGTTGAAGCTTACAACCGGGGCCGACTCGGATCGGGAAAATAGAGCAGGTTCTAGACACCCGATTACCAGCCGATTGGGACCGAATCGGATAATTGACGTCATCCGATCGCAATCTTATCGGAATCGGCTTCAAAATCGGGGCACAACCGGCCTGTGTGGCGGGGCCTTTAAAGATGTAATGAACTTGATGAAGATAAAGTCTCGACAGAGGTGGGTGCAGTCCAGCTTCATCAAAGTGGAATTTCTTCCATCTTTTCCATGAGACAGATTTTAACATATAAAAAACGCTGAAACTAAAACAATGTACTTGTCAGCTATTATGTTTCCAAATATTAGACTTTGTTATGAGAAAATAACCTCGCGCTGGGACCATATGGCGTTGAGGCGCGTCCCCTCGCGAGAGGGGTGCACCGAATGAAATAAGGTGTCGTGAACCAACATGGTCTAAGGGAAGGTGACCCCGACAGAAAACCCCTGGTCATAGTAAGGGGGTTGGGCGTGGGAGTAGCTTCCCCAACCTGCAAATAAAGAAATAGCTACAAAAACGCCGATGAAAAGACAAACAGCAATTCCTTTCCTGGAGGAGGAAGGTTCTTCTACCAAAACATTTATGACGTCCTGTGGTGAAAGCCGGAAGTCTTCGGAAGCCACAGGACCGAGCCGCTTTTCTCTATCCAGGGACACAACCATGGGCACATGGAATGTCAAGACAATGTACCAGGAGCAAGGCCGCCCAGATAGCAGCGGAAATGCAAAAATACAACCTTTCCCTGCTAGGTATCAGTGAAGCCAGATGGACGCAGTCTGGCCAGAAAAGGCTGTTAAGTGGGATGATTCTGTATTCAGGCCATGAAGAGGAGAATGCCCCCCATACAGAAGGAGAAGCATTCGTGCTGTCACCAGTGGCACAGAGATGGGCTGAGAAACCTCTTGTGCCAAGAATTATCAGAGCAGCCTTTAGAACCTAGAAAAAGATCAAGCTGAATGTCACCCAGTGTTATGCGCCCACTAATGACAGTGACGAGGAAGAGAAACAAGAGTTCTACGACCGACTCCAGAGTGCTGTGGACAAATGTGCGGAGCGAGACATCACCATCGTCATGGGCGATTTTAATGCCAAAATATGGGAGGACAACACCGGATACGAAGAGGTGATGGGGAGACAGGGACTAGACTCGGAGATGAGTGAGAACGGGGAGAGGTTTGTATACTTTTGTGCTCTAAACCGACTTGTCATTGGAGGCAGCATCTTCCCACACAGAAGAATACACAAAGCAACTTGGGTCTCACCTGACCATACAACAGAGAACCAAATAGACCATATCTGCATTAGCAAGAAATTTAGAAGATCCCTTCAAGATGTCCGAGTGAGGAGGGGAGCAGATGTCGCCTCCCACCACCATCTGCTTACCTTAAGAATGAAGCTCAAGCTAAAGAAAAGCCGCACAGACACAACAAGAAGACAGCGCTATAATGTAGGGCTCCTGAGAGAAACTGGAGTTCAAACTGGTGCTGTCCAACCGGTTTCAAGCGCTACAGGAGCTAGTAAATGAAGAGGAGGCGGTCACCACAGAGCAGCAGTGGAAGGCAGTTAGAGAGGCGCTGAACTCAACCTGCAAAGACACTGTAGGGTTCAGGAAACAACATCACAAGGACTGGCTGTCGGCACAGACCTTGAAGAAGATAGAAGCGAGGAAGCAGAAGAAAGCAGTTGTCAACAACAGTCGCACGAGAGCAGCCAAAGTAAGGGCACAGGGGGAATACTGGGAAGCCAACCGCGAGGTGAAGAGGAGTATCAGGGCAGACAAGAGGGCCTACACAGACAGCCTGGCAGCAGAGGCAGAAAAGGCAGCAGGCAGCGGCAACATGAAACAGCTCTACGACATTACCAGAAGATTGTCAGGCAAGTATGGCCATACAGAAAGACCAGTAAAAGACAAAGAAGGCAAGCCTATTGCAGACAGAGCAGACCAACTCGACAGATGGGCCGAGTATTTTGAAGAGTTACTGAACAGACCTAGCCCACCCGACCCCCCAGACATCCATCCGGCAGAGACCGACCTACCCATCAGCTGTGACAGACCCAGCCGGGAAGAGATCAGAAGAGCAGTGGCATTTTTGAAGAACGGCAAAGCAGCAGGACCAGATGGCATCCCAGCGGAGTCTCTGAAAGGAGACCTAGAGAGAACAGTGGAGATGCTGTACCCACTGTTTTGAAAGATCTGGGAAGAGGAGGTGATGCCGGCTGACTGGAAGGAGGGGTACCTAATCAAGCTTCCCAAGAAAGGCGACCTCAGCAAGTGTTCCAACTACAGAGGAATCACCTTGCTGTCAGTACCAGGAAAGGTCTTCAATAGGAGTGGAGAGAATGAAGAGCTCCGTTGACCCCCAGCTGAGAGACCAGCAAGCAGGATTCAGGAAGAACCGATCATGTACAGACCAGATCGCCACTCTCCGCATCATCGTGGAACAGTCTCTGGAGTGGAGCTCCCCGCTGTACGTCAAATTTGTGGATTATGAGAAAGCATTTGACAGTGTGGACCGAGAGACTCTGTGGAAACTCCTACGACACTACGGTGTACCCACAAAGCTCGTCCGCCTGATCAAGAGCAGCTACGATGGCATGACATGTCGCGTGATCCACGAAGGGCAGTTCACCAGGGAGCTCCAGGTCAGAACTGTCGTCTCCTCCGTTCCTCTTTCTACTGGCCATAGACTGGGTCATGAAGATGACCACAGAGCACAGACGAAGTGGAATACAGTGGACACTGTGGACACAGCTTGACGACCTCGATTTTGCAGACGACTTGGCATTACTTTCCCACACTCATCAACAAATGCAGGACAAGACCACGAGGCTTGCTGACATCTCGCCCCAAGTGGGCCTCACCATTCATAAACAGAAAACAAAGACAATGAGGCTGAACGCAACCAGGGAAGAACCAGTCTTGCTTGCTGGCATCCCATTGGAGGAGGTGGAGTCCTTCACCTATCTCGGGAGCATCATAGACAAAAAAGGCGGCACTGATGCAGATGTCAGAGCACGAATCGGTAAAGCCAGAGCAGCCTTTCTCCAGTTGAAAAAAGTGTGGAGTTCCAGAGAGCTGTCACAGCACACCAAAGTCCGGATTTTCAACTCCAATGTAAAAGCAGTTCTCCTATATGGAGCAGAGATTGACAAAAACCACAGTCAACAGAGTACAGACCTTCATGAACAGTTGCCTTAGAAGAATTTTGAAAATCCACTGGCCGGAGAAGATCAGCAACGTCAGACTCTGGGAGAGAACAGAGCAGAAAACAGCAGAGAATGAAATTGGGCGAAGAAGATGGGGATGGATCGGTCACAGTCTGAGAAAGCCAGCTTCCAGTATCACTAGGCAGGCATTGTCATGGAACCCCCAGGGAAAGAGGAAAAGAGGTAGGCCGAGAAACTCCTGGCGTCGAGACCTCCAAGCAGACATCAAGAGACTGGGAACCACCTGGAGTAGAATCGAAGGAGAAGCACAGGACAGGAGTTGCTGGAGGTCTCTCGTCGACGGCCTATACCCCGGTAGGGGTGACAGGCGTAAGTAAGTAAGAAAAGAAAAGCCGCACAGAGACAAGAAGAAGACAGCGCTATAATGTAGGCCTCCTGAGAGAGACTGGAGTGAGAGAAGAGTTCAAACTGGTGCTATCCAACCGGTTTCAAGCGCTACAGGAGCTAGTAAATGAAGAGGAGGCGGTCACCACAGAGCAGCAGTGGAAGGCAGCTAGAGAGGCGCTGAACTCAACCTGCAAAGACACTGTAGGGTTCAGGAAACACCATCACAAGAACTGGCTGTCGGCACAGACCTTGAAGAAAATATAAATGAGAAAGCAGAGGAAAGCAGTTGTCAACAACAGTCGCACGAGAGCAGCCAAAGCAATGGCACAGGAAGAATACTCGGAAGCCACCCGCGAGGTGAAGAGCAGACATCAGGGCAGACAAGAGGGCCTACACAGACAGCCTGGCAGCAGAGGCAGAAAAGGCAGCAGGCAGCGGCAACATGAAACAGCTCTACGACATTACCAGAAGATTGTCAGGCAAGTATGGCCATACAGAAAGACCAGTAAAAGAAAAAGAAGGCAGGCGTATTGCAGACAGAGCAGACCAACTCGACCGATGACCCACCCATCAGCTGTGACAGACCCAGCCGGGAAGAGATCAGAAGAGCAGTGGCATTTTTGAAGAACGGCAAAGCAGCAGGGCCAGACTGCATCCCAGCGGAATCTCTGAAAGCAGACCTAGAGACAACAGTAGAGATGCTGTATCCACTGTTTGGAAAGATCTCGGAAGAGGAGGTGATGCCGCTGACTGGAAGGAGGGGTACCTAATCAAGCTTCCCAAGAAAGGTGACCTCAGCAAGTGTTCCAACTACAGAGAAATCACCTTGCTGTCAGTGCCAGGAAAGGTCTTGAACAGGGTCATCCTGGAGAGAATGAAGAGCTCCGTCGACCCACGCTGAGAGACCAGCAAGCAGGATTAAGAAAAACCCGATCATGTACAGACCAGATCGCCACTCTCCGCATCATCGTGGAACAGTCTCTGGAGTGGAGCTCCCCGCTGTACGTCAACTTTGTGGATTACGAGAAAGCATTTGACAGCGTGGACCGAGAGACTTTGTGGAAACTCCTACGACACTACGGTGTACCCACAAAGCTCGTCAGCCAGATCAAGAGCAGCGACGATGGCATTACATGTCGCGTGATCCACGAAGGGCAGTTCACCAGGGAGCTCCAGGTCAGAACCGGCGTCAAGGAGGGGTGTTTGGTGTCTCCGTTTCTCTTTCTACTGGCCATAGACTGGGTCATGAAGACGACCACTGAGCAGAGAAGAAGCGGAATACAGTGGACACTGTGGACACAGCTTGACGACCTTGATTTTGCAGGCGACTTGGCTTTACTGTTCCACACTCATCAACAAATGCAGGATAAGACCACGAGGCTTGCTGACATCTCGTCCCAAGTGGGCCTCACCATCCATAAACAGTCTGAGAAAGCCAGCTTCCAGTATCACTAGGCAGGAATTGTCATGGAACCCCCAGGGAAAGAGGAAAAGAGGCAGGCCGAGAAACACCTGGCGTCGAAACCTCCAAGCAGACATCAAGAGACTGGGAACCACCTGGAGTAAAATCGAAGGAGTCGCCTATACCCGGGGTGGGGTGACAGAGCCAGTATCTTATCGTAAAAGCACCAGCTCGGCTCTCTCTCACCCAGCTTGTCTCTTAAAGGAAAACCCATCAGCCATGTAATAGAACATCGTCTTATCGGTGTTACTGTAGATAACCACAAACCAGATAGTTGAGGCTAGCGCTGGTAGAATTGTACACATACCAAGGGAAATTACTCAGTGCTGGACAGACAAACTGTTAGATCCCTTGCCCCCTCCTATTAGGAAAAAAATCGCCAGCTCACTGAAAAATACGCAGGTATAGAACCAGATGATCATCTACATCCATAAAAGGATGCATCAGGTCTAGCCTATAACCCATGTCTTTTTCTTTAACTTAGGTTTGTTGTACACCGCTTAACGTGGAACTTAGAAAGTAGGCAGGAGAAACACACATACACAAACAAGAAGGTGCACTACTAAATGTGATTCAATGCACAACAATGTAACGATATAAGTTTTACCCGACCACATTTAGTAGTGCACCTTCTTGTTTGTGTATGTGTGTTTCTCATGCCTACTTCCTAAGTTTCAGAAAAGACATGGGTTATATGCTAGACCTGATGTATCCTTTTAGGGATGTACTTTTCTGTGGGCTGGCGATTGGGTGCCTGATAGGAGGGGGCAGGGGATCTAACTGTTTGTCTGTCCAGCGCTGAGTAATTCCCCTTGATATGAGTAGATAACCAGTTTAAATGGCAGTAGATAACCAGTTTAAATGGCGGTGTTAAATGGCATATTACTAACATATGCAACATAATATATTTAAAAAAATTTACATTTTAGCCAAATTAAATTATATCACTGATGTATAAACATGTAAACTGTTCATCAGGTCATATCGACTATGCTTCTACAGTGTGGGATGGAACAAGCGAGGTCCAGTTAAAGAGACTGAACTCGCTTCATCGTAGAGCCGCAAAACTTATTCTTCCAGACACTAACTCAACTACCGATAATAAATTAAATCCCTTGGAGATTCTCCCCCTGAAAAATCATTTAATGTACAATAAGGGAATAATTATGTCCAAAACATTGAATAATAAAATGCCTGATTATATTCAGAAACTATTTTTGTTTCCATCACCAACGTACAAGGCAATCCATTATTGTAACACGACCTAGAATCGATCTCTACAAGACAAGTTTAGCGTTCTCAGGCCATAGCCTGTGGAACACTTTGCCTAGGAAAGTTACAACATCAACAACCCTTTCGTATTTTAGAGCCAGTATCTTATCGTAATACTTTCACTGCGACCCTTATTATGCAGTGTTTGCGATCACTCGCATGTTTGTGTGTGTGTGTGTGTGTGTGTGTGTGTGTGTGTGTGTGTGTGTGTGTGTGTGTGTGCTTGTGTGTGTGCGCGCGCGTGCTTGTGTGTGTGTGTGTGTGTGTGCAGCCATAGGAGATGTCTGTTCTTAAAGGGGCACGACCAACCTTTTTCAAAAACACATGACACGCGCACACTCGAGACGAAGCATAGTGACGGGCACAGATATCGGACGCCTCGTCGCTAGCGGCAAAACTCGCAGACAAGGCGGGGCGGAAAAATCGGCTTGTATTGCCGACTACGCTTCGCTCGAAAACTCGGACGCTCTGACACTAATGTGCGGACATAACTGGCCAAGAGAACTCACACGATATGCTTTTTGACAATAGTATCAAGCAGCACACACAGTAGGACCAGAATTATACCAGTTATGTGAAGTGTTATGCTTGAAATTAGTGGCATGTATCAGAGTGGTTAAAATAAGGCAACGGGACAAAAAAAAAAAAAAAAAAGAGATATAGGCGGCTCCGCCGTCGCAACATCACGAAAAAGAAAATCAGTGCTATTTGCGCGGAACAAGCAAGTCTAACATCACGCTTTTATGTACCTCTCTTAATTTTATTACAGCGGGGCACCAAAACCACACTGAGGCATACACATTCAGTACCTATATTCTGTTAATTTATTTGCTGTTGGAAATGCTGCACACACTTTGTTACAAGTTTAATGAATGTACCCACTCCATAAAGTACTTATTTATCTGACGTGTTGATTTATTTTGACATGTATTAACGTGGCGGTCGAGCCTTCTCCCATCTTGGCCCCGCCGCCTGGCCTCCCCGCCCCGGGCCTGTCCGTAACTGTCAAACGCTTAAATCACTTCTCAAAACCCACCTCTACAACGCTGCCATTCACTAGTTCATTTCCCCAGTCATACACAATTCATCACCGCTGTCACGTGTGTGTGTGTGTGTGTGTGTGTGTGTGTGTGTGTGTGTGCGTGTGTGTGTGTGTAATAATAATAATAATAATAATAATAATAATAATAATAATAATAATAATAATAATAAATTTATTTCAGTTTTTGCAGGCCATCAGGCCCATATGAACACAAAATACAATTTACAACCAGAAAATACAGGAAGGTGGTTGTAAAGAACACAATCACATAGCATTACATCAGCGCACATAAATAAACAAAAACAACGAAAGTTCAAAGCAAATCCCTCTAATTCCTTAATTTAAGGCACCCTGAAATATACATAACAACTTTAAAGACCAGTTTATCATGTAGCTGAACTTTGAGATCGGATGGGAATCTGTAGTAAAACAGTGACTTTGAGATCGGATGGGAATCTGTAGTAAAACAGTGGAATGTACTTTTTACGTAAAAGGGAATATTTTGGACACTTGAAAAGAAAATGACACAAATCTTCAGCCTTATGCCAATCACATGAATTACATTCTGGATTAGTGATGGGTTTTCCAAATCTGGATACTCCGTTTAAAGGTAAACGGTTACATCTAAGTAAACAAATTGCCCGCCTGAGTTCACAAGAAGTCAGCTGCCCTATGTAACTTGCTCTAAGTATTTCTGGGTGGTAATGGCAGTATTCTGTGTTTGATGTAAGGGATGCATGCCAGTCCTGTCGGAAACAATCCATCAGCCGATCTTTGAATATCTGAATGAACAGAGGAGTGTTTCCAACTGACTGCATTTCCCACACATACCCAAACCCATGCATACACAACAGAGTCTTTATTTGCGTAGCCCAGTTCGATCTACCTGAGGCATCATGCATACATAACATCGTGTAACACTGTCTTGGGTATCTGTTTTCTGACATGGTAAGAAGTCTGCACCAATACTTCACCATTCGAACATAGGCATCAATATACATAGGAAATCTTCCACACTCACCCAGCGCAATGTTGTTTTTTACATCTCTTCCAACACCAAGGACCATTTTACAAACCTTTACATGAACCTGCTCAATTACATCATGTCTCTGGAAACCCCAAACCTCTGACCCGTATAGCACAATGGGCTTAATCTTGACATCAAAAATGTGAAAAACAGTGTCAGCTGGCAAGTTTTGTAATTTGAAGTATAGTCTTTTGATGCCTGCAACTGCTCTCCTGGCTTTTCCAGCTAAGTTTTCTACACATCTAGCCCAGTTCAGAGTAGAGGAAAATATCACACCAAGGTAAGTATAACTGGACTCGACTTGAATCTGCTTGTCAGCATAAAACCATTTTTCACAATTTTTCACAAAACCTCCAGAAGACCACCACTTTTGTCTTGTCCATGTTCACAGTGAGACCCCATTTTTTACAGTATTTTTCTAAACAATTAATTTTCTTTTGGAGATCTGCTACAGAGTCAGAGACAATGGCTATATCATCAGCATACATAAGAAGGAAAATACCCAGTACCGCACGATGATATTTCTGTCTCAAATTCTGAAAGAAAGATAGAAAACAGCAGTGGGCTCAACACACAACCTTGTCGCACCCCTGACATGCAATCAAAGTAGTCGGTAACTTTGGTTCCAACCCTTACAGCAGCTTTTACATGTTTGTACGTACTCTCCAGTGTCTGAAGCAACTTACCATGAACTCCTTTACGTAACAAGAGATACAACAGTTTTGTCCTGTGCACACTGTCGTAAGCTTTAGAAAAGTCTACGTACATGGTGTAAAAACGGCCACCCTGCTTGCTAAGATACTTTTGCACTAGTGCCTGTAAACAAAAAATGTTGTCTATATTACTGTACCCTTTACGGAAGCCAGCTTGAGCCTCAGGAATACAATCATTCTCTTCACAAAAACGAATCAACCTGTTGTTAATGACAAAACTGTACAACTTACTGATAACGTTCAAAAGAGAAATTCCTCTGTAGTTGTCAACATTTCTAGGGTTACCCTTTTTGTGTAGTGGAAATATCACAGCCATGGTCCAGCTTTCAGGGTATTCCGCACTTTGAAACACACGATTGAACAAAGGATGCAGAAATTTCACAAGGATTTCACCTGCATGATGAAAAAGGTCAGTGGGCACGCCATCAGGGCCTGATGCTTTCCCTTTCTTCATACTATTAATAGCACTGCGAATTTCATCCTGCGTGATTTCCGTTGCCCTCGTCAAATTTTGCATTGTGACAACCATCACAATCATCAGATAATATATGGTCATTCAAAACACCCTCGGCCTGTCTGCTGAAACCTGAATCATCAACATTCTGATCCACATTTAGCAAATTACGAAAATAATCATACCACACGCGTGGTGAAATAACATCAGAACACAACTTCTTAACGCCAGTCAGAGACTTTATTTTTTGCCAAAATGTTCTTGAATTTGCATCGTTACATGCATCGTTGAGCTCATTCAAAACCCGTGCGTTGTACTCTACTTGTTTTGTTTTACACAACTTCTTAAATTCTTTCTTCATGTCAAGATACTTCCCTAAGTCGTCATGTGTGTTTGTGTGTCTGAACTGCTTCAACTGTATGTACTTGTTTTGTTTTGCTAACTCGCAGTCCGAGTCCCACCACGGCGGCTGTGCACGGTTCACCACCAACCTTCTTACCTGACCTCATTTTGTCAGCCGCCTTCTGAATGAATGCTACAAAACAGGCCGATCCTTCTTCTACACTCGAGTCAAGCGCTGACGAAAAGTGTTGAAATTGAGTCTCCTTTAACTAGCTGTATGCAAAGTATATAATAAGAATTTTAAAAAATACGGACTCAAATGCGGATCAACCGGTTTTTGTGAAACAGCCATGTTCTCGTCAAAGTGTCATATAGTGGTTTGTTTCTTTTTCTTTGTGTGTGTGTTTTTTTTTTTTTTTTTTTTTTTTTTTTTTTTTTTTTTGTCTACCGTATTTTCAGTAAGGCTGGAAATGGGGCTGGTCGGAGCGCATTCCGGAGCATGCACATGACGTTTTTGGTGTGCGGGGCACAAATTTTGGCAAAGAGGTAACAAGATAAAAATGACGTCACGTCACGCAAACCTTGCTAGAAAAAGTCTTTTTGGCGCCAAAGCGGCGAGCGCGCGTGTGTGTGTGTGTGTGTGTGTGTGTGTGTGTGTGTGCACAAAACCCCTAAAATGGGTGACTGTCTTTAGCATCCTTTAGGAAAATGGGTATGTGTAAAATTCTGGGTGACCAAGTCAGGCACCCGTTTATTTTTCTGAGTATTGTTTTTACATTATCTTTCATCAAAAAGTCAGAAAAAAATATCAAAATAGGATGTCCCCATTTTGAGTGTTGTACATACTGTTTTGTGTTTCCAACGCACACCGCTTTCGCATCTGCGGGCGCCATGAAGATCAATGTTTATTCCAGACAGGAGGTGTTTATCATTGAGTGTATATCGGACAGTGTGATAGTGGTCCTTTCTACAGATGGGAAAAGGCATAGATCCTCAGGGGTCCGCCATGCAAGTTACAGGACCGTGACCCATGAGAATCTGTGCCTAAGTTTTGCTTTTTCAAATTTTAATTTCCAGGCTGAGGGAGATGCGCTATTGTGGTCTGAAGTGAGTTGCAGCCGTTTCTTTTGTTTTTCATTAACCGTACATCAATGACCATATAAATGAACACACATTTTCCCCCTCTTTTGTTCTGGTAAAGACAGAGTCGGGTTCTCTACGGAATCTAATTGAATCTGCTGAGGCACATATACTTCTGAAAACTCAGAAACTTAAAAGCCAGGTTACAAATTATAAATATATACTGACATGGGCTTGGACAGGGCTGTTGTTTGGTTGAGGGCTGGGGGCCTCAGTACAAGGCTAGGAGCCAGCCTTGAAGGCGGCTTTCAGCGGAATTGCACAGACACACAGAGACAAATGAACCTATCAAGAAACATTCATTCCACCGTTACCGCATACTTTCACGAGGATAAATATATTCTTGTTTTTACATCAGACGGATGGCTTTCACTCTTTAGCAATGTTCGCCTATAACAATAGACAAAACTCCCCAAGAGGCATAGATCTTCATGAGTTCCACGCAGAGTGCGGGAAATGTATTTCTGAGTTGAATTACCTTTATGTTGCTATGTTTACGTAGTTTAATCGGGTTGTGGTGATGAATAGAACACAGGCAAAACGTCGACAGCTGCAAGAGCCACATATGCTCATACGCGTCTAGGAGTAGGCGCGGTCATAAGAATCTGTATGTATCTTGTATGTAGCCGGGATAAAATCGCGATCGCCGAGCCCAAAACAAAACACCCACAGCCGTCAACACGCACGATTCGATGGCTCCTAGCCTTGTACTGCGGCTCTGCGGCGTAGAATAGCGCGATGCTCAGTGCAAACTCGAGTCTGGAGACTAAGTACTGTTTTGTGCGGATAAGTGAACTGAACAGTAATTTATGGTTTTCTTTTATTAAAGTAACTATAGGTTTTACATGGTCTGATTAAATTACACTCACAAAAAAAAAGATACTGCAGTAATTATGTATATATCTGATCCAAAATGTCAAGTTTACATGGTTGCATTTGACATGTTTTGCAGCGCTATTTTCGCCACAACTGCACACACCCAGCGCCAGATGGCAGCAGAATGTCCAAAAGCATCGGGATCTATGTAAGTGGACAAGCATGTCCCTTCCTGGCACATGACCAAGGCCCACAAAATTAGTCAGCTGCCTGAGCAACAGAAGGATATCCCAGCCTCTGCCGGAGAGGGTGCGTCTGGTAGAAAGGTGCATAGACGGCAGGAGAATGCCCATAATTACAAACTAATAAACTAATAAAATAATAAATTATCCTCATTTTATTGGCTCACGTGCAAAGCAAAAGGGAGTTTATGTTCTGGGCCACTGGTCGTCCGTGGTAAAAACTTTAACGGTGGCATTTTCTCGGAGACTATTCAAGCCACATTTTTCAAACTTGGCCCAAGGATATTTTGTGACAAGACCTTTCTAAACATACCATTTTGAGTGACCTCTCACAAATGGTCATGCGGGGTTGACAGATGTGTGAAAAATGCTTACATTTTCAGAAAACATGGATTTTGCTGCTGCAGAAGCTGATTGTCACCGAGGTCACACATATGTAAATCGGTCATACACGGGATTACTCTTTTTATTCTTCTGTAAGGCCCCTTAAACCAAAATTGTGCTATTTCTGTCCTAATGCAGCTTTTTTTTCCAGTTGGCAAATGAAGCCTGGTCCACTGGCCAGAGAAGATAAGCAACGTCAGACTCTGGGAAAGAACAGAGCAGATAACAGCAGAGAATGAAATTGGGCGAAGAAGATGGGGATGGATTGGTCACAGTCTGAGAAGGCCAGTTTCAGTATCACTAGGCAGGCATTGTCATCGAAACCCCCAGGGAAAGAGGAAAAGAGGCAGGCCGAGAAACACCTGGCGTCGAGACCTCCAAGCAGACATCAAGAGACTGGGAACCACCTGGAGTAAAATCGAAGGAGAAGCACAGGACAGGAGTCGCTGGAGGTCTCTCGTCGACAGCCTATACCCTGGCAGGGGTGACAGGCGTAAGTAAGTAAGTAAGTAAATGGAGCCTGGGATGGACCTGAGAGTGCAACCTGAGAGTGCAAGCTCATCGGAATAAAAGGAGAGTGATGACAAGAAGATTGTTCCTGGCTCAAGTTCACAGGATTCAGACTGTGTCGCCATCCATCTCTGGGAACTCTGACACAGACAGTATCATATTTACTTTGTTAGATTTCAAAGTGGCAGGTTCAGGGTGGGGAGTTGTCAGTGAAGCAAGTACCAGCAAGGTGCGGTGTGCGGAACCTGGTGAATTAGGGGGTGGCAATGAGAATGTGGATAGGCAGAAGGAACATGACGTTGGGGGTGGGGAAAGCGCTTACAGCAGAAATATATACACCGGTCGTAGAAACTTTCAATCTACTCAGCAGGTGTGTATTTTCGTTTTAGTTCTTGAATTTGTTGCTCTGTGCTTTGGTGAAATTGTGGCATGTTGGTGGCTGAGCAGACGACAGTGTGTTGCCGGGTTGCAAGGATTGCTCTCTCTGATTCGTTAAAAAAAATAAACTCGGAAACTATTTTTGTTCCGTGGTTTCCCGAACTTTGAAAATGTCTCGGTGCATGGCGATGAGCGGATGAATTTGGCGAAGGCTTTTGCTGTTTGCGCTGTGTAATTACTTACTTACGCCTGTCACCCCTACCCGGGTATAGGCCGTCGATGAGAGTCCTCCAGCAACTCCTGTCCTGTGCTTCTCCTTCGATTCTACTCCAGGTGGTTCCCAGTCTTTTGATGTCTGCTTGGAGGTCTCGACGCCAGGAGTTTCTCGGCCTACCTCTTTTCCTCTTTCCCTGGGGGTTCCATGACAATGCCTGCCTAGTGATACTGGAAGCTGGCTTTCTCAGACTGTGACCGATCCATCCCCATCTTCTTCGCCCAATTTCATTCTCTGCTGTTATCTGCTCTGTTCTCTCCCAGAGTCTGACGTTGCTGATCTTCTCTGGCCAGTGGATTTTCAAACTTCTTCTAAGGCAACTGTTCATGAAGGTCTGTACTCTGTTGACTGTGGTTTTTGTCAATCTCCAAGTCTCTGCTCCATATAAGAGAACTGCTTTTACATTGGAGTTGAAAATCCGGACTT
>BTPG01000003.1:125320623-125398107 GCA_036245525.1 Semisulcospira habei | reverse complement strand
TGTCACAACACACCAAATTCCGGATTTTCAACTCCAACGTAAAAGCTCCTATATGGAGTAGAGACTTGGAGATTGACAAAATCTACAGTCAACAGAGTACAGATCTTCATAAACAGTTGCCTTAGAAGAATTTTGAAAATCCACTGGCCAGAGAAGATCAGCAACGTCAGACTCTGGGAGAGAACAGAGCAGATAACAGCAGAGAATGAAATTGGGCGAAGAAGATGGGGTGGATTGGTCACAATCTGAGAAAGCCAGCTTCCAGTATCACTAGGCAGGCATTGTCATGGAACCCCCAGGGAAAGAGGAAAAGAGGCAGGCCGAGAAACACCTTGCGTCGAGACCTCCAAGCGGACATCAAGAGACTGGAAACCACCTGGAGTAAAAAATCGAAGGAGAAGCACAGGACAGGAGTCGCTGGAGGTCTCTCGTCGACGGCCTATACCCGGGGTGACATGCGTAAGTAAGTAAGTAAGAACCGGCTTACAATTCTCAGTCCATTCCTTGGTGTATTCCTCTGTGTCGCATATTATTCCTTACATTCCAGAGTGACACCAGAGTGACAGGATGCATACCTTTGTGGGACCGGTCTTGCTTTTTTACCACGGGGACCAGAGTGACCGGACGCATGTGGGACCAGTCTTTCTTTACTCCAGTTGACTCAGTCTATAATTCGAGCGAGTGACACATAAATTATCAACTGCCCGGTTGCATAAATTATAACCCTAAAACATTTTCAAATGAAAAGTGACACCATTATAATCAACAGCCCTGGACTTTGCTGGCTCACGAAAAACAACTGTGCCTGTCCTTTCCTCTCGGCAAACTGATGTAAAACATTTCGTACAAGTGGAAAAGAAAGAATATTCTTGATCCAGTTAACAAAGCCTTGTTAGGTTTCAACAGCAACTACTTGTCTCCTGTGTCTCTAAATGTTCATGACTATGTAAGTGTAGTGTCGCCTCACCCCAGCCTTCGACACCAAATTCTGTAGCGTCGCTGACCGTGTGCAATGTTTGTGTGACCAGATATGTGTATGTAAATGTTTGCTCGTGTCAGGACACACAAGCACAGTCACTTGCACTCGGTACTAACTACAATAAAACATGTGAAACGAAGATCGCATTTCGTATAGACTATATTGCAGTACAGGCTAATAGTGATAAAGCGACAACAAATGCCCCAGCATGAGGCCGTTTGAGAATAATATATTCTCTGCTGGTCACAATGTCATCAGACGTTACTACAGTAGCGCAGCAAAGTACTATTATCTAAGTCGTGTCTCTACAAAGAATGACAGAGTCCAAACAAAGGAGAATCTAATAAAATAACTAAGTCGGAGAGGCCATTAGATAAAAGGAAGCCTCGGCAAAAATGACAAAGTCCAAAGTGCCCTTTATAAAAGGTCTATAAAAGTAGCTAAGTCAGAGAGGCCTTTGGTAAAAGAAGACCTGTACAAAAATGAAGTCCAAAGCGTCCTTTGGAAAACGACAGAGTCCAAGGCGCCCGTTACAAAAGAAAAGCTAAAAAAAAAATAACAGAGTCCTAAACGCCCTTTGTAAAGGGAAGCCTCAGAAAAACGACGAGACGCCCTTCAAAAGGATAGCTATCTAAGAAAAATGGCAGAGTCCAAGAGATCCTTTGATAAAGGGAAGCCTCGGAAAAATGGCAAAGTCCGAGACGCCCGTTTTCAAGGAAAACTACAAGAAAATGGCAGAGTCCGAAGACTCACAAAAAATGGCTACGTCCCACGCGCCCCTTGTAAAGGAAAACTAACTATCTAGAAAAATGTTCATGACTATGTAGAGTCCAAAAGGTCCTTTGATAAAGGGAAGCCTCGGAAAAACGACAGAGTCCGAGGCGCCCGTTATAAAGGAAGTATGACAAAGTCCGAAGACTCCAAAAAAATGGCAGAGTCTAATACGTCCTTTGATATTGGGAAGCCTCGGTAAAACGACAAAGTCCGAGACGCCCGTTATCAAGGAAGACTCAAAAAAAATGGCTAAGTCCGAGTGAAGCTCCCTTTGTAAAGGAAAACCTCGGAAAAATGGCAAAGTCCGAAGCGCCCGTTACAAAGCAGAGCCGCCAGAAAAATGGCAAAGTCCCAGGACTCCAAAAAAACGACAGAGTCCGGGATTCCCGTTCAAGGGAGGGCTCGGAAAAATGACAGAGTGCAAAATGCTGGTTTGTAGAGAACTCCGGAAAAACGGCAAAGTCGAAGAAACAGCAACTCAGAACTGTAGAAGCAGTCATGGATAACAACCGCTCAAATCCACCTATCTCCGCCGACCAGGTACCACACCGCGATCTAAGCCAAAGATGCCGACCGCAGCGGGAGCTTTTCGCTAGCCGAAAAACTCACGGGCAGCGAGAAACGGCTGAAAAGAAGGGAAAAACCGACACTAGACGAGGTGCGGTCACTGAGTACAACATCTGGCCTTTGTCTACACGTTCTGCTGTACTAACCAGCCTCGCCTCTTACTACTGGCGGTAAATGTACACATTAAATTCCAGCCAGGCTTGCAGGAGACAAAAATAGCTGAACTATGCAGTAAGCCTCAGTGAGTACATATGGCCTTTGTCTACAGATTCCAGCCAGGCTTGCAGGAGACAAAAATAGCTGAACTGTGCAGTAAGCCTCAGTGAGCACACTGACTACCCAAAAAGACGAAAATAATAAGATGTTAAAAAAACGTGTACAAGGCATTTTTACCACACTAGCATACTATCGGCTTGTGACTGGAACTGTGGCTTTTGAACTTCTCAGGGAAGTAAACTTTCCCACACCTCCCATAGCCTTGGTACTGGCCGGTTATAAACAGGTGTCTGGTTTTGGTCCGCTGCTACATGCTGAAGGCATGGGGCCAAACATCAACAACCTCTACATATTTGTGTCTGGTCGAACTGAAAAGGCATTTCTCACCTTATATCTGATATTTGTCTGGTTTTGGCAAGATTTAAATGCAGGATAAATGTAATGTTTTTCCATACCATATCTGCATATCAGACTTGTTTTGCCATCAAATTATGTCACAAGTTTCATAGTCACAATTTATGCCAAAACTGTACATCTGACTTTTAATCTTGTGTGAGCTAAAATTCTTCTCTGAATACAGGGGAATAATTTTATACCAGACCTCTCTGTCATCTGGTTTGGCATAACAGATGGAATTATTACGTCTGTGCACATAACGTGATGTGTGGATCTGTCTGGAAAAATACACAGAAGTTTTTAAATTCTAAAAACCAACAATGATGAATATCACCAATTTCGTGGTGACAAGTGTGAAATTTTGATAAGTGATAGAGCAGCGATTTCTTAAGATGTTTACATAAAAAATCCAATTTTAGCATAATATTATCTTGAAATATATATAATGAAAATAGAGGAAAACATTACAATTATTATAGTGGAGACTCAGACTCAGACTCAGACAGTTTATTGTTCAGACAAAATGTCCATACAATGGAGTGAGACATTACATAATTTATAGTTCAGGTGTATATAAAAGCCATAAGGCGATGTTTATAACAACACACACACACACACACACACACACACACACACACACACACACACACACACACACATTGCGGTATCCAAATCCAGGCCACAGCCGTGTACTACACAGACCAGGTCAGAGTAAGAACCACAGTTTGCACGTGGAATCATACAAGCATGCTGCTACGGAGTGTAAATGCATGAAATACAAATCTTGCTAAATCGGCAATAGACTGCGGGTTGGTAGTGTCTAGGATACACAATTCTTTCTTTTTGAGTTCCATAAGGTCAAACTTACATAGGTATTTGACACGCAGTTCATCGTAGAATGGACAGTAAAACATAAAGTGAATTTCATCTTCCACAGCCTTGGCACACAATGGACACACTTTCGTTACAGCATTGAGAGTACTATATCTTTGTTTGTTACTTTGCAATTCGGTTATGCCAAGTCTAAATTTAATGTATAGATTTTTGACATAGGTTGGCTTAACCAGTTCAAAATAATTTTCTTGGACAAGTGTATGTTTAAAACTACGATACACAGTAAAACGTTCACTCTCAGAAAGCTTCGATGACCAGTTTTGTTTGGCACAATCAACCATCCTTTGTTTAAACTTGTTTATAAAAGCATTCCTGTTTCCAACACCTTGTGAAATCCATACATGACCAAACCCATTTCGAAAAAGCAAATTCTTTATCTTTGACACCCATGTTTCTTTCCCTTTATCGTCTAAATCCTTAAGCATATGATAAGCCATATTTGCAAATCTAGTAACAGGTAAAGCGCAGAGTCGAAGCCAGTAGGAAACACATCTTACTGACGTTAATACTGACAGGGGATATCGACCAAGTTCACCATAAACCATCAGGTTCGGTGTGCGGAAGTTGACATTAAGAAAACGTTTACATGCAAATGTATGGACTCTTTCAATTTCGGCACACTCGTTTATACCCCAAATTTCTGAGGCATACAACAAAATTGGGACAACCTGCGCATCAAACAGCTTGAAAAAAACATCAGGACTAGCGCAGTTAATTTTCTTCAACATACAGAAAATATCGATTACACATTTTTTTGCCTTAGTCACTAAGTCATCAACGGATGTGTTTAAACTCAAACGTGTGGTAAAGTTTAACCCAAGGTACTTATACATATTGACAACTTCTACCCTCGTTCCCCCATAAATCCATTTTTCATATTTTGACAAATACCCACCATTTCGAAACACAATTATTTTTGTCTTGTCTAGGTTAACAGACAAACCAAGCTTAGATGCTTCTTTGTATAAATTGTTCAGCTGAGTCTGAAGGCCATTGGGGGTTGATGAAAACAAAGCAATGTCATCTGCAAACATCAACAAAAACAGTTCTGCTGCATCGGCTTTTAGTTGGAAACCATGTTTACCATTTTCAATAATGTACACAGCAAGCTCGTTAATCAAAAAGGAGAACAATGTCGGCGATGCTAGACATCCTGGTTTTAAACCTTGGAAACACTCAAAAAACGCTGTACAATTCAGGCTGTCTCTAACACAAAATTTCACCGAGTCATACATTGCCTTCATAGCTGAAAGCATTTTGCCGCGCACTCCAGCCTTCAATAAAATATTCCAAAGCACACCTCTTTTAACAGTATCGAAAGCTTTGCGGAAGTCAACAAAAGCCACATAAACTTTCTTATTTTGTAGAAGTTGTTTTTGAACAATAGCATAAAGTGTAAATATATGGTCCACAGTAGAGTAGGATTTCCTAAACCCGGCTTGTGTTTCAGACAGAATATTATGTTCCTCAGCCCAGTCTGTTAACCTTCTATTCAAAATGTAGGTATACAGTTTACTAACACAGCTAATCAGAGCAATACCACGATAATTATCTGGATTATTTACATCTCCTTTCTTGTGGAGTGGGAAAATAATAGCTTTATTCGCTGGGGAACAACCCTTTGTTGAATAGAGCATTAAAATACTTAGTGAGAAAGGAGATGATAGCTGGGTTGGAGACTTTAAGAACTTCATTTATAATTCCATCAGGCCCGGGGGCTTTTCCTGCTTTGGCATGTTTTATAGCAGCAATAACTTCTGCTTCTTCTATGTTGATATCTAGGTCATGAAATAAGGCTTCATCAGACTCAGAGTCTTCTGAAAAATATACATCATCATTATTCTCTTGCTGTGCTATGTTTTCATTTAGAATGCTAGAGAAGTGATCAAACCACTGCTTCTTTGTTATATTGTTTCTTAAACGACGTTTTCTTTTCCATTTCTTTATTTCCTTCCAAAATGCCTGAGAGTTATGTCTATACTCAAGAATTTTGTCAACAGCTTTCCTCTTAAAATTAACTTCTTTAGCTCTAAGTAATCTTTTGCAAAGAAGTACCCAACGGAGAAAGAAACACGCTTAGAAAAAACGGTACAACACAATTTATTAATATTTCGGGTAAATACCCTTTGTCAAAATAGACAAACAAACAGAGACATTAGTCGCTACTTATCTTCAGATGCAGAAGGAATGTGGCAACTGAAGGTGACGTAAAAAGAAAAAGAAAAAGAAAAGGAAAGGAAGAACAAAAGTAAAAATGACGTCAAAGAAAAAAATCGTAAGAGAAAGACTCCGAGAGAAACTAAACACGAGAGACAAGAGTGTGTGTAAGCGCGCGCAGGAGCGAGCAAAAGTAAATGCGCGTGTGTGAGGCCGGGGAGAGAGAGAGAGAGAGAGAGAGAGAGAGAGAGAGAAGAGAGACAGCGAGAGAGAGAGAGAGAGAGAGAGAGAGGAGGGGGGAGGGGGGGGGGGGAGAGAGAGAGAAGAGAGAGAGAGAGAGAGAGAGAGAGAGAGAGAGAACGAACGGGGAGTACCCTTGGGCACGAAGTAGGCTGAGTGTCTAATACACAAAGCCAGCTAAACACCAACCCGAAGGCAAACTGTATATCACCATCGAGTTGAGGACTACCTCGGGGAAAAACGGGAGGACCCCGGGAAAAAAACCCCAGCATTTAGCATGGTACACAACAAGGAATATCGATGAAACAAAGCAAATAATCAAATTCAGTAAGAGAATAATGGTATAAGAGGAGAGTAGGTAGTTGTGAAACCATCTTCAAGGGGAACTCCAAACAAACAAAAAAAAAAAAA
Source organism: Semisulcospira habei (assembly GCA_036245525.1). Lineage (NCBI taxonomy): Eukaryota > Metazoa > Mollusca > Gastropoda > Semisulcospiridae > Semisulcospira > Semisulcospira habei. The sequence continues at coordinate 125,391,473 of BTPG01000003.1, read as the reverse complement.
AAAAAAAAAAAAAAAAAAAAAAAAAAAAAACGCTTGTGGGGAGAGAGAAAGACAAAAGGGGCGGGGGAAGGGGAGGAGGAAAGGGAAGAGAGAGAGAAAGGGGGAAGAGAGAAAGAGAGAGAGAGAGAGAGAGAGAGAGAGAGAGAGAGAGAGAGAGAGAGAGAGAGAGAGAGAGAGAGAGAGAGAGAGAGAGAGAGAGAGAGAGAGAGAGAGAGAGAGAGAGAGAGAGAGAAAACAAAAAGGGAGGGGGGGGGGAAGGCAAACAAACAGAGCCACCAGCCCCGCCCAACAGGCATCCTCCAGCCCACGGACGAACGCACAGGCATGCGAACAAGACGACCACATACATCCCCAAGGGAATGCACATGATCGCCCCCCACACCCGCGCATAAATCCAAGGACCGGCGACCAGGCGCCCGACAGGGAAGGGCAAGGGAGAGTGACAGGCCCATCGTAACCATGGTTTACCACCCGCACACCAATCCGGTTCGTAAAATACTTCTTTCTAACTGGGGTCTTTTGTCATCCAGTAAAGAGTCCGCTGCTATCTTTTCTGAACCTCCGTTGGTGGCTTTCAAGAGGGATATTAATTTACGAGACATGCTTGTTCGCTCTACTCTTAAGCCTCGTTCTACCACCAGACCCTCCGGCTCCACACCGTGCAATGTTCCAAATTGCAAGACATGTCCTTTTATTTGCCCTTCTACAGTGGTGAATGGTCCACGCTACAAATTCAACATAGACAGATACTTCACATGTCAAACTACCAACGTGATTTATGTCATCTCCTGTGTGAAATGCGGCCAACTCTATGTTGGAGAGACGGAAAGAACCATCAACGACCGTTTTAAAGAACATCTTCAGTCGGTCAAGTACCATTACAATAGACCGGTCGGGCGACATTTCAACCAGGCCGATCACTCCGTCTCGGACATTCGTGTTAAAGGCCTCTGGCTTATGCAAGCCAGTAATGTCTGGGCCAGGAAAGACCGAGAAAAATTTTTGATTAATAAACTGGGCACTGTGGCGCCACTTGGGATGAATATGAAAGATTAACTTTTTGGACCTTACCTGTGTCTTCTGCTAACTGTCATTTACATTACCGAGTCGCTTCTGTATGTCTACTCACTAACCAGATAGGTGCGGCTGGCGCTGATTGATATGTACTTTGTGCCTCCCTTGGGGACTTTTTCAGCGCTGGCCATACGTTAAGTTGGATCCCTTGCCCTTCCCTGTCGGGCGCCTGGTCGCCGGTCCTTGGATTTATGCGCGGGTGTGGGGGGCGATCATGTGCATTCCCTTGGGGATGTATGTGGTCGTCTTGTTCGCATGCCTGTGCGTTCGTCCGTGGGCTGGAGGATGCCTGTTGGGCGGGGCTGGTGGCTCTGTTTGTTTGCCTTCCCCCCCCCCTCCCTTTTTCTCTCTCTCTCTCTCTCTCTCTCTCTCTCTCTCTCTCTCCCTCTCTCTCTCTCTCTCTCTCTCTCTCTTTCTCTCTTCCCCCTTTCTCTCTCTCTTCCCTTTCCTCCTCCCCTTCCCCCGCCCCTTTTGTCTTTCTCTCCCCCCACAAGCGTTTTTTTTTTTTTTTTTTTTTTTTTTTGTTTTTGTTTGTTTGGAGTTCCCCTTGAAGATGGTTTCACAACTACCTACTCTCCTCTTATACCATTATTCTCTTACTGAATTTGATTATTTGCTTTGTTTCATCGATATTCCTTGTTGTGTACCATGCTAAATGCTGGGTTTTTTTTCCCGGGGTCCTCCCGTTTTTCCCCGAGGTAGTCCTCAACTCGATGGTGATATACAGTTTGCCTTCGGGTTGGTGTTTAGCTGGCTTTGTGTATTAGACACTCAGCCTACTTCGTGCCCAAGGGTACTCCCCGTTCGTTCTCTCTCTCTCTCTCTCTCTTTCTCTCTCCCCCCTCCCCCCCCCCCCCCCCCCCCCCCCCCCCCTCTCTCTCTCTCTCGCTGTCTCTCTTCTCTCTCTCTCTCTCTCTCTCTCCCCGGCCTCACACACGCGCATTTACTTTTGCTCGCTCCTGCGCGCGCTTACACACACTCTTGTCTCTCGTGTTTAGTTTCTCTCGGAGTCTTTCTCTTACGATTTTTTTCTTTGACGTCATTTTTACTTTTGTTCTTCCTTTCCTTTTTCTTTTTCTTTTTACGTCACCTTCAGTTGCCACATTCCTTCTGCATCTGAAGATAAGTAGCGACTAATGTCTCTGTTTGTTTGTCTATTTTGACAAAGGGTATTTACCCGAAATATTAATAAATTGTGTTGTACCGTTTTTTTCTAAGCGTGTTTCTTTCTCCGTTGGGTACTTCTTTGCATTTCACACGCTTGGCAGTCACCTTTTTGGTCTGGATTAAGTAATCTCTTGTATTGTTTTCTCTCATTAACAAACGTTGCTTTATTTTCCATGGTTTTATTTTTGTGTATGTACGTAGGGCTTTACGCGTTCGCATTTTTGCATTTCTGCATTCCTGGTCAAACCAGGGGTGACTAGCGGTGTTTGTTTTGTGTGTATTGCCTGTGGAGGAATGAAATTATTTTGTCATGCAACTAGCAGCGTCTTTGATAGCACATGTGAAAATGTTTAATGCACTATTAATATCATCATCGATCTCAGCAGTAGCAGCTACTAGAGCATCCTGGAATGCAGGAGTAGTTAAACTGTCGCTGAGCGTTTGGGCATTAGCAGGTTCCCAGATAATCTTATCAAATGAAAAACACTGCGTATCGTCATCAGAAACATCGTTGTGGGGTGATACACGTACACAAGACACAGTAAGGACCAGTGGCATGTGTACAGACTCTATCCTCTCGCCAACTTCAAGTTTGTCACACAAACAAATAAAGTCAGGAGATGCAACAAAATAATCATTAATACTACAACCAGTGGGAGAAATAAATGTCAGGTGCTTTGACAGATCAGGGCTACAGAACCCATTCAAAATCATCAGTTCAAAACATGCACACAAATCTAATAGTTTTCTTCCAAATGTATTTACAGTCATATCTTCAGTAAATCGTGAAGGTTCAAATATTAGCGGTATTAGTTAGTAGTGTTTCATCAGGATCAAGCTGAAACAAATATGGATTAGGCTGCAAATCCCCAGTTCTACCATTAAAATCACCACACATTAGGAAATGAATGTCTCCAAATTGCTCGAGGGCACTAGCAAGACACTGTTCTAATTCTTCCAACAGGCAGTCGTACGGTAATTGTCTATAAAATGGTGAATCCTTGGGCGGAACATAGCACGCGACCAAAAGCACATCGCATTCAGTACCAAACAATGATCTGTCAAGTTTGAGAAAAACACTTTGAGCGCATGTCATGTTCACTTGGAAAACAAACTTGGCATACACATTTTTTACTAACACAACAACACCTCCCGAGCTTCTTCCTTGACGTGACAGTTTGACTGCAGGTAAGGAAAAACACGTGAAATCAGACCAGAAGTCAGGCGGGACGAAAGCATTGTCTAAAAATGTTTCAAACAAACACACAATGTCATAATTACTTACATATTGTAGAAAGTCTGGGTCAGATAGCTTGCTCCACAGTCCATCAACATTCCATGACAGAAAGGTAAGTGTATGCAACACATTATCTACTGGCTGCTCTACAACACACGCGCGCATCGGTGACACATCCCGTGCAATTGAGGTGGGAGACGCGGCTTGGCCGACATATCACGGGTCACTGGATTCGTCCCCGACCTCAATTGTAGGGGAACTGTGTGGCCGGCGCCGTTTTGCTGGTTTAGGTGAAGGCTGTAACGGGGATACCAAGTGTGACGCACGTGCCGGTGTTGCGTTGACCTGCTGACCAGTAGCTGCGGCGGCACCGAGTCCTTGGATACGGTTGTCCGGTCTTCTGTCGACGCTGTTGTCTGTCGCATGACGGCGGCCGAAGTTGTCGGTGTCGTGGTTCCGTTGCACTAGGGGTCCAGCGACGACCAGCTTGTTTCCCTTGTAGTACGCCCGCATGCCTTTTTCCCGGTGCAGTCTGATCTGTTCATGTTGCCGGTTGGTTAAGTCACCAGCAACATTAACCCCCTTTTGCTTGAGTGCAGCACGACCCTTGGTCAGGACGTCCATCTTGTCCCTCCATCTCGCGAACTTTACGATCATGGGGCGGGGCTTGTTGTTGGCTCTGGCACGGTTGGCTGCTACAGATGCAAAGTCCGGTTTGTTCCCCACCCGGTGTGCGCGTACCAAATCGTCCTCAGTCCAGGTTTTATTTGGCACTGTGCCCTGCAGACATTCCAGTACTTTGGCGGCACAGGAATCGAAGGTCTCGCCTGGCGTTTCCACGATTCCAAAGAGTCGCAGATTGTCCCTACGTGAGAACGCCTCTAGCTTGTCTAGTTCTTCCTCGTAGCGTTTCCGCAGATCTTCCATGTCCTCCTGCAAGTCTTCTACAGACTCGGAAACCTCCTCCTGCTTCTCAGTCAGTTCCTTGCAGGTGTCCTCCAGGCTGCGAGCGCGTTGCTTCAAGTCAGCAATGTCGGTGCCAATCGCCTGTATAGAGGTCAGCACATCACAAAGGTCAGCACGAAGAGACCCCAGTTTCTCGTCAATCACCTGTGTCTGCTTGTCGATTATACGCTGAATGTCACTGACAGTAACTAAAGGTGATGTAGTTCCAGAGACCTCGAGTGGATATGCGGATAGAGCTTCTTTGTCTGCCATCTTAGCACAGTTCGATTCACACAACAGTGCTACACAGTAATACACAGTACTACACAGTGCACGTAGCTGGCAGTGTTGTACTAACAGTCACACCGACGATTGTCGTACTCAGTTCAATGGCGATACAGGAAAACCAGTCAGATGGCAGAAATCTGTGGTCGCACAAAGTCCAAATTTACACCTTTATGATCAGCGTAGATAGGCCAAGACACTGGTGGTAAAATCCAAACAGTAGAACTTTGATTAGTGACGAAATCGCCTAATTTTGCATCGCTAATTGACTCTGAACTTTTTTTGGTGTGCTACATTCGTGAGCTCGAACTCACCTCCGAGAGAGAGAGAGAGAGAGCTATTATAGTGGAGAGAGACAGAGAGAGAGAGAGTGAGAGAGAGAGAGAGAAAGTTGTCTCAACTGGTCTTTATATTTTCTTTATTTCCTTTATTTCTTGCAGTCCTATTTTATAACTCAATGAAATCTTTTGCTGCAGTAATAAATTCGTGTACAGCTGAAAATGTATCGTTATTCACTGTGGATGGTAGGGTTTTACTTCCATTAAGGAGTTAACGTATATTGGTATATTCTGGTGGAAGTGTAAGTATTGTTAACGTCTTATTACATCGTAATTACTACACTGGAGTAAAAAATGGTCGGCGGTTTCAGAACTGGCTCCGCAAGAGCAGGCAGGAGAATTCGACAGATGACCAGGTCGCTCATGTTGAGTCTAATTTTACAGTGATTAGCTGTGTTGTTTTACAACCTAAATAGTAATATGGAGGTACGACACAATCGTCTCGTCACAGGAATGATTTAAATTCGCTTAAGGATTGACTACGCTGAATGTGATCGGGCAAACTGTTTTAAAGAACACACTAAAATGAGGTCAATTACACGTTGCGGTTGTAGATGTCATGCGGGTAGGAAAGGAAACTAACTGCATAAGGTTGTTCTTAACCAAGATATCAGTAAGATATGGCGAGGGGTTCCGAAGTGTATCAGAATTGAAATCTCCCAATATGAAAATTATTTTTCGGAGTAGAGATTACATTTTTAATTGACTGGTCAACAAGGCGCCAGTAGTCAACAGAGGAGTTAGGTGGGCGATAAAAGGAACCTATAAGGATAATTTTCTGGGTCAGTCTAGCTTTGACCCACACAGCCTCGAGCGATGTCAGGTCAGGCCTACACACAAGATTATCTTTAACATAAATGACAACGCCACCATAATGATCAGGTCTATCTACTCGAACAGGGGGATGGAATCCAACAATACTTATATCACTATTTATATTATCCGAAAGCCAAGTTTCTGACATAGTAACAATATCATAGTCTTTAATTTCACATTTTAAAATGTCAAGTTTATGGCGAAAACTTCTCACATTAACATGGATAATTGAGAGATCTTTTGAGGATAAAGTCTGGGTTGGGCCAGGGTTGGGGTGTATGTCATTGGAAATAATAAGTAATCCAATCACCTGAAGAATTATGACGATGCACGTGAAAGAGGCTGTAAATAAGGAAGAAGCCTTGGCGTACTTTCCTTTACTGAAAAACTTCATCTTGCAACACAATAACTGATGTTTTATTCGAGGGGAGGAAGAGGGACGTAAATCACTAACTGAACGAGTTGTTTTAAGAAGGGCAACCATGAGGGCAAGCGCAAGCCCTGCGTTGCCGAAAATGATGAGAATAAGGAACGGTTCAACGTTGCTAACGTTAATAAAGTAAAGTTTTGGTGTGCATAATCTGACTGCAGTGGTATAAAATCCGCCGGATCTGGTTCTATGGTTTTGCACAGTGTCGGACATTAGGTTACTTCTTCACAAAAGTAACAAAACTCTAATTGAACCAGAACGGGCGGCATGTCATAATGTACGCATTTTGACCAGTAGAAAAAATAAGAAAACAATTAAGAGAAAAAGGAACAAAAATGTCATATTGTCATCATTATGATGTGTTTCTCCTCAGAATCAACTGTCCCGAGCTATCGTGGTCAACTCGTCGCCCACGGCCTGTTTGTGGTGCCTGTTGAAGACAAACAACCAAACGGCAACCACTGTGTAACAGTATAGCATATATATTGTGCGTGTACAAGAGAGAACGATAAAGAAAAGAAACGAAAAAACAAGAAAACAGGCTCTCGTTAAATCAAACGTAAAACGATAACCATAGTATACACACTGTGCGTTGGAAGACGGAACGAAAATGACCGCCCTGGGGCAAAACTCCTCAGCCATCATGGTCGATCGATCTCCCGATGCCATAATGTAGCTCATTTGCAAGACCGTGGCTAAACAAAATAAAAATACAGCATACATAATCCGGTCGCCGAAGACAAGTCAACCATGACGGCCGCACTAGAAAGTACCCAGTACCGACATGGTTGATCCCTCTTCCGCCGGCGTGGCAGTATGCGACCAGTCCATGGGAGGCAGGTCAAGCACGACTGCCATGGGCAATACCCCTAAGCTGTTTTGATCAGACCAACCTCCACGGTCTGTTTGCAGTAGGTCTAAAAATCAATATGCACCAGCCCGCGCGAATACGACCGACCCGGGACACAACCCCGAGCTATCGTGGTCGACCGGACCCGCCCGGCCAGTGCGTTGCACCAGTCCAAACCTCTACAGGTCAGGACACAAAATGATAACAGCACGTGTGCCACTTCGCCATAGGCCCTCGGAAGGTAAGTCAGTCATATCAGCACAACCCCGAGCTAGCCAGTCGATCCGCCTCCGAGGGCCTACACATGGCGCACGACGAAGACGAAAACAGTCCTAAATTTAGTGTGCATAAATATACATCAGCCTGTCTCACTGACCCGGAATAACACTCCCGAGCTTCCATGGTCGATCCAACTCCCACTGCCAGTTAATAACACTCCCGAGCTCCATGGTCGATCCAACTCCCACTGCCAGTTAAAGTGCATGTCCAAGATAAAACATAAAGCAGCAACCATTGTGCAAAAGTGTGCATTCAGCTCGTGGGAGCACCCCGTTTCAGTATGGTTAATCTCTCCCACCACCTGTGTGAGTCGCCTGTCCAAAACAAAGTACAAAGCAGCGACCACTATGCAAGAGTGTGCATAAAGTCCACGAAAATACGACCACCCCGGAGCAACATCTCTAAGCGGCTACCAAGGCCGACTCGCCTCTCTTTGCGTGGTGCATACGTGTACAAGGTCATGTTTGAGCAAAACAAAAGAACGGTAAACAATACGTCTATCATCTCAATCCGTAAACAATACGTAGTCTGGTCACGGAAGACAGGCCGACCGCGGCTACAGCAAACATCCTCGAGCCATCACGGTCGATCTGTCTCCCACAGCCTGCTAGTGGGTTTTATCACTATAACAAAACCACTATAACAAAACACAAGGCATAATAGTCCACAAGCTAGGAAGGTCTACCGTGCACCCCCCCCCCCTCCCCCCGAGTACTCAATAAGATGGATTTCAAAGTGTTCCTTAGTATGTCCTGAGATGTTTAAGCCATGTTCCCCGAAAATCCTTAGGAACACACCAGAGATATAGTCCCCCATTCACGCTCTTTGCAGGTGATAAAATGAGGTTGAGAAACATTTTCCTCTAAATAAATCAGAATTCATTCCAGAAGCCCAAATCAGGCAATATTATGTTAAGGCACACGTTCTGCAGCCTCTGCAAAAAAAAAACAGAATGAACAAATATTGAATCTCTGGCTCACAGTGAAGGTATTTGTGGACCCAGCAAACGACCATTTCCGCGAAATCGCAAAAAAGACAAAAATAATGTGTCAGATGCCTTCAGACATTTTCTATAGTGCTGGCAGTCCATTTTCAGGCTTACATTATTAAAACAGGATGTTACAATTATTATAAACTTGACTAGGTGATGCTGTGATCACTGTGAGTGCCACAGTGGTTGATTTTGTATCCCTACCCCCAAGTTGTAAAAATACACAAAATTAATTAGAAAAAATTTCTAAAGTTATTCCATTTCATTTTGACCTTTCTTTACCTATTAAGTTTCAATAATGTGAGCATAAAGTGCAAGAAAATAAGGAAAGTCAGCATCCTTTACGGTACATTCGTGGTGAATGATAGCTTTTTCCCATTTAAAATTGTCAAATTGGGAAACGTACGTTGTTTCCGGTGCCCTCAGAAATTTTGTATACTACCGATAGGTCTTTGTTAGGTTTTATTGGTTAGGATAGAGTACCACAGTTACTCCCAACCTGATTTTGTGATGCTATGATGCATTTAGGGGCCACAGTGGCTGAATCTGCTGCCCTACCCCCATTTTACCTGTACGCAAAGTAACGCAAAATAATCATAAAAATTGCTTACGTAATAGTCCTCTGTTTAAATATTTTTTGTTGCCAGTTGTTGTTTGTTTTACAGTATGCATAATGAGCATAAAAAGTTGTGATCATTTCATTAATTTCAATGTAACCCATCAATTTAATTGTAACTATTTTTAACTGGCTGGTCTTTTAGGTGATATTTTACCTAGCGTAAGGCGGGTCTAGTAAGGTCTCCCCTTTTCCTTTCATTTATTTTTATCTAGAAATGTGTAAATATGAATATGCGTAATAAAGTTTCATGGTTCCTAATAGCCAAAACAATGTTATCAAAAATACTTAGTTTCCACATGTCGACCACGAGATCTCCACTTCCACCTTCTGCAACGTTCAATCTTTTTGTATGGCCGTCTTTAAATCTTATATTGTTCTGGCTGCCAATAAGTGAGCTGTCAAGAGCTAGGCAGCATGTTTTCAGAGTTTGGTGTATAGGGGCGTGTCTTCTGGTCAGAACTGCCAGCAGACCGCTTCTCTGTATGGACATGTTTGGAGAATGTGCTAAGGAGACCGATTTTCTACGCCAAATTCGCATAGGGCTGTTTCCACGTGGTGAGTTCAGCAGGGTCCTTACGGTCTGTGAACATTTGTGAAAGTTGTAAAAAAAATGGCAAGGCTTTTTGAGGGCCCTGGAAAGTCTGTCAATTTCAGTCCTTTTCCTTAAAGTCTGTGAAAGTTTGTAAAAAAATGACAACATACTGGGAAACTTTTGTCTACTTCTTTTTTTTTTTTCTCCCTCAATTTGTGACTATTCCCATTGCAAACGATCATGCTGACGCTTGTTGCAAGTGATCTATATTTAGCTCTGATCATAAAGTGACTGCATGGCGAACATTCTGATTGGTTGTTTACGCTTCTACCGAAGTCCGCCATTCACTAAGCGTTCTTTTATTTTGGCATTAGGCACGGAAGCTTCAAATAATTGCTGATACAGAGTGATCTGATTAAAGTGTGTAAAGCTTCAGGCTTCAGTTTGGGTTTGTGAAACGTTCCTGCTTTTCTGGATGGACCCAGTCCAGAGTAATCAGTGTGTAGATGAAAGATGGTGGCCTGGCTCTCCCTGTTCAGCTTGTTGATGCCCACGGGCTGCAGCCGCCATTCTGCTTTTGCCAATCACTTTGTTGTTGTAGTGTCTCCATTCCCAGCTAGTCCAGAATGCACTGGAATCCACTGCAGCACTATTTTGTGGACAGGGCATCCAGTCTATCTTGAAGCTTCCTGGTGAGATCAGTGGATCAAGCTGCTGCCTTTCCCTAGCTAGTGCTCTGCTGCTGTGTTGAGCACCTGCAGATCTGTACGATAGTTGGAGCTGCTGCCGCTAGCTGGTAAGGAGAGGGAGGTAGTAGTGCGGTCTGCACAACAGATGTACATGCCACTTCCTTCATTCAACACGGCATCTTGTGTGGTATCACAGCTGCTGTGAGGGTAGCGCTTGTGCACAACCTCCAGCAAGATGGCTTTTTGCAGTGCCGCGACCTTTGGCAAAGAGTCCTGGAACATTATGTTGTCTTGAAGGCTCTTTCGAGATGTCCAGGTATCTGAAGGGAGCTGTTCACACATCTTTGGGCTTGGTTCCAGGACGTCAGTGTTAGCCCTTTGCAGGACCTTCAGTTGGCAGTTCAGATTGGGCATTTCTGACGGTTCTTGGTCTGCTCCTGTAGTCTCCCATGCTGTCGGTGTTGAGTAAGTCTCTTCATCTTCTGCATTCCAGTGTCCTCCATTTCCTGCAATGTCCTCCATTTCCTAAATTGGGGTGCTCCAGATGGCTCTAAGAATGTCACTGCATCATGAGAATGACCCATGTTCTGCATCTTGTCAAGCCTGGCTTTTTGGGTTTCAGGCAGTGTTTCATGTTGTCGATACCGCACAACTGGTCTGACCGAGCAGGTGTTTGCTTGTGCCAGGATGCTGTAATTTGCGCCAATGTGGTCCCCACCAGTTCTTCATCAGAGACTCTCTTTCTTTTTTGCAGCTCTAGCTTCCATGGTTTCAATGTGAGGCCTCCACGTGAATCCAGTAATTTATTTGTTGCCAGTAAAGTTGGCCTGTCTGTCTCTGGTACTGGAAGATCTCCAGTTTTGAGGTGACCTCTTCCATCTGATTGAAAGAGATGGTCTAGCTCAGTTTGAGTGGCCTCTTTCAGTCCAGCTGCTGACTCTATAGTCAGCATCCTGGATTCTGGAGGATGCTATTTCTTTATGTTCTGGAGGATGCTATTTCTCCACGTGAATCCAGTAATTTATTTGTTGCCAGTAAAGTTTTGAGGTGACCTCTTCCGTCTGATTGAAAGAGATGGTCTAGCTCAGTTTGAGTGGCCTCTTTCAGTCCAGCTGCTGACTCTATTGGCAGCATCCTGGATTCTGGAGGATGCTATTTCTTTATGTTCTGCTGCGCTCCACACTGCAAAGTCATCTGCATGGAGGATGTTCAAGACGAACCTTGGTACTGTTGTACTGATGTCATTAATGTAGACCAAAAACAGCATCAGACACAACATCTCCCTGAGGTACACCTTCCCCGAGTTTGACAAGAGTGCTGAATGTGCAGACGATAGAAGCTTCAGTGGCAGCCCCTGTTAAGCATGCCTTAAATAAAAAGAATTACAATTAAATCGATGGGTCACATTGAAATTAATGAAATGATCACAAATGTTTATGCTCAATATACATATTTTGTTACGAAAACTGGCAACAAAAATATTTAATCAGAGGAGCAATTGTTATGATCATTTTTCGTTCCTTTGCGTACAGGTAAAATGGGGGTAGGGCAGCAGATTAAGCCACTGTGGCCCCTAAATGCATCACAGCATCATAAAATCAGGTTGGGAGTAACTGTGGTACTCTATCCTAAACAATAAAACCTAAAAAAGACCTATCAGTTGTATACAAAATTTCTGAGGGCATCAGAAACAATGTACGTTTCCCAATTCAGCAATTTTAAATGGTAAAAAGCTATCATTCACCACGAACATACCGTAAAGGATGCCGACTTTCCTTATTTTCTTGCACTTTATGCTCACATTATTGAAACTCAATAGGTAAAGAGAGGTCAAAATAAAATGGGATAACTTAAGCAATTTTTCTAATTAATTTTGTGTATTTTTACAACTTGGGGGTAGGGATACAAAATCAACCACTGTGGCACTCACAGTGATCACAGCATCACCTAGTCCAGTTTATAATAATTGTAACATCCTGTTTTAATGATGTAAACCTACAAATGGACTGTCAGTGCTATAGAAAATGTCTGAAGGCATCTGACACATTATTTTTGTCTTTTTTTGCGATTTCGCGGAAATGGTCGTTTACTGGGTGCACAAATACCTTCACTGTGAGCCAGAGATTCAATATGTTTTCATTCTGTTTTTTGCAGAGAATGCAGAAGGTGTGCCTTGACATAATATTACCTGATTTGGGCTTCTGGAATGAATTCTGATTTATTTAGAGGAAAATGTTTCTCAACCTCATTTTAGCACCTGCGAAGAGCGTGAATGGGGGTACCCTTGCGCCATCTGGTGTGTTCCTAAGGATTTTCGGGGAACATGGCTTAAACATCTCAGGACATACTAAGGAACACTTTGATACCCATCTTATTGAGTACGGGGGGGGGGGGGGGGGGGTGCACGGTAGATTTTCCTAGCTTATGGACTATAACCCAAGATCGCCAATTCCCAAATGAAGCACGGGATTGCCAAGTACCAAATCAAGCACAGAATGATAAAACCCAACATATACCACTGTAATCTAGTGTAATCTAGTCCGTGGGAGACAGGCCAAACATGAAAACCCCGGGGAATAGTATGATTGTGTGTCAGCTACAGCTGCCCAGTCGGTCGGGAAAATGACCATGAACACTATAGCTGATCCATCATGTGAAGATGTTACGGTACAAGAGATTCTTGAGACTAGGATGGTTTCGAAAGAGTATCCGACAGTGGTTAAAGCAACTCTTTGTGCTATATCACTGTTTAATCGTAAACGAGGGGGAGAACTTCTGAGAATGAAGGTATCAGACTTCCAGAATGCTAAGATTGCAATATCTTGAAAGGTCTCACAGAAGAAAAAGGTGAATCATTTTCAGCTAGTGGAAATCAGAGACAAGTTTAATAGGAGTGTTCCCATTTTGCTGACAAAAAAGATGATGGCATCTGTGGACAGAAGCCTTCAAATGAGGCAAGTACATCTTTGCCACGCCTTCTCGTCATAAGCCTTAAAAAGGCCATGATATTCTGAAGGAACATGCGTTACAAGCACAAGTGTCAATCCCAGCCATGTTCACATTTACTCAGTTACATCTCAGTGTTGGATCAGGATCAGCTGTCATATTTTCTTGGTCATGATATTTGGATACATCACCATATCACCATACCTACCGCCAACCTCAAGACGTCCTTCAAAAAGCAAAAGTGGCAGTTTCTGTCAGTTAACAATGGGATGACAAATTTTGAGTTGCATTAGAGATGATTTGGGCGATGAAGAGATTGACTTTGACAATGACGACACTTGCAGAGAAAACAGCACATGTGAATGAAGCAAATACCAAGTAAACAACACAGGAATCAATGAGCATGACAGATAAAAGACGTCCAGAGAAAATCTAGATAGTTTTGATGATGACAGTACTGCGTCAGCTCCTGTTCGAAAGAAAGCTAGATTTTGAAGGAAACCACACATAGGAAAGCTGAAGAGAAATCTGTTCAAACTCGTTTCAATACACACCTTGTCGTGAACAAACTTCCTGGAAAGGCCGAGATAGAGCAGGCAATAGCAGAAGACTGACATAGACGCTGGACAAACATTAAGGATTACATCCGCAACAGACTGAAAAAGTAAAAAAAATGAATTGAGATTATCCGAAGAACACACTCGCGCAATTTTAATTTTCATAAAGATTTATTACAAGAGTGCTATTATAGGGTTTGTTTCAGCTCGTATAGCTTGTTTTTTCTTCTTCTGATGTACGCCTGGATCATTGTGTATACTGTATAACATCTACCTTTGAAGTCGATTTAAAAGATTCATGAGGAACGCGCCGAGTTTCTCCACGGGCTGAAAACGTTACTGTGACCTGAAATCAACGGTAAGAGTGATGTCACAAAGTGTATGACCTGCGATTGTTATAATGTGGAATGGGGGGGGGGGGGGGGGGGGTTTGAATTGCTGGGATAGCGAGTGCACTGAGTTGGTTTTCTCTACGAAATAGTTACTGTGAAGTGAGAACTCGGCGGAAAAAGCAAAAGACAAAAATGTCCAGGGAGTACAGTAATTGCATTCGCCGCATTTTCGCACGACAGCATCTATTTCGTGGAGACTGAAAACCAACTAATTCTGTATGATCGCGGTGCAAGGAAAACCGCCTTACCGTCGAACGGCGTTGGGATTCTATGCTCGGTACTGTACCGCATTCGTGGGAATTGCGCTGTTTGTCCGCTGATATCGTTTCTGTGATGTGAAAATTACATTAGGGTGACAATTTTACAAGTTCTCAGGAAGGCCCTTTCAAATCGACTTTTTGACGTCGGTGTCACGAAAATAGATGCCGCGGACAAGTCCCGACTCGAAATTTGTCAAAATACAAAAATATAAAGCGCCTGCCTGAAAACTTGAACTACCGTGATTTCACTTCACAGTAACGATATCCGTGGACAAACTCAGCGCGTTCCCCACGAATGCAGTTACCGAGCACAGAATCTCAACGCCTTTTGTGCGGCACGGTTTTCCTTGAACTGCGTTTGTAGAGAAATCGTAGGTTTTGTGTACGAAATAGTTAACTAAGACAAAACTATCGCGAATCTTAGATAAATTTCACAGTAACCACCGACATTTTGCGGTACGGGTTTCACTTGCGCCGCGTTTTCGCATGATAAAGATTTATTACTAGTGTTATTATTGGGTTGGTTTCAGTGTGTATAGCTTGTTTTTATCTGATGTACGCCTTGATCATTTTGCAAACTTCTGTAACTTTTTTACTACTATAAAGTACACTTTGCATACTATGCATTCTTTCAAAAAGTGACATGAAGCATAATCTTTCGCTGAGTTCAAACTAGTGAAAATCAGAGAGAAGTTTATAAGGAGTGTTCCCATTTTGCTGACAAAGAAGATGATGACAACTGTGGACAGAATCCTTCAAATGAGGCAATGAGTGCCAGCTCTAGCTGGTTCCCAGTACATCTTTGCCACGCCTTTTCGTCATAGGCCTCCTCAACTTACTATCTCGCCCTCTACTAGCTTAAACGCACCAGCGGCGCCATTGTTGCTATTTTCGCACCAGACCGGTCCGAGGGACCGGTCATGTGCACCTGAATTTCGCGCGCAGGTAAACTTCTGCGCTTGTAGTGTGGTCTCGTATGTTCACGCGGAAAAGTGTGGTCGCAGTCGAAAAGAGGTTCGTTTGCTGTTTTACGTTTAGCCGCGGGTTTTACCTAGAGCCTACCTAGAGATGGCGGAGGCTTGTGTCATGCCCCACGACACTGAATCAAGTCCATTGTACTTGTAGTGCGCTCATCTCTCGAACCAACTATGACGGTGCTTCTGTCGCAAACGACGCAGATGTCGCAAAATCACCTCCATTGAGGGAAAAAAAAAAAAATTTTCAAATGTGCCAAATCGCGTAATGTTTCGTGGTGTTAGCATTATTGCCGGATTGCATATGGGAAAGGGTTTATTCTTTATTCATGTTATTTTGCAGCAATAAAACGACGGTCACGTGATCTTTCTCCGATTGCCCATTACAGGTGCAGAAAGCGACCGGTCTGGTGCGTTTAACCTAGGCACAGGACGAGGTACACCAACTCAGCTAAACTTTATTGTCGCACTTGCTAGAACTCAGTATATTTCTCCATTTTATGAATAGAGGCAAAGAAGTCGCTAAAAGCCTTTACGTGCCGAAGGCAAGAACTAGTTTTCCTCGTCACAAAGTTGCGAAACAAAGGTGATTGATTGTTTGATTTGAAGTGTTTACAAACAATTACTGTGTTTTTATATGTATGCACGTTGGATGTGATTAATAAAGGCTGAAGTTTCAAGTGATTTCTTATGTTGTCAGTTAATTAATGTCAGTGTTGTGTTTTGTCATTTTAAGTGTTAGTCTTTTCCTATAATTCGTATTTTTCGACACTTTTTAGGGAATCAGGCAAGCCATCGGGCCCTATGAAGACCTATTAGCCATTGTGAAAAAAACGCAAACTGAAGTGGTATGGGCATGTCACGCGATTAGCAGGGCTTGCCAAGACAATCCTGCAAGACACTGTGCAAGGAGGGCGAAGGAGAGGAAGACAGCGAAAAAGATGGGAGTGGACAAGACTGAAGATGAGCGACACACTAAGAATGGCAGAGAACAGAGTGGAATGGACTACGGAATAGATAGATAGATAGATAGATAGATAGATAGATAGATAGATAGATAGATAAGATAAGATAAGATAAGATAAGATAAGATAAGATAAGATAAGATAAGATAAGATAAGATAAGATAAGATAGGATAGGATAGGATAGGATAGGATAAGATAAGATAGGATAAGATAAGATAAGATAAGATAAGATAAGATTAGATGGATAGATAGATAGATAGATAGATAGATAGATAGATAGATAGATAGTTAGATAGATAGATAGATAGATAGATAGATAGATAGATAGATAGATAGGCAGGCAGGCAGACAGGCAGCCAGACAGACAGACATAGACAGACAGACAGACACAGACATACAGACAGACAGACAGACAGACAGACAGACAGACAGACAGACAGACAGACAGACAGACAGACAGACAGACAGACAGACAGACAGACAGACAGACAGACAGACAGACAGACAGACAGACAGACAGACAGACAGACAGACAGACAGATAGATAGATAGATAGATAGATAGATAGATAGATAGATAGATAGATAGATAGATAGATAGATAGATAGATAGATAGATAGATAGCCTAGAGAACTATTTGCACACACTGGTGTATTCCGAATGATAAGGGTTAATATTCAAAATGCTCTGTTGCTGTTTGTCTCAAACTCCAGAGGACATACAAAAATGTCCCTTAATTTCTAGAATACATTATCTTGATTTTCACATAAATGCCATGATAAACTGTTTTGCTTCAGAAGGACAAAACGTAGCAATGTTTAAAAGATTTCCTCTGTGAAAATCATAATCTAAATGTTCATTTAATTTTGCACAATAAAATGTAAACCAAATGTTAATGCATACATAAACATTAAGTTGAAAAATAAATGAATGTGAACAAGAAGTATTCCAGCAACTTTACCTTAATTTTCTGAAGACACCCATTTTCACTGTAATGCCAGTTTTTGTATGATAGGCACCCACTTTATTGGTGCCACATGTTCGACCACATTTCCCGGCGTAAACTGTGTGTCACATGGGCTGGCCAAGTTTGGGTATTTCCGAACACCGTCTTTTATACTATTACAGATTTCCTGAACAATCCAGCAAATTCACAAAATCAGTCAGAGAAGAAAACGTAACCAAAACTTTTATGAAAAAGAACACTCTAGAACTTACTACAGCTTTCGACTAACATTTAGGCGCATTCGATACAATGTTACTTTGACCACTTTGACCACTTTGACGTCATATTTGAGGTCACTAAAATAATCGCGCCGTTTCGAGAACGTTCTGGGTCAAACGAGGTCGGACTTTAGCAACAATGTAACGAAAAGGCGTCAATTTAGCTCCACAACAGAAATCGACCGCGATTATCCAAGCAAAAGAAATCCTGCTACAGGATTCTTTTCCAAAATAACTCAAATGAATATCGGATCTTTCCTATGATCAACGCACACACATGCTCTTAAAAGAGTTAACACAACCACAAACGTAACAAGGGTTGTTTTTAGAACGAATTTTCACAAAATTCCACGGTTGTGGCTGTGTCAAACTTCACAGAACAATAAACACTAACAATCTCACATCAAAACTTAAATCAAATAAACTGATCTTTAATAATTGTCTTACAGTTCCCTTAAACTGTCCTGGACAAAGAAAAGAAATGTTCCTTTAAACAGGTAATTCGCTCCCTTGATAGACTGTATAATGTCAAAGTTCTGCAAGAACATCGCCCATCTCATGATACGTGAGTTTGTGAACTTGGCAGAATTCAGATAGTTCAAGTTTCTGCAGCACAAATGGCACTCTCTGCAGGTACAGTTCTAACCTCCTCACTCCCCATATGATGGCTAGGGCTCGGGTCAACTTTTTCTAGAATAGCTAACTGGGTGGAGTTTTCCGTCATTCTCCTGCATTAGGATGGCACCCACTTCGTCGTTGGAGGGGTCGGTCCTCAGGACGAAGGTCTTCGATGGGTCGGGGAGGTGTAGAACGGGCTTCTCTGACAAGATATCACGAACGCTCCTGGGCCTCCTCACATTTTACATTGTTGGGTTGTCCTTTCTTCAGCAAGTCAGGGATGCTTGACAGCTGCGAAGTCTGGGATATACTCTCGGTAGTAGATCGCCAGGCCCATGAATGAGCGAACTTGCGTCTTGGTAGTAGGTCTTGGGACATTCCTGGTCTTTCTCACATCCTCATGTGGCCCTTTCAAGCCTTCGCTTAACCGGTGCCCGATGAAGTCTACATTGTCGCCCCCCAAAATACACTTGCTTGGTCGGATGGTGAAATTCGCATCTGACAGACGCTGGAACATCTCTCGGAGGGCCTTGAGGTCTTGGTATGGATCAAGATGTCGTCCCAGTATCTTTCTGCATATCTTCTACGATCTTTTTTAGTTCTCTCTTCAAAGTGGCACCACCATTCCAAAAGGCATCTTCAGGAACTCCCAGTGACCTTTTGGAACACTTTCCGCTGTGGGCATGGGCTCTGGGTCGAATACTGTCAGCTTATTGAGTTTACACACACACCCGGTTGGATCCATCTGGTTTCTACTGGCGACGCATATGACGACTAGGAATCCCCGATGACTCCCAGGTCCAACATCTCCTTGAAGTCTTCCTTCAGTTCTTCCATCGTGTTGTAAGGTATACGTTATGGCTTAATGCGAACTGACGTCAGATTAACTTCATGCTGGCTGGTGTTTGTTGTCCCCAGATCAGGTGTAAACCGATGCTTGAACTCCGTAGTTCTTTTTGTTGTGCCTGGGTCAAGTTTTGACCGAACACCCTCCTTGTGGCGGAGTTCATTAAATTCGAACAGGTTGTCGTCGTCTAGTCTCTCATCAGCAGCCACCAGCTTGTCCCTATTCACCGCGGCTGCTTTTTGTGTTGTGAGCTACTTTTAGAGGAACGGTCTGGTGACTTATCTGCTTGACTTCTCGTGGTAACGGCACATGTTTCAGGTCTCCACTCCGGATCTGGACCCTCTGCGTTTCTGGCACAGTGAAAGTTTCCGATGATATGCGCGCATAACACCTTCACCTCTCCTGTCAGGTACGGGGTTTTGACACTGACCTTGGCAATGGGACTTCCTCACAGTTCCGTCGGCCATGATGAGGGTTGTCCACTCCTGTAGCTTCTGGTCTTCAGCTACTAGGTCTTCTCTCACGATGACGCCGCTACAACCCGTGTCTCTCAGCATCCTCACTGCTGTGTTGCAGACGAATCCACCGGCATGTTGGGCACTTCACTCTCAGACAGCGCGATGTTGGAAACTCGTAAGAATGTTGCCCCAACGCCAAATGGAATGCGTCCACTCCATCTGAAAGACTCGATCTGCACCGGCGTCGCCCGCCTTTCTCCAGACTGAAAGTCACTAGATGACGTCAAATCATTGGCAAGTACGCGGCGGCTCTGTTTTGAGACGTGGTACCACTTCTGCCTGCTGTCCCGCGGTTTGCTTGGGCCTTCTGGTGTTGTCGCCTCGGGAAGGACGTATCGCCTTGTGTTCCTTCATTCCACAGGAAAAACATGTATTTTGGGGTATCTCTGATGTCTTGTTTTGTCTTGCCGGGCCCGAACTTCATGTTGTGTTTCTTTGAGTGAAATCTGCAAGGACATTCAGGGACTGGTCCTTTTGTTCCCTGAGGTGGGCGGCCATGTCCTTAGAACATGCGCTGAGAACTTGGTCTTTGATGTTGAGGTCACACTCCTTTTTCAAGCCAGCCAGCTCTATCTATTTCTCCAGGTAGGTCCTAATTCTCTCGAATAGGCCAGGTGTTTCTCCTTCCTCAGGCTTGCAATTGTGGAATCGTCGTCTGTAACCCTCTTCTCTCAACTGCGCATAATCCTCGGCTTCTTCTCTTGGCAGGTGTAAAACACTAACGCTTTGCCGGTTAGAAGTCTGCTCAGTTTGATGGCCCAAGTCTCTTGTTTCCAATTGTTGCTGCTTCCGAAGCGCTCGAACCGCTCCAGTTAAGCGTCCATTTTAGCTCTTCTCTGGCCCTGTGCCTCTAACTCCATCTTCTTGAAGTGAAATTCATGTTCTGCTTGAATTTCGAGCGTCTTGATCTCACGCTCTTTGGCTCTGTGTTTTCTCGCCAATCTCTTTGTTTCTTTCTCGATCGCCGTGAGATGGCCTTAGTCGCCTGATCGGCGTTAAACCCTAATAACTAACTAACTTGTTTCTCTCTCCAGTCTCTCCTTTTCTTCGAGTCTCTTTGTTTTCCCCTCTCCAATCTCTCCATTTTTTTTCTCTGTAGAGTCTCCTGGAGCGGTTCGAGCGCTTCGCAAGCAGCACTAAACAACTGGAAACAAGAGACTTGGGCCATCAAACTGAGCGCACTTATAACCGGCAAAGCGCTTGAGTTGTACACCCGCTTGCCAAGAGAAGAAGCCGAGGATTATGCGCAGTTCAGAGCCGCCCTGCTGAGACAGTACGACTTCACTGAAGAGAGTTACAGACGACGATTCCGGAATTGCAAGCCTGAAACACCTTCTTACGCACGCACGCACACACATACACGCTCGCGCACACACATACACGCTCGCGCACACACAAACACACACAATAGGCCTATCTTATGTCTGTCCTTATTAATCATGTATGTGCATTTTAAATTAAAAAATCGGAAGGGAAGACACAACTTGAAAGGTCAGAGAGAGAGAGAGAGAGAGAGAGAGAGAGAACGAACGAACGATGTTTATTGCTCAGGCCGCCGGCCCATTGCAATGGGGGAACAGTGGGATGGGGAGGAAAAAATCGAAAATATTCGACAACAAATGAAAACACCGAAATAAGGTCTCATCCAACAAGGTAAATGTCCATGTTAGGAATCGGTTATTCTATTAGCTAAAAGTCAACAACAATGCGACAGTAGTCATCAGTCAGGCTAGGCTTCAAATCAAGCACCGATCAGTCAGAATGTTAACCCAGGAGGTGACGAACAATGGAACGTATATTCTCCAACTCGATCAGCGCCCTCTCAAAACACTCTTGGTAGTTACCATTAGGATCTATGGCAGTCCAGCGGCAAATGTTCTCTTGCACCTTTTGTTCATAGTCACTCATCAGCTTTTTTCTTTGATGGATGAACCAGTGACACACAGAACCTTTCTCACAGACCAAGACCACTGTTATATCATCACTTCTACACAACAAGTGCTCTAGCTGATTTTTTTTTGGTACAAAACGCATTTCTCAAATCCTGTGTTTCTCTGGTTATCGCGTAAACGTCTTTGTAAAGTTCTGTTCATGATTGATGCGCCGTAATCTCTCTCTTCAAGAGTGTATGAATCACACTCGTATCACTAGGGTCGGCTTCAGCACTGTCGACACAGTCCATTGCGCACGCTCCAGTCAGCTGTGTTGTCACGCTGGTACCAATGCACTCTGTAGGTGCATCGTCACTGGTCTCTATCCTGTCCGCTGTGGGTGTGTAGACATCATGGGAAACACGTGCAACCTCCGCGGCATCACCTGTGGCTTGGAGAGTTGTTGTACACGGCGTGTCGAGAGTGTGTAGCTGTTTGTCTTCGCTGTTTGTAGCTTGTGTGGGCGGCGTGGGCATAAACAAAGGCAATACTGGTGATAGATTGTCACTTGCCTTGTTCGAACGTTCCTGCCTCCTGGCCTCTGCTCTCATGTAGTCCCGGCGATTGTGGGATGGCGGCTTCTTGCGGTAGATTGCGGTAATGGCAGGGGACCCGTGTGCCATACCTCAGAATGACAACTGTCGAGAGTCGCCTCTACCGTCAATTTTCAAGGATGACAGCGTGTTGTCGCATAGCAGGGCGTTCAAAGCAGCTTCCAAAGCTGAAGGTAGTCCTTCAACTGGCATGGCGTTGAGATTTACAGGCAAAAGCAGTACTTTTTGCAGGAGGTCTCAAATGGCAGCCCTGTTGCTTGCACGATCACGTGACCGACCGAGAGAGAGAGAGAGAGAGAGAGAGAGAGAGAGAGAGTTGAAATGTCAGAGAAGGAGAGATATATAGAGAGAGCGTTTCATTCGCATGAAATTACAAAACTGGAGTTTTATTTACAAGTTCTCAAAAAGGCTCGTTCGTCGATTATACGGATGGTTTTACTTCATCACAGGGCTCGGGGGTGAGTGAGAGCGGGGAGAGGTTTGTAGACTTTTGTGCTCTGGACCGACTTGTCGTTGGAGGCGGCATCTTCCCACACAGAAGAATACACAAAGCAACTTGGGTCTCGCCTGACCATACAGCAGAGAACCAAATAGACCATATCTGCATTAGCAAGAAATTTAGAAGATCCCTTCAAGATGTTCGAGTGGGGAGGGGAGCGGATGTCGCCTCAGGCCACCATCTGCTTACCTTAAGAATGGAGCTCAAGCTGAAGAAAAGCCGCACAGAGACAACAAGAGGACAGCGCTATAATGTAGGCCTCCTGAGAGAAACTGGAGTTGGGGGGGAGTTCAGACTGGGGCTGTCCGGCCGGTTTCGGGCGCTGCGGGAGCTAGTAAATGAAGAGGCAGTCACCACGGGGCGGCGGTGGAGGGCGGTTGGAGAGGCGCTGAGCTCAACCTGCAGAGACACTGTGGGGTTCAGGAGGCGCCGTCGCGGGGGCTGGCTGTCGGCGCGGACCTTGGGGGGGATAGAGGTGAGGAGGCGGGGGAAAGCGGTTGTCAACAGCGGTCGCGCGGGGGCGGCCAAAGCGGGGGCGCGGGGGGAGTGCTCGGGGGCCGGCCGCGGGGTGAGGAGGAGTGTCAGGGCAGACAGGAGGGCCTACACAGACAGCCTGACATCGGAAGCGGAGGGGGCGGCGGGCGGCGGTGGCATGGGGCGGCTCTACGACATTGCCAGAGGGTTGTCGGGCGGGTGTGGCCATGCGGAGAGACCAGTGAAGGACAGGGAGGGCAGGCCTGTTGCAGACGGGGCGGACCGGCTCGACAGATGGGCTGAGTGTTTTGAAGAGTTGCTGGGCAGACCTGGCCCACCCGACCCGCCAGACATCCGGCCGGCAGAGACCGACCTACCCATCGGCTGTGACAGACCCGGCCGGGAGGAGATCGGAGGAGCGGTGGCATTTTTGAAGAATGGCAGGGCGGCAGGGCCGGATGGCATCCCGGCGGAGTCTCTGAGGGCAGACCTGGAGACAACAGTGGAGATGCTGTGCCCGCTGTTTGGAAAGATCTGGGAAGAGGGGGTGATGCCGGCTGACTGGAGGGAGGGGTACCTAATCAAGCTTCCCAAGAAAGGCGACCTCGGCAGGTGTTCCAGCTACAGAGGGGTCACCTTGCTGTCAGTGCCATAAAGGGTCTTCAGCAGGATCGTCCTAGAGAGAATGGGGAGCTCCGTTGACCCCCGGCTGGGAGACCAGCGGGCGGGATTCAGGAAGAACCGATCATGTGCAGACCAGATCGCCACTCTCCGCATCATCGTGGAACAGTCTCTGGAGTGGAGCTCCCCGATGTACGTCAACTTTGTGGATTATGAGAAAGCATTTGACAGCGTGGACCGAGAGACTCTGTGGAAACTCCTACGACACTACGGTGTGCCCACAGAACTCGTCCGCCTGATCAAGAGCAGCTATGATGGCATGACATGGCGCGTGATCCGCGGGGGCAGTTCACCGGGGAGCTCCGGGTCAGAACTGGTGTCAGGCAGGGGTGTCTGCTGTCTCCGTTCCTCTTCCTACTGGCCATAGACTGGGTCATGAAGATGACCACAGAGCACAGACGAAGTGGAATACAGTGGACACTGTGGACACAGCTTGACGACCTCGATTTTGCAGACGACTTGGCATTACTGTCCCACACTCATCAACAAATGCAGGACAAGACCACGAGGCTTGCTGACATCTCGTCCCAAGTGGGCCTCACCATTCACAAACAGAGAACAAAGACAGTGAGGCTGAACGCAACTAGGGAAGAACCAGTCTTGCTTGCTGGCATCCCGTTGGGGGAGGTGGAGTCCTTCACCTATCTCGGGAGCATCGTGGACAAAAGGGGCGGCACTGATGCGGATGTCGGAGCACGGGTCGGTAAGGCCAGAGCAGCCTTTCTCCAGTTGAAAAAGGTGTGGAGTTCCAGAGAGCTGTCACGGCACACCAGGGTCCGGATTTTCAACTCCAATGTGAAAGCAGTTCTCCTATGTGGAGCAGAGACTTGGAGATTGACAAAAACCACAGTCAACAGAGTACAGACCTTCATGAACGGTTGCCTTGGAGGAATTTTGAAGGTCCGCTGGCCGGGGGGGGGGGGGGGGGGTCGGCGGCGTCGGACTCTGGGGGAGGACAGGGCGGATGACGGCGGAGAGTGATGTTGGGCGGGGGGGGGGGGGGGGATGGGGATGGATTGGTCACAGTCTGAGAAAGCCAGCTTCCAGTATCACTAGGCAGGCATTGTCATGGAACCCCCAAGGAGAGAGGAAAAGAGGTAGGCCGAGAAACTCCTGGCGTCGGGACCTCCGGGCAGACATCAAGAGACTGGGAACCACCTGGAGTAGAATCGAAGGAGAAGCACAGGACAGGAGTTGCTGGAGGTCTCTCGTCGACGGCCTATACCCGGGTAGGGGTGACAGGCGTAAGTAGTAAGTAAAGTTTAATTCATCGTCGTGTGCACATTGTAGTCCGAAATCTTTCACACCATTTCTGAACAATCGATATCGTCTTTTAATCTAACCACTTATTTTAATTTGTACAACCCACAAGAATGTTGACACGTGTATATAGTGTAGTGTTGACGCAGCTCAGCTGCACAATCCGGCCTGACGAATCGGACAAGCCGATCTCATCAAATTATAAAAGTTTGCGGCGACATTTTGTACCTCTGCAACTAGCTACACGTGCGCCAATCTATTGCTTACTTACTTACTTACGCCTGTCACCCCTACCCGGGTATAGGCCGTCGACGAGAGACCTCCAGCAACTCCTGTCCTGTGCTTCTCCTTCGATTCTACTCCAGGTGGTTCCCAGTCTCTTGATGTCTGCTTGGAGGTCTCGACGCCAGGAGTTTTTCCTCTTTCCCTGGGGGTTGGTTGTGTCCCTGGATAGAGAGAGGCGGCTCGGTCCTGTGGCTTCCGAAGACTTCCGGCTTTCACCACAGAGCGTCATAAGTCTTCTGGTAGAAGAACCTTCCTCCTCCAGGAAATGAATTACTGTTAGTCTTTTCGTCGGCGTTTTTGTAGCTATTTCCTTTTTTGCAGGGTGGGGAAGCTACCCCCACGCCCAACCCCCTTACTAGGAGGACCAGGGGTTTTCTGTCGGGGTCACCTTCCCTTAGACCATGTTGGTTCACGGCACCTTATTTCATTCGGTGCACGAGGGACCCCCTATCCACCACCCAGGGTACGCGCCTCAACGCCATATGGTCCCAGCGCGAGGAAATCTATTGCTAGCGGATGCTTAAAATGAACAATATTGACTTACATTTTGTCTGATCCAAGCATAAATTGCAGCCTAGTGGGACGGGACGTAGTCCTCACTTCCGCTACGTGCACAGGCGTAGACCTGTCTACATACCCTGGTTATTTCCAATAAACTGATGTTCTTTAACCCCCACCCCCTCCCACTCTCCATCTCAAAATCCCCTTCCCTTCTTCCCCAACACACACACACACACACACACACACACACACACACACACACACACACACACACACACACGACCCACATGTTTTCACTTCTCAATAATATGACTAGGAATTGATCTGGGGTTTTTAAAAGAAACACGTTCTTTACAATCCACGTTCTTTACAGTTCATCCTTCTTTCGGTGTTATTGTCTTTTTCTTTTCTTTCTGTAGTCGTATTTTTTTCTGCAACTTATATACCTTCTGGCGGTACAGTCTGTTTATAAACTATTTCCAGGTTTTGGCCTCAAATCATGATATCAGTGCCAATGCCACTGGAGTTATTGGTCATCAGTTCGGTCTTCTTTGCACTGATTTTTAAACGCAATGGCTGTACTGTCCAGCTGAGCTAGCTCCTTCTCTGTTTCTGCAAGACCATCAATGTCGTCCCCAAAGCGCAAGTTCGTGATTGTTCTGCCTCCAATACTGACAGTTCCTTCGTGATCTTTCAGAGCGTCTGTCATGATTCTTTCCATGGAGATGTTGAAAAGAGTAGGTGCTGTGCCCTTAAGTGAGTAAATAATATAAGTTTTAAGACTCCGCATACCCGTTTTCAATACAATGAATCCATTCAACATTTAGCATTAGACAACATTTAGTCATGCGCCCGCACAGAAAAAGGCGACCTGATGATTTTCTTTACGTTATTCACTTTGTGCAACTCTCCAAAATCAAATGTACAGCTCTATCTTGGAGACATGCAGGAATGTTACATTTGTGTTTGTGTTATTCTTTGAGAGCATGTGTGTGTTAATCACAGGGAAAGATCCGATATGCATTTGAGTTATTTTGGATAAGAATTAAGTACCTTTTGAGTAGGATTCATTTTCTTTTACACAGAGAATTCCGATCAAGTTTTGTTGCGACGCGTATTTTCACTACAATGTTGTACAGTTTGACCTACATTAGACTGGAGAGTTAGAGCAGGGTCGCGATCTTTCTTAGTGACCTCAGATATGACGTCAAAGTTGTTGGCTACATTTCCCAACGTTTTATCGAATGCGCCTAACTTGTGTATTGATCTAGAGTGTTCTTTTCAATGAATATTTATGAGTTTTGGTTACGTTTTCTTTTCTGATTGGTTGTGTTGTGTGAATTTGCTGGATTGTTCTGGAAATCTGTAAATAGTATATTATTATTATTATTACATGTTATGGCGCATTTCTCATATTTATAATATAACTCAATGCGCAGAACGTAGCCGCGAACTGAACCCAACAAGCACGCTCACGCGAATCACGCGCATTCACTCACACACTGTACGTAAACACAGAACAGTTGCGTGGTGCTAAGGGCAAGCTCAAGCGAGCTACTGAAGTGACGGTATTTGGAAATCGTTTTGTATTTGAAATTTTATTAAGTTGGCTGAAACTGATACCAAAGTGGAGGGGGAGGAAGCTGCAAAGTTAACGTCAACAGAAGCACAGTCTGCCGACGCCTGCGAGAAATTGGCCTGGCTTCATGCAGAGCAGCAGTGAGAATACCCTCCAGCTCATCGCAGAGCCTGGGTTGCCTGGCCTGACTTAGGTTCTGTTTACTGATGAGTGACGGTTCACTGTGTCCTTCAACGACGGCAGAGTGAGGATCTGGAAAAGCCAGGGCGAGTGATTCACGGATGGATGCGTCAAAGAGGTGGATCGCTACGGAGGAGGCTGTCATGGTCTGAACACTAGTGAACAGGCATCAGCAGGAAGGCAGGACCCCCTCCAGGTCATCCGAGGCACCCTGACTAGACTGTGCTATCGGGACGAGATTGTGCAGCCCCTCATCCAGCCAGCTCTCTAAGCCATATGCGACAATGTTGTTCTGCGGGACGACAACGCACGACCTCATCGCGCCCGTGTACCTTGAGCAACGGGGCAGCCGCCGTGAGGAGACTGTCCTTGCTCGGCACCACATTAGTCACACCGCATGTTACGCACTCTACTAAAACAGGGGGAGCGTCCATGTGTTATGCCTGCGACGAGCAGTATACGGTTAAACACTTTTTGCTGTCTTGTGCCGATCTAATTGACACAAGATTAGAAAAAAAAAAAAAAAACTTCACAGCAGACTCCTTGAAGGTTTTGTTCCGGAATGTACCTCCGGACAAAATCTTGTTTTCTGAGAGGGCGCAATATTTTTAATAAGATTTGAGCATGTATAGACTATGTTAATTCTATTATTTTGACCTTTTTTGAGAGTCTGTGGGTGTTTATTTAAAGACATGTGAGACATTTTAGTATGAAATATGTTAAAGATATATTTACATTTTGTCAAGACTTTTCTATGATGCTGGCTGGCCATCCCCCCGTGATATGGCCTTACACAAAATTAGAATATGCTCGGAGGATCTCTTAGCCACCTCTTGAATAAAGTATTTCGCCAAATTTAAAGCTTGTGCTTACAGAAATATCGGAGATTCTCGTCTCTACGTTCAGCAGCGAGGTTATCATAATTAAACATGACGCAATTTTAATCTTGTTACTTCAGTTTGTCACTTCAATTTGTTCAGTTTGCCCCATCCTAAAAAAGTCCCTTCTATAAATAAAATCACTTAAAAACGAAACAAAGCATATTTAATTAGCACAATGTCGTCAAAAAGCAACAGTGAAAAAAAAAATCCATTTCTCTTGCTGATCAGTATAGATTCGAAACGTACTAAACTGATTTGACGAAAATGTTTCACCGGTGTTATGCCTCCTATGAGCAGTATTGTGTTAAACACTTTTCCGCTTGTATTTGCCCAGCTGAAGTTATTACTGGTACTGTTGGCTTACAACGTGGATGTCATATGCCTGACAGATTCGTGCTGAGGTTTGGCATAGACTTTGACGTTTTCATGGAGCGACGTGACAATGTGGTGGGCCTCAGTGATGCGCAATATCAGCAGCTTCATGGGCGACGCCAGTACCCAGCACGTCACGGTAGTGGATGTACAGCCTGGATCACTCGTTCTCACCTGGACCAACAGGTCAGATTCACAACCATGCATCTTGTGCAATGATGATGTCGAATTATTATCATCACCATTATTATTAGTAACGCAAAAGCGGTGGGGACAGCGACACGAATAGAGAATATTGAAATAACAGAATTAAAGGGGCACGCCCGACCTTTTTTAAGGCTTCAGTTCGCAAAAAGCTTTTACTGGGCTTCAACCCACTTAGATATTGTCCCACCAAATGCTTTCTTTCGTCCGTCCAAAGCAAAAAGAGGCCCACCGGAATCTTCTGACGGATACGTAAAAAGAATACTTCTGATAGGCGGCGGTAGCTGACGTCATAACTATTCTATACGACATCTGCATAATTATAACCAATCAGAGACAATATGGTGGATAAACCAGCGAAGAAAACAAGAAAGTATCATCGACTTGCGCAGACAATGAGGGCGGATAAACCATCTGTCCGCAGTATCTGTTGCAGACAATTTTTTGACTGTGTTGAGATGCTTGATCCTGGGGAATATAACTTTAAGACTTTTCTTTAGTCTGGGTGGCCATCCCGCCGTGAGATGGCCTTAGTTGCCTGCTCGGCGTTAAACCCAAATAATCCACGAGTCCGAAATAGCTCAGGCGGTAAAGCGTCGGAGCAGGATAGCGAAGGGAATCGCCGGGTCGTGGGTTCGAATCCCCGTCCCGGCCCCGGTAGCTGGAAAGGTGGAAAAGATGGGCTTGTTCAATAGCATGTCCGTTGCAACGTCCTGGTAAATCACGAAGAGAAAAACACGCCTTTTCACTGCGAAATGGCAGCGAAATCACTGTTGAATTGCTCAACTGAGCAATAACATTTTGTCGCCTCGTTTATGCGTCGCACTTATGAAAACACTCTGTTCCTTTACTTCTAGGTTCTTGTTTTATTGTCTGCTGTCGCCACCGCTTTCGTGTCGTCACGCCGCTATAGAAACACATCTTTAGTGTTTGATATGCGCGACGCGACAGCTCCCCGATTGCGGGGCGATATCCGCGTGACAAACTTGTATCACCCCTTCAAAGGATTCGATTGTGATTTCGCTGTGAAGCTTTAAATACTGTAAAACAAGTCGCAATAAATTTAAACAAATAAAAATTACAAAAATTAAATATAGTCTAGGCAGTACCGCTAATTAGTGGGGAGATGATTCTGTATTCAGGTCATGAAGAGGAGAATGCCCCCCATACAGAAGGGGCACTCATGCTGTCACCAGTGGCACAGAGAGCGCTGATGGGCTGGGAACCTCTTGGGCCAAGAATTATCACAGCAGCCTTTAGAACCAAGAAAAAGATCAAGCTGAACGTCATCCAGTGTTATGCGCCCACTAATAACAGTGACGAGGAAGAGAAACAAGAGTTCTACGACCGACTCCAGAATGCCGTGGACAAATGTGCGGAGCGAGACATCACCATCGTCATGGGCGATTTTAATGCCAAAATAGGGGAGGACAACACCGGATACGAAGAGGTGATGGGGAGACAGGGACTAGGCTCGGAGATGAGTGAGAACGGGGAGAGGTTTGTAGACCTTTGTGCTCTAAATCGACTTGTCATTGGAGGCAGCATCTTCCCACACAGAAGAATACACAAAGCAACTTGGGTCTCACCTGACCATACAACAGAGAACCAAATAGACCATATCTGCATTAGCAAGAAATTTAGAAGATCCCTTCAAGATGTTCGAGTGAGGAGGGGAGCAGATGTCGCCTCCGACCACCATCTGCTTACCTTAAGAATGAAGCTCAAGCTAAAGAAAAGCCGCACAGAGGCAACAAGAAGACAGCGCTATAATGTAGGCCTCATGAGAGAAACTGGAGTTAGAGAAGAGTTCAAACTGGTGCTGTCCAACCGGTTTCAAGCGCTACAGGAGCTAGTAAATGAAGAGGAGGCGGTCACCACAGAGCAGCAGTGGAAGGCAGTTAGAGAGGCGCTGAACTCAACCTGCAAAGACACTGTAGGGTTCAGGAAACACCACCACAAGGACTGGCTGTCGGCACAGACCTTGAAGAAGATAGAAGCGAGGAAGCAGAAGAAAGCAGCGGTCAACAACAGTCGCACGAGAGCAGCCAAAGTAAGGGCACAGGGGGAATACTCGGAAGCCAACCGCGAGGTGAAGAGTAGTATCAGGGCAGACAAGAGGGCCTACACAGACAGCCTGGCAGCAGAGGCAGAAAAGGCAGCAGGCAGCGGCAACATGAAACAGCTCTACGACATTACCAGAAGATTTTCGGGTAAGTATGGCCACACAGAAAGACCAGTAAAAGACAAAGAAGGCAAGCCTATTGCAGACAGAGCAGACCAACTCGACAGATGGGCCGAGTATTTTGAAGAGTTACTGAACAGACCTAGCCCACCCGTCCCCCCGACATCCAGCCGGCAGAGACCGACCTACCCATCAGCTGTGACAGACTCAGCCGGGAAGAGATCAGAAAAGCAGTGGCATTTTTGAAGAATGGCAAAGCAGCAGGGCCAGATGGCATCCCAGCGGAGTCTCTGAAAGCAGACCTAGAGACAACAGTTGAGATGCTGTACCCACTGTTTGGAAAGATCTGGGAAGAGGAGGTGATGCCAGCTGGAGTGGAGCTCCCCGCTGTACGTCAACTTTGTGGATTATGAGAAAGCATTTGACAGCGTGGACCGAGAGACTCTGTGGAAACTCCTACGACACTACGGTGTAGTACATATGTAGTAGTGTAGTACACTATGATGGCATGACATGTCGCGTGATCCACGAAGGGCAGTTCACCAGAGAGCTCCAGGTCAGAACTGGTGTCAGGCAGGGGTGTCTGCTGTCTCTGTTCCTCTTCCTACTGGCCATAGACTGGGTCATGAAGATGACCACAGAGCACAGACGAAGTGGAATACAGTGGACACTGTGGACACAGCTTGACGACCTTGATTTTGCAGACGACTTGGCATTACTGTCCCACACTCATCAACAAATGCAGGACAAGACCACGAGGCTTGCTGACATCTCGTCCCAAGTGGGCCTCACCATTCACAAACAGAAAACAAAGACAATGAGGCTGAACGCAACCAGGGAAGAACCAGTCTTGCTTGCTGGCACCCCGTTGGAGGAGGTGGAGTCCTTCACCTATCTCGGGAGCATCATAGACAAAAAAAGGCGGCACTAATGCAGATGTCAGAGCACGAATCGGTAAAGCCAGAGCAGCCTTTCTCCAGTTGAAAAAAGTGTGGAGTTCCAGAGAGCTGTCACAGTCCGGATTTTCAACTCCAATGTAAAAGCAGTTCTCCTATATGGAGCAGAGACATGGAGATTGACAAAAACCACAGTCAACAGAGTACAGACCTTCATGAACAGTTGCCTTAGAAGAATTTTGAAAATCCACTGGCCAGAGAAGATCAGCAACGTCAGACTCTAAGAGAGAACAGAGCAGATAACAGCAGAGAATGAAATTGGGCGAAGAAGATGGGGATGGATCGGTCACAGTCTGAGAAAGCCAGCTTCCAGTATCACTAGGCAGGCATTGTCATGGAACCCCCAGGGAAAGAGGAAAAGAGGTAGGCCGAGAAACTCCTGGCGTCGAGACCTCCAAGCAGACATCAAGAGACTGGGAACCACCTGGAGTAGAATCGAAGGAGAAGCACAGGACAGGAGTTGCTGGAGGTCTCTCGTCGACGGCCTAAACCCGGGTAGGGGTGACAGGCGTAAGTAAGTAAGTAAGTAAGTACCGCTAATTCTACTGAATATTTGACCCCTACTTGTGAAATTTGGCTCGTAAGTAGTTTTGAATGCAGTTTCTTTTGGAATAATTCACTTTTGTGTGACCGTTAAAAAAAGGAGAGATAACTCTTACAGACACTTTTATTCTGTATCCAATCAATACTTGAAGACCTTTAACAGTGACAATTGTTAATGCATCTTTGTCTACCGTATTTAAAAAATACGGCAGACTTTGAAATGGGGCTGTCGGAGTGCATTCCGGAGCATACACATGACGTTTATGGCGTGCGGGACAGAAATTATGGCAGAGAAGTAGCAAGATAAAAAATTATGTCACGTCTAGCTACGCAAACCTTGCTAAAGAACGTCTTTTGGGCGCCAAAGCGCCTTGTGTGTGTGTGTGTGTGTGTGTGTGTGTGTGTGTGTGTGTGTGTGTGTGTGTGTGTGTGTGTGTTTTATGCCCAAGAAGCGTTATAAAGGCAAAGTATACACGCCCTACGGTATTCCGATGGCATGTGTTTGTTATTAGGTCGCAATAATAGTGCTATAATGGCAATCCACCTCGCGCTGGGACCATATGGCGTTCAGGCGCGTCCCCTGGGTGGTGGATAGGGGGTCCCTCGT
This sequence comes from Semisulcospira habei, assembly GCA_036245525.1. Lineage (NCBI taxonomy): Eukaryota > Metazoa > Mollusca > Gastropoda > Semisulcospiridae > Semisulcospira > Semisulcospira habei. Next base: position 125,358,227 of record BTPG01000003.1, on the reverse strand, counting down.
GAGAGGGGTGCACCGAATGAAATAAGGTGCCGTGAACCAACATGGTCTAAGGGAAGGTGACCCCGACAGAAAACCCCTGGTCCTCCTAGTCACCAGGAGGGCGTGGGGGTAGCTTCCCCACCCTGCAAAAAAGGAAATAGCTACAAAAACGCCGACGAAAAGACAAACAGTAATTCCATTCCTGGAGGAGGAAGGTTCTTCTACCAGAAGACTTAAGGGAAGGTGACCCCGACAGAAAACCCCTGGTCCTCCTAGTCACCAGGAGGGCGTGGGGTAGCTTCCCACCCTGCAAAAAGGAATAGCTACAAAACGCCGACGAAAGACAAACAGTAATCCATTCCTGGAGGAGGAAGGTTCTTCTACCAGAAGACTTATGTGAGAAGATCAGCCGGAAGACTTATGTGAGAAGATCAGCTGTGGTGAAAGCCGGAAGTCTTCGGAAGCCACAGGACCGAGCCGCCTCTCTCTATCCAGGGATACAACCATGGGCACATGGAACGTCAAGACCATGTAATAATAATAATAATAATAATGCATAGCATTTATATGGCGCATTTCTCATATTTATAATATAACTCAATGCGCAGAATGTAGCCGCGAACTGAACCCAACAAGCACGCTCACGTGAATCACACGCATTCACTCACACACTGTACGTAAACACAGAACATTCACGTGGTGCTAAGGGCAAGCTCAAGTGAGCTACACGGTATTTGGAAATCGTTTTGTATTTGAAATTTTATTAAGTTGGCTGAAACTGATACCAAAGTGGAGGGGGAGGAAGAGCCGGAGTACCCGGAGAAAGAACCCCCGACGGTCCGCCCGAATTAACGGTGACACTTACTAGAGGAGAAAAATCCGACGCCGGAACCCGGAATCGAACCTCGCACCTTTAGCATTGGTGGCAGGCGCCTTAACCACTGCGCCACGGACCGCCCCAGAGGCAAGGCCGCCCATATAGCAGCGGAAATGCAAAATGATGAAGCCAGATGGACGCAGTCTGTTAAGTGGGGAGATGATTATGTATTCAGGTCATGAAGAGGATAATGCCCCCCATACAGAAGGTGTAGCATTTATGCTGTCACCAGTGGCACAGAGAGCGCTGATGGGCTGGGAACCTCTTGGGCCAAGAATTATCACAGCAGCCTTTAGAACCAAGAAAAAGCTCAAGCTGAACGTCATCCAGTGTTATGCGCCCACTAATGACAGTGACGAGGAAGAGAAACAAGAGTTCTACGACCGACTCCAGAGTGCCTTGGACAAATGTGCGGAGCGAGACATCACCATCGTCATGGGCGATTTTAATGCCAAAATAGGGGAGGACAACACCGGATACGAAGAGGTGATGGGGAGACAGGGACTAGGCTCGGAGATGAGTGAGAACGGGGAGAGGTGTGTAGACTTTTGTGCTCTAAACCGACTTGTCACAGAAGAATACACAAAGCAACTTGGGTCTCACCTGACCATACAACAGAGAACCAAATAGACCATATCTGCATTAGCAATAAATTTAGAAGATCCCTTCAAGATGTTCGAGTGAGGAGGGGAGCAGATGTCGCCTCCGACCACCATCTGCTTACCTTAAGAATGAAGCTCAAGCTAAAGAAAAGCCGCACAGAGACAACAAGAAGACAGCGCTATAATGTAGGCCTCCTGAGAGAAACTGGAGTTAGAGAAGAGTTTAAACTGGTGCTGTCCAACCGGTTTCAAGCGGCGCTACAGGAGCTAGTAAATGAAGAGGAGGCAGTCACCACAGAGCAGCAGTGGAAGGCAGTTAGAGAGGCGCTGAACTCAACCTGCAAAGACACTGTAGGGTTCAGGAAACACCATCACAAGGACTGGCTGTCGGCACAGACCTTGAAGAAGATAGAAGTGAGGAAGCAGAAGAAAGCAGCTGTCAAACAACAGTCCCACAAGAGCAGCCAAAGTAAGGGCACAGGGGGAATACTCGGAAGCCAACCGCGAGGTGAAGAGTAGTATCAGGGCAGACAAGAGGGCCTACACAGACAGCCTGGCAGCAGAGGCATTAAAGGCAGCAGGCAGCGGCAACATGAAACAGCTCTACGACATTACCAGAAGATTGTCAGGCAAGTATGGCCATACAGAAAGACCAGTAAAAGACAGAGAAGGCAAGCCTATTGCAGACAGAGCAGACTAACTCGACAGATGGGCCGAGTATTTTGAAGAGTTACTGAACAGACCGAGCCCACCCGACCCCCCAGAACATCCGACACAGCTCGACACAGCAGACAGCGGACGCCCTGAACGTCGCTCCGCCCTCATTGCCCATGAATTGCGGAGGTTAAACATCGACATCGCCGCGCTCAGCGAAGTACGCCTTCCGGAGGAAGGCAGCCTCCAAGAACTTGGCGCTGGCTACACCCTCTACTGGTCAGGCAGGCCTGCATCAGAAAGACGGCTCTCAGGCGTGGGCTTCATGGTGAAGACCCCCATTGCGACTAAGCTGGAAAACCTACCAACGGGTCACTCCGACCGCATCATGTCCATGCGCCTCCCACTGAGACACCAGCAATACGTCACCCATCTCAGTGTGTACTCCCCAACCCTCCTGGCAGAGCCTGTAGAAAAGACAAGTTCTACTCTGACCTGCGCAGCCTCCTGCAGAGCACCCCTGCAGACGACAAAGTCATCATCCTTGGCGACTTCAACGCCAGAGTGGGCCAAGACTCTGAAACCTGGAAAGGAGTCCTCGGCAAGCATGGCGTTGGGAACTGCAATGACAATGGTCGCCTACTGTTGGAGCTCTGTGCAGAGCAGCAACTTGTCATCACCAACACTACTTTCCAGCAAAAAGACAGTCGAAAGACCACCTGGATGCATCCTCGCTCCAAGCACTGGCACCTTATCGACTATATCCTAGTGCTTCAGAGGGACCGCAGTGACGTCCTCCTCACCAGAGTGATGCCCAGCGCAGAGTGCCACACTGACCACCGCCTTGTTCGCTGCAAACTCAGGCTCCGCCTCAAGCTGAAACCCAAGAAAGGCCCCCCCCCCCACCCCCACCCCCCAAGAAAAAGCTTGATGTTGCCAGCCTTCAGCGTGACGACAAGAAAGCTGCCCTTCAGGCCGATTTACAGCGCATGCTCAAAGACACAGTTGATCCAGCAGACTCCTCCCCTGAAACACTCTGGGAACAACTGAAAACTGCTATTGTAAAATCTTCTGTGGAAGTCTTGGGCTTTGCTAGAAAGAGGAACAAAAGACTGGTTTGACGAAAACGACGTAGAGATCCAGGAACTTCTAGCAAAAGAAAGAGCCGCCCACCAGGCCCACCCTTCCTGCCCTGTGAAGAAGTCTGCCTTCCGCCTCATCTGCAGCAGTCTCCAGCTCAAGCTTAGAGAGCTCCAGAACGAGTGGTGGTCCAGACTTGCACAGAGGACCCAGCTCTGCGCTGACAACGGTGACTACAGGGGCTTCTACGAAGCACTGAAAGCAGTGTATGGCCCTAGGCACCTGGTACAAAGTCCCCTGCGAAGCGCTGATGGACAGGCACTCCTCACAGATAATACCTCCATCTTGAACCGCTGGTCGGAATACTTTCAGGACCTCTTCGGCGCTTAGCGCACTGTTCAAGAAACAGTCATCCTCCAAATCCCACACCTTCCACTAAAGGTTGAATTGGACGAACCGCCCACCGCCGAAGAGACCCTCACAGCCATCCACCAGCTCAAGAGTGGCAAAGCAGCAGGCATTGACGGAATCCCGCCAGAGATCTGGAAACATGGAGGCCCAGCACTGCACAACAAGCTCCACGACCTCTTTCTCTGCTGCTGGGAAAAAGGAACACTACCAAAGGATCTCTGTGATGCAGTCATCATCACCCTGTACAAGAACAAAGGAGAAAAGTCTGCCTGCTCAAATTATCGTGGAATTACCCTGCTGTCCATTGCCGGGAAAATTCTCGCAAGGTTGCTCCTGAATCGGCTGGTACCTGCCATCGCTGAAGACCACCTCCCAGAGGGCCAGTGTGGCTTCAGAGCCAACAGGAGTACCACCGACATGGTCTTTGTGCTGAGACAGCTTCAGGAGAAGTGCCGCGAGCAGATCAAAGGGCTGTACGTAACGTTTGTCGACCTAGCAAAAGCGTTTGACACTGTGAGCAGGCAAGGTATGTGGCAGATCCTGGAGCGACTAGGTTGTCCCCCAAAGTTCCTCAACATGATCGTCCAGCTCCACGAGGACCAGCAAGGCCAGGTCAGACTAAACAGTGACCTCTCAGAACCATTCCCCATTCGCAACGGCGTGAAGCAAGGCTGCGTGCTGGCACCGACTCTCTTCACCATCTTCTTCAGCATGATGTTGAAGCAGGCCACAGTGGACCTCGACGATGACGACGCAGTGTACATCAGGTATCGTCTCGATGGCAGCCTGTTCAACCTCAGACGACTGCAGGCCCACACGAAAACCCTAGACCAACTGATTCGTGAACTGCTCTTTGCTGATGACGCTGCCCTCGTTGCACACACAGAGAGAGCCTTGCAGCGCATTACGTCCTGCTTCGCAGATGCCGCCCAGCTCTTTGGACTTGAATTGTGCTGTATCGACCAATGATCATAGATCTAGTAGTAGTATTGTGAGGACAAAATGTGCCGTGAGGCCTTTGCAAATGTCCTTTCTTTCTTTAATTACTTTATGGGTCTGCATGCAAATTTTCCTATAAATCATTCATCATAGGAATAGAAAATCTCTTAAAATTTTGGTAATTCGTCCAGCTGGTTTTTAAAAGAATTTATGTTAGGTGCTTTTTAAATGAAACTGGTAACTCATTCCAAACAATGGCAACTCTGTTAGAAAAACAAAACTTAGTGTTGCAGTGCTGTACAAAGATTTTCCCTTCTGTCACAAAATGGTGCTGCAAAAAAAGTCGTTCCAATTTAGGTCGTCGATGCCATTATAAATTTAAAAATTTTAATTAAGTCTCCACGTAAGGAGTGTAGTCCAAAGTATTTGAGTCTGTCTAAATAAGTAATATTTCTACATTCTTTGACCGGCTTTGTTGCTCTTTCGAGTGCAACTGATTGTCTCTTTAAACCTGCGCTTATAGATCTATATTGATCGAAGCACCCCCCCCCCCCAAAAAAAAAAAAAATAAATAAATAAAATAAATAAATAAATTAAAAAAAATAAAAAAAAATAAAATATAAATAAAAAGAAAGAAAGAAAAAAAAAGAGGGGGTGCGCTAAGTAAGTGACTGGAAGCAATGCATATGGACCCCCCCCCCCCACCCCTAAGGGAGGTGTATCACATATTCCACTGTTCCAGCCCCCCCACCCCCCACCCCTCCTTGGGGGACCTAGATTTAAATTTCCATGCACCAAGGGGCTGGAACAGTGGGATGGTGATACGCCCCCCTTCGGTGGGGTGTGTGTGTGTGTGTGTGTGGGGGGGGGGCTTCCATATGCATTCTTCCAGTCACTTACTTAGCGCAACCCCCTCTTTCCTATCTTTTTTTTTTTTTTTTTTTTTTTTTTTTTTTTTTGGGGGGGGGGGGGGGGGGAGCGGGGGTGCTTCGATCGAACTAGATCTATGATCATTGGTCGATACAGCACAATTCTCTCCCCTGACAGTGCTTTTACCTACTTCACTTTGTAAAGTTCCTAAAATATTAACACTGGCAGTCTCGCCTTTTCTTTTCTGTGTCGATAATGCTAGCTTGTATCAAATTTTACTCCTGAGATGGGAAAACTAAACACAGTAGCTTTTATTCCCCCATACATAGAACATTTTCAACACACTTGCTGACATGCCTGCCTTTTGACCTTTGCAAGAAGCCATTAAACTTAATATGCATAGACAGTTTAACCCCTAGCAAAACATTTCCACTGGGGTCTTATTGCAAAGTTCACATACAAACTACCTGTAATAACAACAACCTAAAATAAAAGCCTTCTTACTTCTCGTGACCTTTGACCTTAATGAGAGGTTAACATAGTAGAGCTGCAGACAAAAGTTGTATCATCAGTTTTCTCTTTGGCAAGTTTTAAAATAAGATTACAACTATTTTCTTTAAAAAAATCGCCCGTTATGGACCTTGTAACCTTGACCTTTCATGGAGGTCAGTGACAATCAAAGCTATTGTCAAATATGATCACTGTGCCAAATTAGAAGTGTGTGGCTCTGATGGTCTCTGAGAAATTCAAAATGATAACATCAGTCACAAATGGATATACACAGGATAATGTATAGTGGACCAGTGGCGGATGACTCATTATATTTAACTCACTTTTAATATTAGATGAACCTATAATGTCTGCTAACCATCTCTCATGCCTTAATTTTCCAACAAAATGCAAGGGAAACTTGTAAAAAAGACATAATCACACTGTTTCACAATAGGAGACCTAGTGTTTCATATTAGGCAAATGGTGCCTAATATGAAACAATGTGTCACTTTTTTTTCAAACTGGAACTGCTTCTGCATCGATTCGAGTTTTGAAATTATTTTGGCTTTGTCCTAGGATGCATCAATATAATCTCTATCAAACCCTGGTTTCGGATTGATTCTACCTTTCTTTGGACGGTCACGCGAGATGTTTTTGCTTAAGTGTTTTATACATGGGTCTCCTCCCCTACAATTCAACCAGCGCTAGCATCACCTATCTGGTTTGTGAGTATATTAAGCTGAACAGCTTGCAAGCAACAAGACATTCTGTATCTTTATTGTGATGTATTGAACCAGACAGATGTAAATCGCAACATGACTGACAATGATGACTGTCAGTCGTGTTACGGACAAATCTTACCTTTTTATTCAGACGTAAATACAATATATTCCCACCATAGTTTGAGGCTTTGAATCGTCTTACATCAGTTCACCATTAAACAAGATGGGATAAACCATAATTCACAAAGTCCATTCTATATGAGAACTGTCCTCCCTGTCCTCCTTTTGTCTTTGACCTGATCCTGATGTTGAAATATCTCCTATTGAACAAGATAAGGATTTCATCAAAAAGTCTACAGTATTTTTCGGACCTCACATGCTTTTTCTTTTATGAACATTCACAGTTGTTCATATTTTTAAGCTTTACCTTCTGATCCATTTCCCTCCTCTCTAAACCATCATGTGATTAACACACAGGCCGGCACACACAAAGACCTCCAGTTACAACATGCTCGGAGGCTGTCTTAACCACTCCTTAAATAAAGTATTTCGCCAAATTTCAAGCTTTCACGTACAGCAATGATCTGAGATTCTCGTACACACACACACACACACACACACACACACACACACACATGAACACAAAACCCTCAGACTGGGTGACCTACCATTTTATGTGAAAATGGGTTCCCATATTTCTATTTATTCTAGGGCTCTGGAGTTGATGCCAATGTTTAGAACTCACCTTATAACTAAGCTCTACAACTTAAAATAAAATAGACATTTTCTAGAAACAGAGCCACTGGATGGAAAAAAAATGGGTGTTTACCCCAAAAGTGGGTGCCTCTCACACAAAACTGGGATTACAGTGAAAATACCTCACTAAAGATACCTTTGGTTGATTTTACTATTATGATTGTTTGAGTGGGGTTGTAAGGGGGTTGGGGGGGGGGGGAGAAGTGTGTGTGTGTGGGGGGGCGGGGGCGGGGGGGGGGGGGAGGGGAGGGTGGGGGGGGGGGGGAGAGGGGGTCATCACTTTTGGTTTATAGAGCTGCTCAATGCACTCTTATGAATGAAAGAGTTTCATTATCAGTGGAATCAGTAGGTCATTTCAGAGGCGCACACTGAGTTGCACGTCAAACCACTCACAAATACTCATTTGGAGTGCACCAGATGGATCCAGTTGGCAAAGTCCCACATTCCACACTATAGGACAGCTAAGACTGAAAAGCAATCGCGGCGTTTATGGCGCGGTACAAGGTTTAAAACTAAGAAAATGTTGTTTTTAGAAGCGTGTCGGGCAAAAGTTTTTATGAAAACTGTTTTAAAACCTCTTTTAACTCAACTTTTCTTAATGTTAAAAGTGTTTTATTGTACATTACTTAACGTCCCGACAGCAACAAGGCTTTCTCAGGACGTGCCTGCACTGCTTGTGAAAAAACAACAACTAAACAGAACATTGAATGTATATCGCCAGCCGGTCAAATACATTAAATAAACCTAACACATGGGGCCTACATAAAGCTAAGACCATTTAGCAACACACATCCAATATCAAGAGCTACAGGCAGTGCAGACAGTAGGGAGAGTTTTAAAAAGTCAAATACAGGTGAATGGACAAAGGGCCGACAGAGACACATGCCCCAGAATAGAGAGAAAAACCCACCCTGTGGGGCTGACCAGGGTGCCCCTGGGAAATAAAAAGTAGTTAACCCCACCCAAGTCCCCCAGGGCAGACCCGGGTGGGGTTAAAAGTGTTTTAATTTACAAGCATGTCGTAACTGATATGCATCTATTCCAACGTATAGTGCTGGATATTTTTCCCATCCTCGCCTTCTCTCGGGCTTCGCTCAACACTCGACTTTCCAGTCCTTCCCTGAAACACCCCCAACCGGTCTGCCCTCAACACTCGACTTTCCAGTCCTTCCTTCAAACACCCCCAACCGGGTCTGCCCTGGGGGACTTTTTAGTTCCCAGGGGCACCCTGGTCAGCCCCACAGGGTGGGTTTTTTCTCTATATTCCGGGGGCATGTGTTTCTGTCTACCCTTGGTCCATTCACCTGCATTTTCCTTTTTTAAACTCTCCCTACTGTCTGCGCTGCCTGTGGCTCTTGATATTCGATGTGTGTTGCTAAATGGTCTTAGCTTTATTTAGGCCCCATGTCGTAGGTTTTATTTAACGTATTGGACCGGCTGGCGACATACATTCAATATTCTGTTGAGTTTTTGTCACTAGCAGTGCAGGCACGTCCTGAGAAAGTCTTGTTGCTGTCGGGACATTAAGCTATGTACAATCAATCAACCTTCCTTCAAACGGACAGCATTCACACAAATAATACTTTACTATTACATCAGAAAATGGCCCATCCAAGCCTGCACTCTTTTAACTGCACTAAACGACCGACTGGTGCAGACGACGCATGAAACGACGCTGACTCTGTGACGTCATTTCCATTCAATCAATTTGTGCATACAATCCAAAAGGAGATGCGGCATTGATAACATCGACAAACCTACAAAATAAAGCAACAGGTTCAACCAAAAGGTCGGGCAGGACAAAAGACAACAGCAGCCTCACCCAAAGTCTAAACGTCCTCTCTTACAATGCGCACTCATACAATCACTTCACTTCTTAGCAACCGGCGCACGAATATAATTATAGGCTAAGTCAAACTAAAACAGAAGATAGTGGCGAAAAACCCTTTAAAATAGAAACAAAGAACGACGTTTCAGATCAAATATTCTTCATCTGACATGGAAACAAACGTAGAAAACGTATAGGCTAAGTCCCTGGTGAACGTATACATGAATCTCAAATCTGCCACTAGACATGACCTTTCTCCACATCACCCCGGAAGTACATTACAACTCAACACTTTTTTTAACAAAACAACCACACCCTCAAATAACAAACCTAATTCTGTAGAAACATAAACAATTTACTCCCTAAAACAACAAAATATCCCCCCTGACCCATATCAGCTATGAAGTTATTTATAGCTAGCTGAGAAGGGTGATGTAATACATACACGCTCATTTTCAGGGTTCTGTGTCACAACACACACACACACATTGCTGGGAGGGACAAGTTTTCAAACACACTACCGGCGTGTCTGTTAAACACAAAAGTGCATGTGTTAACGCCAAAATGAGAAAAACGGATTTTTTTACTTTTTATGAATCTTTACCGCAAGACAATGCAGAAACAACCCTCAGAAAAAATGGGTGTCTGACTTGGAAACCCAGAATTATACACATACCCAGTTTCCATAAGGATGGTAAAGACAGTCACCCGTTTTAGGTCTTTCGTCTACACACACACAGACACGCACACACACACATACACACACACACACAGTCACATGCTTTGACACAGCTGTCAAACACCCGTGACCCTTGACCTTTATGATATCATAGAGTTGACTGAACTAGTATAATATACATTATTACTTAGGAAGGTCTTATCATCAGCTACCTTTGTGCCAAATTTGATTGAAAATTTTGCAAAACTGTTGATGATACATGCAACTACAATTCTTTCCACAAGAAAGGCCAAGCCATTATGGCTCACGTGGACAACCGATATATACTTTTGTGTGACCTTTGTGACCATAAGTAAAGGACTGGCTTTCGCACCAGCAAAGTCTATGTTTTCTCAAAATGTAAGTTTTTTTCACACATATGTACACCCCCACCCTTGACATTTGCAACATGAGTTAAGTAAATTAGTATGCACATGATGGTCTTACTCTTATCATCAGCAACCTTTGTGCCAAATTTAATTGAACATTTTTGTGAAAATGTTGATACCTACAATGTTATCAAAAATCGGCATTTTACACACATTTGCAAGCCTATGACCCTATCCGAAGGGTTATCCAATTCCAAATCAGTATGCATAGATAGATTTTACCATCAGGTATCTCTGTACTGTAGCAAGTTTGGGTTTGAAGACTTTGTGAGCAGTATTTGACAAAAAAAAACCCTCCTCCTTTCCCAACCAGGCTTGGGACTGGCTATGGCGGAGTTGTATTCCTTTGCAGATATTATAATCCAAACGCACATAAGACTGAAATTTAACCCTTTCGCCGCCACAGGTGTTAAAATGTTGCATTTCCCAGTTCATTACTTCATTTAAAAAACAACATGGAGATGAGAAAACAAAATTTGTACACTGACACCTTTTTTTCTTCATATGACTCACTCAATCAAAGTTTTATATCTGGCCTGATGCAAGAAGAATAGACAAAATCTGTGTTCTCAACACACACAACAGACAGTTTACACACAAGGCAGTCACCAACACAGTAACAAACACATGATAACATGTCAAGAAATATATTAAGAAAATGTTCAACTCACAACTGAAGCATAGTCGGTTGTTCAGAGCTCTACAGATAATCCACTGCCGGGCGAACACACTAACTCACAAGCATAGTCGTCCATGAAGAATACACAACACTCTTCTACATGAAATCTGCTTGCGAGAGTGCTCGCACTAGGATCGTTATCAGAGCTATCTTGCAAATTTCCACACACAAAAAAAACTCATGGTCAACTTTGGAGGCTCCTCGTTCGAATCAACATCAGTTTGTGATCGTAGGAGGTTCAAACGACGCAAAACTTCCTCCGTAGAATAGTCTCTTGTGCCGCTCACTTTGCCCTATCGAAGTTTCAGCCATCACGAAAAAGCACCGCTCCAAAAAAGTCAGAAAAACTCGCAATTTCTTCGCTCAAAACTCTCAAAAGCACTCAAAGTTGGCGCTGGAATCTATGTAAGAGGGGATTTCCCTGTCCCATGATGCACTCTTATTGACCAAACCTACCTCATACATTAGAGTCACGATCAAGTGCAGGCCACGGAACACAGTGCCGTTTTTGTACTGCCCAGTCTCTTAGCCATAGTCAGTCCCAGGCATCCCCTAATATTTCAAACCCCTAAAGAGCAGCGCCCACCAGCTGCACATTTGCCATGCACAAAATAACCAAAAGAACAGCACATTGACAGTCTCATTTCTTGGCTCTGAACCTGATTCCTTACCAACCCCACACCCAATCACCGCTGAAATCAGCGTGCCCCTCAAATCACTACGTCAACGGCAACTCAACATAGGCCCACAATTGTCCACTGTATAAGCTCAGGATGGTATGAATCAAAGCACCGAACATGTCTCCTCTCAGCTAACCAGAAATTTCCAGCAAATTCCAACATTCAGCCCTACTACAAATTTTCAAACAAGACAAAAATTATTTTTAAAAACACCGGTCCTCTTACTGCCTGACCTGAAAGACAGACTCTCCCACCTGAACACCATTCAATCTGCCATCAGTGCAACCCTTAGACACTAGCTAAGTCAAACCCAAAGCGACACCATTGAATGTTGCTGCATCTTTATGTTATGGCCCATTATGTGAAGCGCGTTCTTGTGGCGTTCACAATGCTGTTGACATGTTGGATCATGTATCATCTGATGCCATGAAAAACAGACTATATATGGTCAGAATGCCTCCAAAATTGGCATGTACATCAAGTAATATATCTGATCTTCAGAAATGTTGGATTTGAGACACAGACACATGAAAGGTTTTTTTTTTTTCCATATTTTTCCACTACCCCCCCCCCCCCCCTACCCCCCTACTTTTTCTGTTTTTCCAAGTTTACACACACATGCAATAGAATCAAACTGACTTCTGGTGGGCTGGACAACTGAAAAAGGTTACCATGACACTGACATTGATGAAAAATGAGCTTTCAGACCCAAGGCCATTTCCTTGTGTATCTCAGGGCAGCCAAAAAGACAATGCTCAGGCATCCTCGTTGACCCTGTTGTCAACAAGCAGGAAGAGGCCTGTAACCAGCTGCCATGCCCTATATGCTGCTTGCAATCTTTTCCACAGTCAACAGGGGTCATGAAACAGCTGTGGCAATTTAAACATTAAGTCTACTGAACTAACCCACAGACAAAAGACTACACAAAACAGCCAAAACTATGCTACGCGGGACACACTGCATACCCAAACAAGTGTCTGGAGTGCTTATTTAGGAGGTAGCAGGGAAAAATGGTTATGTACAGTTCATTTTTATATAAAACACACGTGTCAGAGTCTCAGAAGACCTCAACTCATGTTGCAAATGCAGCAGGCATGTGTGTGCCAAACCTGTCAACACTCCTGTAAAAGCCTGTACTGGTAGCCACGACTGCCGGTCCCATTACAATGCACTCAAATGAGCTTTACGCAGTGTAAAAGTGGTTGTGTTTGGCTCAGAATAGACACCAGAGACATCCTTAATGACAATTACAGCAGAATGCCACCTCAGATGCAGCCAGTGTAACTGGATCATGCAAAATAACACTGAAGGCACCAAGCTAATCTGACAGTACCCTTGAATTATCATGGTCAATCCATCTCCTGCTTCAGGGACCCGGGCGAAATGGGTTAAGACACAATCAGAAATACTGCCGAAATGTTCTAAGAACACATCACAGGGTCGGATCACACCTTACTCCAGGGGAGGGGGGGGGGGGGGGGCAAACTTCTTGTTTGGGAACATGAATTGCTTCCAGGGTTTAGGAAAACGGGGGGTAGGCATCAGGCTCTTGCTTCCAGGGGCTGATAGATCAGACAACAGGGGGGTGGGTGGTACTAGTGGTCGTCAGACCTTGATTCCATTGGCCGCAAAATCAAATGGGGTGGGGTGGGGTGGGTGGGGGTGTTGTCAGACATTGTAATCAAACAATAATGTGGGGGGCGTCACACCTTGCTTCCAGGGGCAGAAGAATCAAACAAAGGGGAGGAGGGGGGGGGGGGGTTATTTGACCATCCTTGCTTCCAGGGACCGCAAAATTCAAACAACCCGATAAGGGGGGGGGGGGGGGGGCGGGGACAGACCTTACTTCCAGAGGCCAAATAATATAACAACGGAGAGGGGGGGGGGGGGGGGGGGGGCAGACAGACCTTACTTCCAGAGGTCAAATAATATAACAACAGGGAGAGGGGGGGGGGGGGGGTAGTCGACAGACCTTGCTTCCAGGGGGCCGCAAAATTCAAATCTGGGGCAGGGGCTGGGGGGGGGGGGGGGGAGGAAAGAGGGGGGGAGCGACAGACCTTGCTTTCTGGGGTTGAAAAATCAAACAGCGGGGAGTGCAGGGGTGAGGGGGGGGGGGAGGGGCAATGCGATAGACCTTGTTTCCAGGGGCCGAATGAAGAAAATAAATGTCAAAATATAGCTATTTTGGACCTATTTCCTGAGCCCCTGTGATCTTGACCTTTGTGAGAGGTCACTCAAATTGGTATATTTAGAAAGGCCTCGCCACAAGGTATCTTTGGGCCAAGTTTGAAGAATATGGCTTGAAAAGTCTCCGAGAAAATGCCAACGTTAAAGTTTACGACGGACGGACGGACGACCACTGGCCTAAAACATAGACTCACTTTTGCTTCACACGTGAGCCAAAAATGTACTTTTACATACGTACGTACCCACACACACACAAACACACCACACCACACCACACCACACCACACCACACAGACACGCACACACACATACATACACACACACACACACACACACACACACGCCCTTTCGCACCAAATGTACTTCAAACAAGATATGTTTCCTGTTTCGGTCGTGTTCCGCACAGTGTAATCCCAAATCGTTCACACCTTAGGCCATTTCTGAACAACCGAGATCGTCTTTTGCACAGCGTAGTCCCAACATCAAATTACCATTTTCAGTTCGAATGATACTAAAATTCCATAACCCAACCACTTATTGTCATTTGTACTACCCGCAAGAATGTTGACACGTGTATTTAGTGTAGTGTAGACGCAGCTAAGCAGCAGACTCTGGCCTGACGAATCGGACACGCGATCGATAAAATTTTGCACACTTAAATCTTGCCGATTTTATAAAATTATGACAGTTAGCGGCTACATTTTTTTTTTAACCTCTGCAACTAGCAGTAAAGGTGCAGCTAGAACATGAACAATATCGACTTACATTTTGTCTGATCTAAGCATAAATTGCAGCCGGTAGTGTGTCGTACTGGACGTAGTCCTTAACTCCGCTACGTGCACAGGCTTCATACCCTTTCTTTTGCGTCTGACGGTAACACAAGATGTGGTTTGTTTCCCTGGTTTGTCTGGGCGATCCATCGACCTATACGTCATCAGGATAGTCTTTTAAATTTGAAAACGCATGAGGGGGGGAAAAAGCAAATAACAAATCATACACTACACAACGCTACAGACTTAATCAATCAACGCTATGAATGAAATGACCGGAATTTTGATGATGGTCGGGGCATTCTAAAATGCCCCGACCATCATCAAAATTCCGGTCATTTGACCAAGCATAAAACGTGACAGTCGTTAGGAACACACTAAAACGAGCATACACCTAAGGACCTAATATTATACAGTGTGCGCGTGTGTTTACCAAGACATAATAGCGCTGCTCAGCTGCATCCGACTTTGTGCGCATGCGCTCTCCCCTATCTTATTCAAGGACGGTTTCTGTAAGAATGGTCGACCCCGTTGCCCATATGCAAGCGGCCGGTCGGCCCTACCCAAGTGTTGCGTAACAAACCGCTGAGTTGGTCCTATACCTCGCCCTGTATCCAGGTTAAACGCACCGGTGGCGTCATTACTGCGATTTTCTCATCTGTCCGGTCAGGTCTGCACCAGAAATGCGCGCGCAGGTAGGCTTCTGCACTTGTAGTTTGGTCTCGTACGTTCCCGCGAAAGATTGTGATCGCAGCCGAAAAACGGTTTGTTTCCGGTTTTAGCGTTCATCCCCCCACCCCACCTCTTGAGCATAAAATGTTCCAGAGCGTACTTCTCTACTGGAAATAGATAGGTGTCCGCATTCTCATGAGAACTTGCGTATTCATGACTGAATCAAGTCCATTGTAGTGCACTCGTCTCTCGGTACGGCTGCGACGGTGCTTTCTGCCGCAAAGCGACGCAGATGTCGCAAAATTCCACCATTGAGGGAAAGAAGCTATTTTTCAAATCCCTGCTGCAAAATCGTATTTTTCTGTGGGCTGGCGATTGGGTGCCTGATAGGAGGAGGCAGGGGATCTAACTGTTTGTCTGTCCAGCGCTGAGTAATTCCCCTTAGTGGTATGTGTACAATTCTACCAGCGCTAGCCTTACCTATATGGTTTGTGAGTATTCTCAGTATAAAATGACTTGAGGCAAAACTTGTATCGTTACATTGTTGTGTATTGTCTTGTGCATCTACTGTGGGAAATCAGGGTATTTACCCGACCACATTTAGCAGTGCACCTTCTTGTTTTGTCAGTGTATGTGTGTTTCTCCTGCCTACTTCCTAAGTCACCAGAAAAAGACATGGGTTATAGGCTAGACCTTTTAAGGGATGTAGATGATCGTCTTGTTCTATTGCCACCGGTCTCCTTCTCTAAAACTCAGCATACTTCCTGACACAAGCCGCCATCCCCGCTGGCTTCTTGGCCCTGTTGCCGCCAGCCTAAACGTATACACACATATTCTGGCTGGCTTTCTTGCTGCCTGGGTCTTCATCTCTCCCTTCTCTCTCCCTCCTCCTCCCTATCCCCCCCCCCCCCCACCTCCTGAGGGCTACCGGCGCGGTCCGAGCGATTGCTTGTGTACTCCCGGGCGGCCCTTGGTGAGGTGGGAGAGATGGAGGATCGTCCTCTTCTCCCCCCATCCCGGGCTTTCCTAGGTCGGGGGGAAAGGGGGATCCCCCCCCCCCCCCACACACACACACACACACCCCTCAAACCCGATCTTCCCTCATACGCTTTTTGGGCGTGAGCAGGGACAGTTATCTGGACTCTTGCCTTGTCTTGTTCTATATCTGCGTATTTTTCTGTGGGCTGGCGATTGGGTGCCTGATGGGCAGGGGATCTAACTGTTTGTCTGTCCAGCGCTGAGTAATTCCCCTTGGTATGTGTACAATTCTACCAGCGCTAGCCTCGCCTATCTGGTTTGTGAGTATTCTGTAACTCGAGGCAAAACTTGTATCGTTACATTGTTGTGTATCGTCTTGTGCATCTACTGTGGGAAAATCAACCCTGATTTCCGACCACATTTAACAGTGCACCTTCTTGTTTGTCAGTGTATGTGTTTCTCATTCTGCCTACTTCCTAAGCACGGCCCCGTTCCAGAAAAAGACATGGGTTATAGGCTAGACCTGATGCATCCTTTTAAGGGATGTAGATGATCGTCTTGTTCTATACCTGCGTATTTTTCTGTGGGCAGGCGATTGGGTGCGTGATAGGAGGGCTAACTGTTTGTGTTTGTGTGTCCAGCGCTGAGTATGTGTTCAAAATCGTGTAATGTTTTGTGGTGCTAGCATAAGGATGCATTATTGCCGCGGATTGTGTATGGGAAATGCTTTGCCTTTATTCATCTTTTGCAGCAATCAAACGTCACGTGATTCTTTCTCCGTGATTGTTCATTACAAGTGCAGAGAGCACACTCTGTGCCGCTAAGTTTTGCTTTTTCAGTTCACACAATTTTTATTTGCAGTCTGAGTGGGGTAGGGGGTGGGACTGAGATGCGCTATTGTGGTTTGCAGTGAGTTTCAGCCGTTTGTTTTGTTTTTCAGTAGACCATTTAAATTAACACGCTTTTTTTTTTCCAACTCTCTCGCCGGTTCTGGTAAAGACAGAGTCGGGTTCACTACGGAATATACTGGGATCTGATGAGGCGCATATACGGGCGGCTTCACTTCTGAAAACTCAGAAATTGAAAAGCCAGGTTACAAGTCAAAACTATATACTAACATGGGCTTGGACAGGGCTGTAATTTGGTGGAGGGCTGGGGGTGGTGCTATTCAGCCGAACTGCCGTCAGATGGTACGGCAAAAGTTCTACTCTGTTCCGTCTAATGTGCACAGAGACAAATGAACCTAACAATAAACATTAATTCCACTGTTACCGCATACTTTCACGAAGATATTCTTGTTTTTATGGACTGATGGCATTCACTATTTAGCAATGTTCGCCTATAACCACAGACAAAACTCTCCAAGAGGCATAGATCTTCATGAGTTCCGAGCAGAGTGCGGGGGCTGAGTGCCGGGGCTTGTGCATTTCTGAGTCGAACTGATTACCTTCATATAGGTTCACGGCACTGCAAACTCGAGTCTGGAGACTAACTGAAACCGATCTGATGCACAGGAGTGATCCGAGCGACCGGTCCGGTGCGAAAATAGCAAAGGCAGTGTTGCCGCTGGTGCATGTCACCTAGGCACAGCCCTACTGCCCACCACGCAGGCCTGTGTATTGCAGGCGGGCCCCACACGCCGGCTATGGTACTGCAAGTGGTCAAGTGGGTTGCGCTAACACTTGATTCACTCATTGATCATCCTACACGCTTATAGGATATATATAAATGGTTCGCCAGTTTTGCGTGCGGTATAAACAGTATTTGTATCTCAGTGACGATAAAATGTTAAATAATTAGCAACTGAATTGTTTCCTTGTTTGTTTGTCTTGTAGCAAAGTACCCTAGATAAGTTAGCATCAAATTGCAGGGTGCCTACCATGTCCAAGGTTTATTTACCATTTAGATCGGCAGCATAATTTAATATTTTGTCTTACTGCTGCCGGGACATTAAGTAATGTACAATCCGCACTTATAACAAAAAGCATCCAAAAGAGTTTTTAAAAAAATTCAGCACGGTAGACTCTGTTCGATTTACACAGTTACAGAGTTGGTAAAAACACATGAAAACTGTGCCTAATGCCGTGCCCCACTTTCTGTCGCCCGTGCGCGCTACTGTCAACTTCTCCGAGCAGCTCAGACCTTTGCCAAAGACGCTGAGCTACATTATCTATGCCACTGCACTGACATGTAGAATAGAGAATAGACAGATACCATGCGCGACATTTTAACGGGTAATTTCTCCAAAATGCCTCTGCCAGCTTATTCAACTGATGGGAGTTACATTTTTGTGCAAGAAAATGCAGCGGCAAAGGAAACGTTTGGCTGAAAGTACAGAAGCCTACTCGAGACTTAAAAACATGTCGTCTGCTACAGACTAGCTCACAGCCGCGAACGCAGGGGTGTTTTTCTCGAATAGGCTTTTTCAAGTAGTTTATAAAGAAGCATGGGTTCATGATTAATTTTTATATCTAGGAACTTATATTGATCCAACGGCATCTAAACAAAAATACCACAGAAAACATGGCGTATGAGAAAAATAAGGTAACAATAGTACCTTCAGCTGCTGCATTTTTTTTTTCTCCATAAAAATATAACTTCATCAATTGCACAAGCTGACAGAGGCATTTTGGAGAAATTTACCGGTGAAAATATATCAGGTGGTATCAACCTGCCTATTCTTTAAGGTTATGTATGTGTAGAGCAAATTAAATTTTACTCCTTTAACGGGTCAGTTACAACAGAGACCATGCATGGTTAAAGCATTTGAGAGACGGATTTCAACCACAGCCTGGATGGGACCTTGCTAGGTTTAAAGAAGCATGGGTTCATGATTAATTCTTATATGTCTAACGGCATGTAAACAAAAATACCACAGAAAACATGGCGTTTGAGAAAAATAAGGTAACATCAGTACCTTAACGGGCAATAATAATATAACTGACTTGCAGTTCCTTGAGCGGCAATGAGTGTGACAACACGACGATCCATGGGCTGTACGAGCGCATGGTTAGGAGGGATGGCACGATCCGCCCGCAGCGCCTTCACTCGCCACCTGGGCAGCAGTGTGCGACTTTGGGGGGTTGGCTACCAGGCGGATGGCGCTTGTGTGTATGGCCGCCAGCAGTGTGTCGGTGTGGGAGGCGGCCGGTAGTCTGGCAGACCCGGTAACGAGCGTCGTGACACCCGTCCTGGGCGCCTTGATCTTCGTCCTGCTGGTCCTTGCCATTGTCGTACTTCTGTACGGTGCCGCGCCACTCGGCCCCCCATCTTACTACACAAACACAACTTCGCCGGCCACGGTGGGCCCGTCATTTTGCCCGGCGACCCACCACACACGAACGGCAACACTGTAAAAATCAGAGAACCCACGCTACTTCTATCAGACTTCCCAATCTTTTTTGCGCCATGAAGACCACCACTACGAGACAACGCCAACTAAACCCAGATTTGGAACCGCCGCCTTTACGGACTTTGTTGAGAATGTCGGCGTTACTGGCAAGAAGAGACAATCGAAGCACACAGCGGGTAACCAGCCGGCGCTGCCATATTTCAGTATCAATTCAGGGCGCTGAACTGCTTGTCACAATGACTAATGCTACGATTTTACAACATCCATTTCTCGGACACCATGCCGGGTCATACGCGGTCTCGTTTCAGCATTTACTTCAGGACGGCGGAAAAAGTAGGACTGCAGGACGAAGTAGCTTAGTAATTTCTGGATTTGCAAGTCATAGAACGGTTTAGCTGTTTTGTCAGTTGTCGGTAAGACACCAGTCAACATGATGTGATGAAAATGACGTTTCTTTTTTGTAGACTGGCAGTCTCTTCTTTTGTTTTGTTTTGTTTTGTTTTGTTTTGCTTTGTTTTGTTTTATTTTGTTTTGTTTTGTTTTGTTTTGTTTTGTGTGTGTGTGTGTGTTTGTGTTTTTGTTGTTGTTTTGTTTTGTTTTGTTTTTTTGGGGGGGGAGGGGGGGAGGGGGTTGTTCAGGCGTCCGTGGTAAATTTTAACGTTTGCATTTTCTCGGACACCAAGCATCAGACTTCAAATTTGGCCCAAGGTTATTTTATGGTAAAACCTTTCTAAACATACCAATTTCAGTGACCTCTCGCAAAGTTCCAGGTCACAGGGGTAAAAGTGGTTAAAAAATAGCCATATTTTTTACATAATTTTGTTCTCCTCAAATACTTTTTTTTCAACTTCAAACAGATAATGGAAAGACATACTAATTTGGAGGAAGTTCAAGGGTCACAGGTGGTCGGTTGATGATAAGATCCTTCTATGCAGGCTAATTTAGTGGTCCTCTCGCAAAGGTCAAGTGTCACGGGGGTCCAGAAATAGGTCCAAAATAGCCATATTTTGATAAAAACTTTTTTTTTCTGAACTTCAAGCCGAAACGGTATAGAGATACCTGATAAGGCACTCCAATGTATACTAATTTAAATGACCCTTCGAAAAGGTCAAGGTTTACAGGAGGTCGGCGGGTGTGTGAAAAAAAGTCTTGTTTTGTGGATAGAATTGTACTTTTTATCAAAGTTGTTAATGTGCATCAAGGAATTCCTTCCATCCATAATTAAAAGGATAAATAATAAAACAAATATGTAAGTGAATACATAAATGAATCAATAATAAACAAATAAATAAAACATGTATATAATGGGGAGTCCAAGCAGACATTAAGAGACTGGGAACCACCTGGAGTAGAATCGAAGGAGAAGCACAGGACAGGAGTTGCTGGAGGTCTCTCGTCGACGGCCTATACCCGGGTAGGGGTGACAGGCGTAAGTAAGTAAGTAAGTAATATAATGGGGAGGGCTACTATCTGTATTGTGTCTCATGCAGTCCCGATAAAGCTTGATCATAAGAGTCCTTGTGAGTACTTGAGTGCGGATTGGTTGAATGGGTTGCAAAAACTAAAATTTTTATATTTAGGTGTTTGGCTGAACATGGTGATTTAGATGGACACGGTTCGGAGATGGATTTCACTCTGCCTGGCTTGTGCTTAAGACCAGTCGGATACGTGTGTGCTTGACCAGTTAAAAATCCCATCTCCACTAATAAAAAAAAAAAAAAAAAGAGCAGACCTGCACTTAGAGCCATTAGGCTGAAAAACAGACGGAACAACATGTATGCTGTATCCGGACAAAAAGTTTTCAGAATGTTGAAGATGGTCGGCAGACACATTACACAACATGCACAAAGGGAGTTTACTTTCGATATGCTTTCCTCCCACAAAAGACCGAGTTCTATGGAAAAGGCTGTTTTCAAGACCAGGAAAAATAACGTATTTGACGTTGATAAGATGTACTTCAATGTTCAAATCGAAAATAATCTCTGTTTCACTTCAGGAGCAAAGTAATGCTGCATCAACCATGCGCGTCTGATTGACTTCTTTCGCCGAAGGCATCTCGCTGACCGCCATTTTGAAACTAGCGACGCGAGTATGCTTACCGCATTGAAAATAATACTTTTAAATTATTTTATCGTATATATATATGCATGTGTACTTGCTCTTGATTTTAATTTACTCACTGGAATAAACTTGTAACTTGTATGCTTGGAATTTTCAATGTTATGCACAAAAAAATGTCTTGCAACTTATCCGGGCAGTGTACGAGGACTGGTTCCCTCACATCGAAAAATAGCTTTCGAAAAACACTTCTACAAAAATGTCTCCATCCTAAGGACAAATATTGTTGCCATGCATAAACTATATGGCATTAGTACTTTCGTTTCGTACCTGCAAACCATTGTTACTCTTTTGACGAACTACTTACCTCTGCAGAAATTGTGTAAGCTGCTAGACTAAATGCTACACGACAGACGGTACAAACAGCAGACTTATACAAACACTGCTTATGCAAATAATGCGATTATTAATGAGAAGATTGCTTTTTTTGTTTACAAAAAAGAAGACAGATTAAATTGTTTTAGATAAATCTTTGAAGATAGTGTGTGGTTTTTTTTTTTTCGTAAAAGAAAAATAAAAGTTAAAATAACCTCTTTTAGCGAACTATCACTCTCCTGGTTCCTGACAGCAATGTTTTGAGTATACAGAGATTAGCTTTTCTGTGGATAGAACCCTTTGCAATGGCTACATGCAAGAAGGTCTTCCACATACTTAGGAATCTTTTCAAGAACTGCAATGTTATGTATGTAATCTCCCTCATCTTGCACTGATCCATGCTTGACGTCTTTCCTTTGTCTAGGTTTTCATTGACACAATTTTAGCAGTTTCTGCCTCATCTGCATGGACATCTTGTAAGTGTGTGCTCATTTTCAAGACAAGTTTGCTACACAATTTGCACGCATGTTTCTTGTCCCATTTGTACTTTCCTTTCCCTCTCTGTGACAAATGCACACCTGTTTCCGTAGGCGCTCTTTCCCCACCCCCAACGTCATGTTCCTTATGCCTATCCGCATTCTCATTGCCACCCCCTAATTCACCAGTTTCTGCACACTGCACTGACACCTCCCCACCCTGAACCTGCCCCTTTGAAATTTAACAAAGGAAATACAATACTGTCTGTCAGAGTTCCCAGAGATTAATGGCGGCATACAGTCTGAATCCTGTGAACTCGAGCCAGGAACAAAGTCCTCGGCATCACTGTCCTTATATTCCGATGAGCTTGCACTCTCAGGTTCATCCCAGTCTTTATTTGCCAACTGGAAAAAAAAAAAAGCTGTATTAGGACAGAAATAGGGACGTAATTTTTCATTCAGTTCTGAGCTGTGCTAATGCAATGGAATTCCAGGCTGATAAGCTTGCATTGTGTCATCAGGACATCAGCTGCCCTTTTTTTGTGACTGCATTGCTCACTAGATCTAGAAAGAAAGGGTTAGTGGGAGATAAGGAATGACAGACCTATCATTTCAAGCCTTCCACTGAACACCTACTGCATAGAGCAATAGGGACGGACTACCCCCAGGCGCGCCCCGCAATCCGCTGGAGAATATCCAGTCCTCCCCCGAGAGGGGAGGTTAGTGCATTAATATTCCCAAACAAATATTGAACCTGCTGGATAGATTTAGGTTTTTGCCGCCTACGACCGGTTTCGGGCTCTTCAGGCTTAACCTGAAATTTGCACCTGAATATTCTCCAGCGGATTGCGGGGCGCCTGGGAGTAGTCCCTATTGCTCTATGCAGTAGGTGTCCAGTGGAAGGCTTAAAATGATAGGTCTGTCATTTCTTCTCTCCCACTAACCCTCTCTTTCTAGATCCAGTGAGCGTTGCAGTCACAAAAAGGGCAGCTGATGTCCTGATGACACAATGCAAGCTTACCAGCCTGGAATTCCATTGCATTAGAAGTACCCAACGGAGAAGAAACACGCTTAGAAAAGACGGGTACAACACAATTTATTAATATTTTGGGTAAATACCCTTTGTCAAAATAGACAAACAAACAGAGAGATTAGCCGCTACTTATCTTCATTGGCAGAAGGAATGTTGCCACATTCCTTCTGCCAATGAAGATAAGTAGCGGCTAATCTC
The DNA here is from genome assembly GCA_036245525.1 of Semisulcospira habei. Taxonomy (NCBI): domain Eukaryota; kingdom Metazoa; phylum Mollusca; class Gastropoda; family Semisulcospiridae; genus Semisulcospira; species Semisulcospira habei. Next base: position 125,334,452 of record BTPG01000003.1, on the reverse strand, counting down.
TCTGTTTGTTTGTTTGTCTATTTTGACAAAGGGTATTTACCCGAAATATTAATAAATTGTGTTGTACCCGTCTTTTCTAAGCGTGTTTCTTCTCCGTTGGGTACTTCTTTGCATATTACACGCTTGGCAGTCACCTTTTTGGTCTGGATCCATTGCATTAGCACAGCTCAGAACTGAATGAAAAATTACGTCCCTTGGAGCTAATCTTGAGTGCATTTTTGGCTTTGGGCGACACCTTTGTTCACAGTAAAGTATAATTGCACCACAAACTTGCCTAGGTGTTGCTTTTTCAAAATTAGTCTGTCTTCTTCCACTGCAACACCTCACAAAGCTTTAGGGATGCAATCCGAGCTGTACTAGTGGTGCTACCGTAATCCTGGAGGCGGCTTCTAGTACATGCGTTGTGTTTGCAAGTTTCAGGTTATGCCGTATGCCTACCTTGAGCCCCCCCCCACCCCCACCCGACCCCGACCCCCCCCCCCCCCTCCCTTGGGGCGAAACCGGTCGTAGGCGGCAAAATCCTAAATCTATCCAGCAGGTCCAATATCTGTTTGGGAATATTCATGCATTAGTCTCCCCTCTCGGGGGGGGGGGGGGGGGGGGGGGGAGGACTGGATATTCTCCAGCGGATTGCGGGGCGCCTGGGGGTAGTCCCTATTGCTCTATGCAGTAGGTGTTCAGTGGAAGGCTTAGGATAGGTCTGTCATTCTTTCTCTCCCACTAACCCTCTCTTTCTAGATCTAGGGAGCAATGCAGTCACAAAAAGGGCAGCTGATGTCCTGATGACACAATGCAAGCTTACCAGCCTGGAATTCCATGGCATTAGCACAGGAAGAGCATTCTCAGAATTGAATGAAAAATTACGTGCCTTGGAGCTAATCTGATTGAGTGCATGTTTGCCTTTGGGCGACATCTTTGTTAAAAGTATATATATATATATATATATATATATATATATATATATATATATATATATATATATATATATATATATATATATATATATATATATTTCATTAAATTCTGAGAATGCTCTTGATACGCTAATGCCATGGAATTCCAGGCTGGTAAGCTTGCATTGTGTCATCAGGACATCAGCTGTCCTTTTTGTGACTGCATCGCCTACTAGTTCTAGAAAGGAGAGGGTTAGTGGGAGAGAAGGAATGACAGACCTATCATTTTACGCCTTCCACTGAACACCTACTACATAAAGTGCATTTTTTTGGCTTTGGGCGACGCCTTTGTTAAAAGTAAAGAATAATTGCACCACAAAATTGCCTAGGTGTTGCCTTTTCAAAATAGTCTGTCTTCTTCCACTGCAACACATAAAGTACTTGCGGTGCTACCAGTCAAATTCTGGAGGCAGCTTCTCGTACAAGCGTTGTGTTTGCAATTTCAGGTACGCCGTATGCCTACCTTAAGAGCCCCCCCCCCCCCCAACCCCTTGGGGCGAAACCGGTTGTAGGCGGCAAAAATCTTTCCAGCAGGTCCAAGATCTGTTTGGGAATATTCATGCACTAGCCTCCCCTCTCGGGGGGAGGACTGGATATTCTCCAGCGGATTGCGGGGCGCCTGGGGGTAGTCCCTACTACTTTATGTAGTAGGTGTTCAGTGGAAGGCTTAAAATGATAGGTCTGTCATTCCTTCTCTCCCACTAGACATTAGCTGGTTTTTTTGTGACTGCATCGCCTACTAGTTCTTTCTAGAACTAGTAGGCGATGCAGTCACAAAAAGGACAGCTAATGTCCTGATGACACAATGCAAGCTTACCAGCCTGGAATTTTAATGAAAAATTACGTCCCTTGAGCTATTCTGATTGAGTGCATTTTTTGACTGTGGGCGACGTCTTTGTTAAAAGTAAAGAAAGTAAATATATATATAATGTTATTTCCTCTGTGAAAGTATTTTGTGAGGTTTGGAAAGGAAAGGGAAAGTTTACTCAGGGTATAGCTGAATATGTAGGAGGGATCAACAACACCCGTCCTGGTAAACTTAAACCTCTAGTTAACACACATAAACATAAACCTTACCCAATCAGACTTCTTTTGTCTGGTAGTGGCACTCCTGTACAGCCACTTTCTAAGTTTGTTCAGATTGCCATTAGATACTTGACTGAATATCTCCCTTACCAGATTATCGACACGAAAGAATTTCTGCATAAAATTCATCAAATAAACCAAGCATTTGCGCCTTTTGTGACGTCATTGCTCTTTATCCTAATGTCAACAGTGGCATGGGCATACCCGCCGCGGAAAAAACAACTACAGCCACACCCTTGACGTGTCTAATGAATGCATTATTCAGGCACTTAACATTGCTCTGCAGTGCTGCGTACACGGGTGGTGAAGGTAACACTACCTTTGTCAAGCCAAACAAAGGCACAGCAATGGGACCGTGCCATGCATGTGACTATATAGATGTGTTTATGGGTGAGCTTGATGAAGCATTAGTATCTTCATCGCCAGTACCTCTCCTTTCTTCTCTCGCTGATGAGCAGGATCACCCTCGACTACGTCATGTTGATTGGAGCAGGTTCAGAGATGATGGATTCGCAATTCTTCTCAGTAAAGACCACGCAAAAGAGTTTGAAGCACACCTTCAGACTCTTCATCCTCCACATATCAGATGGACAGTTTCGCATGGGATTACTGCAGAGTATCTAGATGTCCAGCAAGACGGACGGATGATGACACTCTCAACGAGTATGCCAGATATTTCTCTATGTCTGGTTGGAATTTACAAAAGCATTTTGATATTCTTAACAAACCACGGCAGAAGAAAGATAAAAAAATGGCCTGGGTGACGACTTTGGATCCTCGCCTCCCGTCTAAATCAGCAATTCTTCGGAATAATATCTCCATTCTCTATTCTAATCCGGAGAATGAAGATATTTTGCCCAAGAATATGATCATTTCAGCAGACAGGCGCCGTAAAAACTTAGGTGAACTGTACAAACCCACAGTCCCTAGACGCTTTGTCCAACATGGTCCTCATCCCAGGCCAGGTTTTTACCCTTGCTCGGCCAAGCGTTGTAATACGTGTGCGCACGCCATCCAAGAGTTTAAATCTCCATGGGATGGACGACGGTGGCATATACGGCAGAACATGACATGTACAACATCAAATGTTGTGTCATCCAGTGCTCGTGTCGTACAACCGCCATGTACATTGGGTCTACTACTAATCTCAAACTGCGTTGGGCAAATCACAAAAGTGACATCAACAACAAGAAGTGCTCTAAGTGTTCACTTGTTCAACATGTCGTTAGCACCACCCATCCGGTAGATCGGACAGTACCGTTTCTGAAAATCTTTCCTGTTGGACAGGTGGAAGACGAGTGCGAACTAATCTATCGTGAAACGTGGTGGCAGGCCAATGTTGGAACTATCTTTGTTGCCTGAATTCACGCAAAAACCTAGCTACCATGCTGAGACTTGGAAAGCGGCAAACATATAATTTAATTAATCCCTGACCATGAGAGAGAGAGAGAGAGAGAGAGAGAGAGAGAGAGAGAGAGAGAGAGAGAGAGAGAGAGAGAGAGAGAGAGAGAGAGAGAGAGGGATAGATTTCCCAGTTTCTGACTCACTCTCTGTCTCTGACCCTCTCTCTCTCTTATGGTCAGGGATTAATTAAATTAGAGAGAGAGAGAGAGAGACAGCGGGAGAGAGGGAGAGGGAGAGAGTGAGGGAGGGGGGGGGAGAGAGAGAGAGAGAGAGAGAGAGAGAGAGAGAGAGAGAGAGAGAGAGAGAGAGGGATAGATTTCCCAGTTTCTGACTCACTGACCTTTCCGAAACTTTATTTTATTATTCTCATTGCACGTTGGTATACCATTTTCTAAGACTTCAGTTTTCTTGGAAATTCATGTGTGCAAGTTCTAAGTATGACGTTAATGTTGTTGATGACGTAACAGTATATTTATATAATATACCTTACTAACATTGCATGACCATTCTAGTAATACATGATTCATGATTTTCTTATGTCATCAGCAGTGACGTATTACAAACTTGTGCACGTGCTGTTTACTGCAACCTAGAAGTTGGTGTTTTATGATGTGTGTGTGTGAGTGTGTGTGAGTGTGTGTGTGTGTGTGTGTGTGTGTGTGAGAGAGAGAGAGAGAGAGAGAGAGAGAGAGAGAGAGAGAGAGAGAGAGAGAGAGAGAGAGAGAGAGAGAGAGAGATTCGTGACTAGTTTAACTAGTTTTATGTCATCAGTAATGACGCACTAATATCACGAACTTATTCACGTGCTTTTTGTACCTTAGTCTATATATGTAAAAGTATTACGATAATTTTGGGGGACAGCCAAGTCGCTCCAGGATCTGCCACATGCCTTGCCTGCTCACAGTGTCGAACGCTTTTGTTAAGTCGACAAATGTTACGTACAGCCCTTTGTTCTGCTCGCGGCACTTCTCCTGTAGCTGTCTCAGCACAAAGACCATATCGGTGGTGCTCCTGTTTGCTCTGAAGCCACACTGGCCCTCTGGGAGTTGGTCTTCAGCGATGGCAGGTACCAGCCGATTCAGGAGCAGCCTTGCAAGGATTTTCCCAGCAATGGACAGCAGGGTAATTCCCCGATAGTTGGAACAGTCAGACTTCTCGCCTTTGTTCTTGTACAGGGTGATAACGACTGCATCACGGAGATCTTTTGGTAGTGTTCCTTCCTCCCAGCAGCAGAGAAAGAGGTCATGGAGCTTGTTGTGCCGTGCTGTGCCTCCATGTTTCCAGATCTCTGGCGGTATTCCATCAATGCCTGCTGCTTTGCCACTCTTGAGCTGGTGGATGGCTGTGAGGGTCTCTTCAGCGGTGGGCGGTTCGTCCAATTCAACCTTTACTGGGAGGTGTGGGATTTGTAGGACGACTGCTTCTTGAACAGTGCGCTCAGCGCTGAAGAGGCTCTGAAAGTATTCCGACCAGCGGTTCAAGATGGAGGTATTATCTGTGAGGAGTGCCTGGCCATTCGCGCTTCGCAGAGGACTTTGTACCAGGTGCCTGGGGCAGTGCTTCGTAGAAGCCCCTGTAGTCACCATTGTCAGCGCAAAGCTGGGTCCTCTGTGCAAGTCTGGTCCACCACTCATTCTGGAGATCTCTGAGCTTGCGCTGGAGACTGCTGCAGACGAGGCGGAAGGCAGACTTCTTCACAGGGCAGGAAGGCTGGGCTAGGTGGGCCTGATGGGCGGCTCTTTTTTTTGCTAGGTGTTCCTGGATCTCTACATCGTTTTCGTCAAACCAGTCTTTGTTCTTCTTTCTAGCGAAACCCAAGACTTCTGCAGAGGATTTTGCAATAGCAGTTTTCAGTTGTTCCCAAAGTGTTTCAGGGGAGGAGTCTACTGGGTCCGCTGTGTCTTTGAGCCTGCGCTGTAAATCTGTCTGAAAGGCAGCTTTCACATCGTCACGCTGAAGGCTGGCAACATCAAGCTTTTTCTTGGGGGGCCCCCATTTCTTGGGTTTTGGCTTGAAGTGGAGCCTGAGTTTGCAGCGGACAAGGCGGTGGTCAGTGTGGCACTCTGCGCTGGGCATCACTCTGGTGAGGAGGACGTCACTGCGGTCCCTCTGACGCACTAGGACATAGTCGATAAGGTGCCAGTGTTTGGAGCGAGGATGCATCCAGGTGGTCTTTCGACTGTCCTTTTGCTGAAAAGTAGTGTTGGTGATGACCAGTTGCTGCTCCGCACAGAACAGTAGGCGGCCATTGTCATTGCAGTTCCCCACGCCATGCTTGCCGAGGACTCCTTTCCAGGCTTCAGAGTCCTGGCCCACTCTGGCGTTGAAGTCGCCAAGGATGATGACTTTGTCGTCTGCAGGGGTACTCTGTAGGAGGCTGCGCAGGTCAGTGTAAAACTTGTCCTTTTCAGCAGGCTCTGCCAGGAGGGTTGGGGAGTACACACTGAGAAGGGTGACGTGTTGCTGGTGTCTCAGTGGGAGGCGCATGGACATGATGCGGTCTGAGTGGCCCGTTGGTAGGTTTTCCAGCTTAGTCGCAATGGATGTCTTGACCATGAAACCCACGCCTGAGAGCCGTCTTTCTGCCTGACCAGTAGAGGGTGTACCCAGCACCAAGTTCTTGGAGGCTGCCTTCGTCCGGAAGGCGTACTTCGCTGAGCGCGGCGATGTCGATGTTTAACCTCCGCAATTCATGGGCAATGAGGGCGGAGCGACGTTCAGGGCGTTCGCTGTCTGCTTTGTCGAGCATGGTTCGGACGTTCCAGCATGCTACGTTGAGTCCGGTCGTGGTCGTCATGAGAGTGGATCCGTTATTCTTTCTTGTTTTTTGACCGAAGGAGAAGATGCCCGTTGACCGCGGCTAGCCAACTGGGGTTGCGAGGGGACGAGCTTTGGTTAGGCCACCTTTTCCAGGCCTCTCTCCGTGTGGAGCAAGCAGTGCTGTCCCTAGAGAAGGCTGCTTGGTCGTTCAGGGTGTGCCGAGTGATGTTGTCATCCCCAGGTCAACATCAGGCGACCAATATCCTGAACCGCCTGCATGCAGGTTTGAGACTGCGGCTTCCAGTGACATCTTTCACCTGCCGTTTCGCCCCTCGCCCGTCGCTACAGGACTTGGAATGGTCGGTGTCATGGTCCGTGGACGTTTCCTAAAGCCTGCGCGGTGGAGCTTTTTGGTGGAGTGCAGTGTGCGCAGTACTGGCCCCACCCTTTAAACCCTTGGTTCATCTGCCATGGCCTAGCAAGCTGGGACGATGGCATCGAGGTCCTCGGGTCGTAGGTTTTATATCAGACTGTCCTTGTCCTAGTCTCTGGCTCAAAAGCCTTCCCCGGAGAAAGGGGGCTTTGATGTCAGGGGTTTCCTCCCTTAGCCTTTCCGCAACCAAGCGGCCAGGCCTGCAAGGCAGCAGGCGACTCGTGGAGGGCGGGGTCGTCTATGTCCCGTGCAGATGTCAACATCTGCCCACTGCCCTAATTTAGGGGGCGACTAAATTAGCATGCATAGAAAGGTGTTATCATCATCTAAAAGTCCCCAAAGTTCCTCAACATGATTGTCCAGCTACACGAGGACCAGCAAGGCCAGGTCAGACTCAACAATGACCTCTCAAAACCATTCCCTATTCTCAACGGCGTAATGCAGGGCTGCGTGCTGGCACCGACCCTCTTCACCATCTTTTTTTAGCATGATGTTGAAGCAGGCCACAGTGGACCTCGATGATGACGATGCAGTGTACATCAGGTATCGTCTCGATGGCAGCCTGTTCAACCTCAGACGACTGCAGGTCCACACGAAAACCCTAGACCAACTGATTCGTGTGAGCTGCTTTTTGCTGATGACGCTGCCCTCGTTGCACACACAGAGAGAGCCTTGCAGCGCATCACGTCTTGCTTCGCAGATGCTGCCCAGCTCTTTGGACTCGAGGTCAGTCTGAAAAAGACAGAGGTCCTCCATCAGCCGGCACCCAAGACAGTGTATCGCCCTCCTCACATCACCATTGGCGAGTCTGAACTAAAGTCAGTGCACCAGTTTACCTAACTTGGCTGCATTATCACGTCGGACGCCAAGCTGGACAAGGAGCTTGACAGCAGGCTGGCAAAAGCGAACAGCGCTTTCGGGCGACTTTTCAAGCGGGTGTGGCACAATCAACAGCTGAAAACAGGCACCAAGATCAGCGTGTACAGAGCTGTGGTCCTCACCACCCTGCTGTATGGTTCCGAGTCCTGGGCCCTCTACCGCAGCCAACTACGACTCCTCGAACGCTTCCACCAGCGCTGCCTGCGTACCATCCTGGGCATTCACTGGAGTGACTATGTCACCAACATGCTGCAACTGTGAGCATCGAGGCTTTGCTGCTGTGGACACAGCTCCTCTGGGCGGGGCATGTCTCCAGGATGGAGGATCATCGCCTACCAAAGATCACACTGTTCGGCGAGCTTGCTACTGGACACCGTGACAGAGGGGCACCAAAGAAGAGATACAAAGACTGTCTCAAGAAGTCACTTAGTGCCTGCCAAATCGACCACCACCAGTGGTCTTCGCTTGCTGCGGACCGTGACACCTGGCGCTCCACCATTTACAAGGCAGCTGTCTCCTTTGAGGACTCTCACAGAGCTAGCCTTAAGGACAAGCGGCTCAGGAGAAAAAAACAGAGATGCCGCAGCTCAGAACCCTGGCCATACCTTCCCCTGCAGCCACTGCGGTCGAACCTGCCTGTCTCGGATTGGCCTCCGCAGCCACGAACAAGCCTGCAGACGTCGTGGTCAACTCCTATAAAATCTTCGTTCGCGAAGTCAAGCCAAGATTACGATAATTTAGAATTTGAAAGTGCATGTGTGTACACTCTGTATCTATTTTGACGCACTACATTCTCACACGTTAAATTATGTTTTGTTACCTAGTCACCTGTTCCCTGGGCATTCCCCTGAAGAAGCCCTCGCTGAGAGGGCGAAAATTTGTGCAAAGAATAAAAGTGTAACCCCTCCTATACTAAGTGGTTTATGTGGATCTTTTCTTCACATTTTAAGTATTTCACTGCTGCTTGGATCCATATTTGGAGTGTGTGGTGCCAGCTTTCCTGGACTGGTTTTATTTATTCATATATATATCCTTTCTTCACATTTTAAGTATTTCACAACTGTTTATATATATATATATATATATATATATATATATATATATATATATATATATATATATATTATATATATATATATATATATATATATATATATATATATATATATATATATATATATATAATTTTTCAATAAATTCTGAGAATGCTGTGCTAATGCCATGGAAATCAAGGCTGGTAAGCTTGCATTGTGTCATCAGGGCATCAGCTGTCCTTTTGTGACTGCATCGCTTATTAGATCTTTTGAGCGTTCCACTGAACACCTACTACATAAGGTAATAGGGACTACCCCCAGGCGCCCCCCGCAACCCGCTGGAGAATATCCAGTCCTCCCCCCGAGAGGGGAGGCTAGTGCATGAATATTCCCAAACAGATCTTGGACCTGCTGGATAGATTTAAGATTTTGCCGCCTACGACCGGTTTCAACCCAAGGTGGGTCTCATCAGGTAGGCATACGGCGTAACCTGAGATTGCAAACACAAAGCATATACTAGAAGCCGCCTCCAGAATTTGACTGGTAGCAACCACTAGTCCAGCGTGGATTGCATCCCTAAAGCTTTATGGGGTGTTGCAGTGGAAGAAGACTGACTAATTTTGAAAAGGCAACACCTAGGCAATTTTGTGGTACAATTATTCATTACTTATAACAAAGGCGTCGCCCAAGCCAAAAAATGCACTCAATCAGAGTAGCTCCAAGGGACATACTTTTTCAATAAATTCTGAGAATGCTGTGCTAATGCCATGGAAATCCAGGCTGGTAAGCTTGCATTGTGTCATCAGGAAATCAGCTGTCCTTTTGTGACTGCATCGCTTATTAGATCTTTTGAGCCTTCCACTGAACACCTACTACATAAAGTAATAGGGACTACCCCCAGGCGCCCCTGGAGAATATCCAGTCCTCCCCCCGAGAGGGGAGGCTAGTGCATGAATATTCCCAAACAGATCTTGGACCTGCTGGATAGATTTAAGATTTTGCCGCCTACGACCGGTTTCGACCCAAGGTGGGTCTCATCAGGTAGGCATACGGCGTAACCTGAAATTGCAAACACAACGCATATACTAGAAGCCGCCTCCAGAATTTGACTGGTAGCAACCACTAGTCCAGCGTGGAGTGTGGTAAACCCACAGTTACATTTTGTGATTTGCCCATATCACAGGTAATATATATATATATATATATATATATATATATATATATATATATATATATATATATATAGGAAGGTTACAAAGTAAAGTAGGTTATAGCACTGTCAGGGGAGAGAAATGTGCATGATCGACCAGTGATCATAGATCTACTGTGGCCAAAGCACAAAAAAAAAAGATAGGAAAGAGAGGGGGCGCTAAGAAAGTGACTGAAAGCAATGCATATGGAAGCCCCCCCGAAGGGGGGCGTATCACATATCCACTGTTCCAGCCACTCAGTGCATGGAAATTTAAATCTAGGTCCCCCCAAAAGGGGTTCAGATATTTAGCCGGTGTGGACAGCTGTTTCGGTCTTTGCGACCTCTTCAGCACACCATCGGCAATACTGGAGGAGGCAGGAAATTCCGCCTACCTGCAATGACAACCACATTTTACTGTGGTGTCTGCAGGGGCATACATTCCATACCACCACCTAGAGTTAAATTTCCATGCACCCTAAAAGAGAACCTACCAAAAGGGGGGAAGGGGTTGCAGTCGATATTGTAGTGATAAATGAAAAGAAAAGGGGAGACTGCCAGTGCTAATATTTTAGGAAGGTTACAAAGTAAAGTGAACTACGGAAGAGAGCAGGCGCAGACAGCATCGCTGAAACCATCGCCACACGGAGATGGAGATGGCTAGGCCACGTTTGCAGAATGTCACCTGACTCATTACCAAGGGTGGCACTGAGATGGACACCACAGGGGAAGAGAAACCGTGGGCGACCAAAGGAGACGTGGCGCCGAACCGTGGAGCGAGAGCTCAAGAACAGAGGCCTTACTCTGCAAACAGCACCCAAAATAGCAGCTGACAGACAAAAGTGGCGCTCCCTTGCCGTCGCCTCAAGCACCAGACGGCGCAGAGAGGACTGAATGATGAATGAACAAAGTAAAGTAGGTTATAGCACTGTCAGGGGAGAGAAATGTGCATGATCGACCAGTGATCATAGATCTACTGTAGCCAAAGCACAAAAAAAAAAAAAAGATAGGAAAGAGAGGGGGCGCTAAGAAAGTGACTGAAAGCAATGCATATGGAAGCCCCCCCGAAGGGGGGCGTATCACATATCCACTGTTCCAGCCACTCAGTGCATGGAAATTTAAATCTAGGTCCCCCCAAAGGTGGTCCAGATATTTAGCCGGTGTGGACAGCTGTTTCGGTCTTTGCGACCTCTTCAGCACACCATCGGCAATACTGGAGGAGGCAGGAAATTCCGCCTACCTGCAATGACAACCACATTTTACTGTGGTGTCTGCAGGGGCATACATTCCATGCCACCACCTAGAGTTAAATTTCCATGCACCCTAAAAGAGAACCTACCAAAAGGGGGGAAGGGGTTGCAGTCGATATTGTAGTGATAAATGAAAAGAAAAGGGGAGACTGCCAGTGCTAATATTTTAGGAAGGTTACAAAGTAAAGTAGGTTATAGCACTGTCAGGGGAGGGAAATGTGCATGATCGACCAGTGATCATAGATCTACTGTGGCCAAAGCACAAAAAAAAAAAGATAGGAAAGAGAGGGGGCGCTAAGAAAGTGACTGAAAGCAATGCATATGGAAGCCCCCCCGAAGGGGGGCGTATCACATATCCACTGTTCCAGCCACTCAGTGCATGGAAATTTAAATCTAGGTCCCCCCAAAGGGGGTCCAGATATTTAGCCGGTGTGGACAGCTGTTTCGGTCTTTGCGACCTCTTCAGCACACCATCGGCAATACTGGAGGAGGCAGGAAATACCGCCTACCTGCAATGACAACCACATTTTACTGTGGTGTCTGCAGGGGCATACATTCCATGCCACCACCTAGAGTTAAATTTCCATGCACCCTAAAAGAGAACCTACCAAAAGGGGGGAAGGGGTTGCAGTCGATATTGTAGTGATAAATGAAAAGAAAAGGGGAGACTGCCAGTGCTAATATTTTAGGAAGGTTACAAAGTAAAGTAGGTTACAGCACTGTCAGGGGAGAGAAATGTGCATGATCGATCAGTGATCATAGATCTACTGTGGCCAAAGCACAAAAAAAAAAAAGCTAGGAAAGAGAGGGGGCGCTAAGAAAGTGACTGAAAGCAATGCATATGGAAGCCCCCCCGAAGGGGGGCGTATCACATATCCACTGTTCCAGCCACTCAGTGCATGGAAATTTAAATCTAGGTCCCCCCAAAGGGGGTCCAGATATTTAGCCGGTGTGGACAGCTGTTTCGGTCTTTGCGACCTCTTCAGCACACCATCGGCAATACTGGAGGAGGCAGGAAATTCCGCCTACCTGCAATGACAACCACATTTTACTGTGGTGTCTGCAGGGGCATACATTCCATGCCACCACCTAGAGTTAAATTTCCATGCACCCTAAAAGAGAACCTACCAAAAGGGGGGAAGGGGTTGCAGTCGATATTGTAGTGATAAATGAAAAGAAAAGGGGAGACTGCCAGTGCTAATATTTTAGGAAGGTTACAAAGTAAAGTAGGTTACAGCACTGTCAGGGGAGAGAAATGTGCATGATCGATCAGTGATCATAGATCTACTGTGGCCAAAGCACAAAAAAAAAAAAGATAGGAAAGAGAGGGGGCGCTAAGAAAGTGACTGAAAGCAATGCATATGGAAGCCCCCCCGAAGGGGGGCGTATCACATATCCACTGTTCCAGCCACTCAGTGCATGGAAATTTAAATCTAGGTCCCCCCAAAGGGGGTCCAGATATTTAGCCGGTGTGGACAGCTGTTTCGGTCTTTGCGACCTCTTCAGCACACCATCGGCAATACTGGAGGAGGCAGGAAATTCCGCCTACCTGCAATGACAACCACATTTTACTGTGGTGTCTGCAGGGGCATACATTCCATGCCACCACCTAGAGTTAAATTTCCATGCACCCTAAAAGAGAACCTACCAAAAGGGGGGAAGGGGTTGCAGTCGATATTGTAGTGATAAATGAAAAGAAAAGGGGAGACTGCCAGTGCTAATATTTTAGGAAGGTTACAAAGTAAAGTAGGTTATAGCACTGTCAGGGGAGAGAAATGTGCATGATCGACCAGTGATCATAGATCTACTGTGGCCAAAGCACAAAAAAAAAAAAAGATAGGAAAGAGAGGGGGCGCTAAGAAAGTGACTGAAAGCAATGCATATGGAAGCCCACCCCGAAGGGGGGCGTATCACATATCCACTGTTCCAGCCACTCAGTGCATGGAAATTTAAATCTAGGTCCCCCCAAAGGGGGTCCAGATATTTAGCCGGTGTGGACAGCTGTTTCGGTCTTTGCGACCTCTTCAGCACACCATCGGCAATACTGGAGGAGGCAGGAAATTCCGCCTACCTGCAATGACAACCACATTTTACTGTGGTGTCTGCAGGGGCATACATTCCATGCCACCACCTAGAGTTAAATTTCCATGCACCCTAAAAGAAAACCTACCAAAAGGGGGGAAGGGGTTGCAGTCGATATTGTAGTGATAAATGAAAAGAAAAGGGGAGACTGCCAGTGCTAATATTTTAGGAAGGTTACAAAGTAAAGTAGGTTATAGCACTGTCAGGGGAGAGAAATGTGCATGATCGACCAGTGATCATAGATCTACTGTGGCCAAAGCACAAAAAAGAAAAAGATAGGAAAGAGAGGGGGCGCTAAGAAAGTGACTGAAAGCAATGCATATGGAAGCCCCCCCGAAGGGGGGCGTATCACATATCCACTGTTCCAGCCACTCAGTGCATGGAAATTTAAATCTAGGTCCCCCCAAAGGGGGTCCAGATATTTAGCCGGTGTGGACAGCTGTTTCGGTCTTTGCGACCTCTTCAGCACACCATCGGCAATATTGGAGGAGGCAGGAAATTCCGCCTACCTGCAATGACAACCACATTTTACTGTGGTGTCTGCAGGGGCATACATTCCATGCCACCACCTAGAGTTAAATTTCCATGCACCCTAAAAGAGAACCTACCAAAAGGGGGGAAGGGGTTGCAGTCGATATTGTAGTGATAAATGAAAAGAAAAGGGGAGACTGCCAGTGCTAATATTTTAGGAAGGTTACAAAGTAAAGTAGGTTATAGCACTGTCAGGGGAGAGAAATGTGCATGATCGACCAGTGATCA
>BTPG01000003.1:125235623-125315623 GCA_036245525.1 Semisulcospira habei | reverse complement strand
ACAGAGAGCGTGCTCGCGTAAAACAGTGACAAGAATAGTGCGACTATAGTTGCACAGCCGTAACAGATTGCGCTCAGCTCTGTCAATGCCATGAAAAGCAGAAAGATCGTCTACATAATCAACACACAGTTTAAAGTGTTATAGTCCGTCTTTCCTTTGCCTTTTGCTCGCTCTGCACGGCAACTCCTGCACAAACTACTCAATCGTTCCATGTGGTTTGAATAGGTGTAACCGGACTCAGTGACTGGGTGTAGACGACTTAAATAGTTTATCAGATAGACAAAAACTGCCCATCTGATACAGTACTCAAGTGCCTACAGAGTTTAAGTCCGAATTTCTTTTGTGGTCTAGGGAAGGACTGGAGATTGCTGTGGAGAATAGACTATAAGTCTACTCTGGTCCCGCATGCGCACAAAATCTGTCAGTGTTTACTCTTGCCTCGCGTTGTGTTCAAAAAGCCAAAGTTGCTTGCGCAATGGACCGACCACAGTATCCAGAAAAACCCTATTTTGACTGGACTTGTTGTTATCGTTCCTACTGAGCTGCTAGTAACGTGCGCTCGCACAATCAGTCACACCGTCATACATGCACGGACGTACACACACACAAACTTCTCGCACGTACACACGCACAGTCTCAGTCTCGCTCTCACTCTAGCCGCTGAGCATCATAAAATAGAAGTAAAGTTCCAAGATTTATTTGTACCAGAAAAGCATTCATAATAAAACAAACAACATAATCAAAATTAGTCAAACCAGTGCAAGTGCTAATAACCTTAAACACCTTAGGCCTAACACCTATACCTTCCGACACGATACCTAGCAAACCTATCTCCTATGCCTGACACCTACAACGATGAATACGATTCCTAGCGAACCTAGCTCCTAGGCCTAACACCTATACGCACTTACCAATAAAACCTACGCGTCGTCCTAACACAGCCTAAGCCCTATTTAGGTGAATTAGAACTGAACTAAAACTGAACTGAATGGTGGACAGAAGCTCTATATATATATACCATCCAACAGATGCTCTCAGCATATGTAAACGAGAACCGTGATGATTGGAGCGATCACCTCGACCTGATCATGATGGCATATAGAGCTTCTGTCCACCATTCAACCGGGTGTACGCCCAATTTAATTGTTTTTGGTAGAGAAGTCAATCTCCCATTGACAGTCGAACTTGGTGTGTTCCCTAGTAGAGATGCGTCTGAATGTCCCATAGAGTACGTACAATGGGTTCAAAACACGCTGGAACGAGTCTTTCGTTTTGTACAAGAGAATTCAGAGGCTAGTGTCCAGCGTTGAACTTTGAGTGGTAGTATTTATAACTATGAAATTTTTCTTCCCCAGATCACACAGCACACAGTTGTGTGTTGTCTCCATTTTCTTCCAGTTCCAACCGATTATGTGTGGACACTGCTTAAAAGAAAGTTAAAACCTGATGCTGTTCCAAGCGTGTTTACCTGGAAACAGACTCAAACCCGAAAACCACCAGTGAAGCATCCAGTTCTGTCGCCGCTAAAACGTGCCAATAAGTAAGTACATGTTTCAGACTGACAGTTCACATTTCATGATTCAGTAGAGCAGTCTTCACATAAATACAGGAATATGTTGATGTCAGGAAACTGTGTGGTTTACAGTTAAAATGTCTTCCAATACTATTTTACTATCATAAGCTGCAGTCCAGGCAAAGTTGCTTTAGAGTCAAATGTGAACTGGCATGGAGAGAAGGGGGTTGTGGGTATGCAGCACTAATGGTGCTACATCAGCTCAAAAACACATCTTTTCCAGTCATACCACTCTGTTTCGCCACATTCCAGTCTCTTAACTGTCTCACTGTAACAGTATGAAGATCCCCCTGCCCGTTCATATGGTCACGATGGCTGGTTTTTCGAGGATTGGATGTGTTCAGGTGCTGTCAATTTTGAATCTGTATTTTGTCATGTGTAGATTTTTTTGCTGCTGTCTGATGAGTTTTGTCCAGTTTGGTCATTACAGGGCTTAAAAGCCTGCACTGCAGGTATTTTGCACTATATATTTCACGGCTGTTTGGCCCAGCGCTAGAAGTGGCCACTTAGTTTTTTCCAGGCGAGCCGAGAAACTGGGTCACAAGTCGTGCGCACGGGCTGCCTCAGCCAGTCTCTCAGCTGTCAGGCTAGCTGATAAGCGGGCTTCCTGCTAGGCGCAGTACAGCAGGGAAAATGACTACCTTTTGTTTTTCATGACTTTCTTATTTACCGTTCAAATGTGTGATGCAAAACTTTAGTTTTGTGAAAAAACACTACACAGAGAGTGAAATCTGCTTTTTTTTCTCTTTCTTTCCACCTTATCCTGCTGGCTACTGGTTTGTCACAACTATAGTGTGTTTGGTGTCAGTGTGTCGGGCAGAATGTCCGCTTTTAAACAAAGTTTTGCATCACACACTTGAACGGTAAATAAGAAAGTCATGAAAAACAAAAGGTAGTCATTTTCCCTGCTGTACTGCCCCACCCGGGTCTGCCCTGGGGGACTTGGGTGGGGTTAGGTATTTTTTAGTTCCCAGGGTCACCCTGGTCAGCCCCACAGGGTGGGTTTATCTCTCTATTCTGGGGCATGTTTCTGTCTACCCTTTGTCCATTCACCTGTATTTGCCTTTTTAAAACTCTCCCTACTGTCTGCACTGCCTGTAACTCTTGATATTGGATGTGTGTTGCTAAATGGTCTTAGCTTTATTTAGGCTCTGTGTTAGGTTTATTTAATGTATTTGACCGGCTGGCGACATACATTCAATGTTCTGTTTAGTTTTGTTTTTTTTTCACAAGCAGTGCAGGCAAGTCCTGAGAAAGCCTTGTTGCTGTCGGGACGTTAAGCAATGTACAATCAATCAATCAATCCCTGCTGTACTGCGCCTAGCAGGAAGCCCGCTTATCAGCTAGCCTGACAGCTGAGAGACTGGCTGAGGCAGCCCGTGCGCACGACTTGTGACCCAGTTTCTCGGCTCGCCTGGAAAAAACTAAGTGGCCAGACTGAAACAGCCGTGATTTATTATTATGCACCCTTTTTTCCAGGAAGCTGAAGGCAAGACCAGATTTCGAGGATAACAGTGGATCCAGCAGCAGTGATGTACTTGAAGACCACAGCACTCGCCCAGTAGCAGCTGCACCTGCACCACAGCCCACAGGATGAATGTTCAACCACTACCAGCTGATCTTTGCGTGCTTCCTGCGGAGAAAGATTTGAGCCTCCTAAATGACTGCATCACGGAGCTACAGCAGCAGCTTCTTGCAGCCCAGGCCCAGGTGACGCGACTACAGTTGGAGCGGTTTGGGGATCAGTCGATTTTCCAGTGATGACTACCTATTTGATACACAACTTTTAAAGTACTCTTTGACTACATTGAGACAAGTGCAGCAAGTATGAGGCAGCCATATTATAAATATGTTACAGAGGATGTAGCAGTGACGAACAGATCAAGGGTCACAGATCAAGGGTCATGCCACTGGCTGATGAACTGTTTATGTTTCTGGTTTCACAAGTCCTGCGTGTAAACAAGCAACAACTGTGATAATGGACATAATACTGCCATGGTGTAGCTTCTGTCACCTGCTTGGTGTTAAATCATTATAACTACTATATTTTATGAATATTTGTTAAGCAGCTGGGTGCTAAAGAGTAAATGAAGTTGTCTTTTTTTTTTTTTGGCATGTTGGTATCTTGCACTGAAAAGCCTCTGCTCTTGTCTTACTTTTTCAGCACTAACCTGAAACTTTAGTCAGTATACAGAATTTGGAATGGAAGTCAGATTGCGTATACCAGGTTAAATTTGCTTTTTGGTTTTTGAAACAGTTACTAAGAATCCGCACTTTACGGTGACACAAATTAAAATTTGTTATACATTTATCATAGTTTTCCAAATTCTGCTCATGTGTTGGTGCATGTGTAACAGAGTGAACCCGATGTTCCTCTGTGTACATAGGCCGATAGCACTTATGACCATTGCTTCTCGGATTTCACTCGTGTCGACTGCTAGCTATGACGTGCGCCGCTCGCGGTGCCCTGCCAAACGCAGCGTTAAGTGTTGTGTACGCAATAGCTCAGTGTACGTGTTGTATTGTATATCAGTTTTGACCGTGTATTGTAACCAAAATACAACACCATTGCTTAGTATTTAACATGGTTAGATTTGGCCCAGGTAATAGTTTTTGTAATGCATATGTCTTTCGGTTAACTATAACCTATCAGAGTGATATTTGCGATTTAGCAGCCTTTTTGATTTTCTGTGACAAGGTGCACGCTGCAACGCCTACACCTCTGCGTCGGTCTGCACGCTTGCGGCAGAAACCATTAAAACTTTTAGTAACCTTGACAGCTTGAGTGTGACCAGTGGGCCTTTAAAGGTATGCCTCTGCAACTTTAAATGCCCACAAGACATTCAAGCTTCAATATTCCTCCAAGTGCATCGGATGCTTTAATAGTGTTAGGAAAATAGGACAAATTAATATTGAGTAAATTGTTTTGGGCTTATTGTTTTTTATTTAAAGAGACTGTCTTAGGTGAAGGATTGCTTAAGGTGATAGGTTAATTTAAAATTATTGGATTTTTAGTCAGTACAGTGCATCAGATTTTGATTTGTCATGGATTGGAATCCAAGGCACCGGTACTGTGTTTTCGAGTAGTACAATGCTTTGAATTTTGATGTCTTAGATGAATATTGGAAATCAAGGCATCTGTACATCTGTGTCTTTCTAGTACACAACAGCTGTGCAGTTGATTTCATTTTCAAACTTTGTCTGCTGCATAGGTATTTTTCCAAATGATAATATCCTATGTCAGTTTTCTGCTATGCATAACTTAGTTTGAAAATGACTGTGTGAGTCCAAGTCTACAGTATAATAGTGTAGACAAGAGAGCCTTGGTCAATAGTGCTATATTTGTGGTTTACCATGTGGATGGTACTGTTTGATAAAGTGTTTTGATGTTACATCATCATTGGGCCCAATGTGTTCTTGTATTTGTGTTTTTGGATTGATGGTTTTGGTATTTAAACAGCGAGGTCACTGTATTGTTAAGGCCGATGGGAAAATGTAACAGAGTGAACCAGATGTTCCTCTGTGTACATAGGCCGATAGCACTTATGACCATTGCTTCTCGGATTTCACTCGTGTCGACTGCTAGCTATGACGTGCGCCGCTCGCGGTGCTCTGCCAAACGCAGCGTTAAGTGTTGTGTACGCGATAGCTCAGTGTACGTGTTGTATTGTATATCAGTTTTGACCGTGTATTGTAACCAAAATACAACACCATTGCTTAGTATTTAACATGGTTAGATTTGGCCCAGGTAATAGTTTTTGTAATGCATATGTCTTTCGGTTAACTATAACCTATCAGAGTGATATTTGCGATTTAGCAGCCTTTTTGATTTTCTGTGGCACTCTGCACCGACGCGTGGACTTTGTACTGACGCGGAGACGGCAGCTTGCCTCTATAAGTACAGCTGCTCGCGTGGCAGACTTTTTTTTTTTACCAAACGTGCAAGACTCACAGTACCAGTACTTGTGACACTGCATGCCGTGCTAAGCCCAAGAGTGTCAGACCAAACAAGGTGCACGCTGCAACGCCTACACCTCTGCGTCGGTCTGCACGCTTGCGGCAGAAACCATTAAAACTTTTAGTAACCTTGACAGCTTGAGTGTGACCAGTGGGCCTTTAAAGGTATGCCTCTGCAACTTTAAATGCCCACAAGACATTCAAGCTTCAATATTCCTCCAAGTGCATCGGATGCTTTAATAGTGTTAGGAAAATAGGACAAATTAATATTGAGTAAATTGTTTTGGGCTTATTGTTTTTTATTTAAAGAGACTGTCTTAGGTGAAGGATTGCTTAAGGTGATAGGTTAATTTAAAATTATTGGATTTTTAGTCAGTACAGTGCATCAGATTTTGATTTGTCATGGATTGGAATCCAAGGCACCGGTACTGTGTTTTCGAGTAGTACAATGCTTTGAATTTTGATGTCTTAGATGAATATTGGAAATCAAGGCATCTGTACATCTGTGTCTTTCTAGTACACAACAGCTGTGCAGTTGATTTCATTTTCAAACTTTGTCTGCTGCATAGGTATTTTTCCAAATGATAATATCCTATATCAGTTTTCTGCTATGCATAACTTAGTTTGAAAATGACTGTGTGAGTCGAAGTCTACAGTATAATAGTGTAGACAAGAGAGCCTTGGTCAATAGTGCTATATTTGTGGTTTACCATGTGGATGGTACTGTTTGATAAAGTGTTTTGATGTTACGTCATCATTGGGCCCAATGTGTTCTTGTATTTGTGTTTTGGGATTGATGGTTTTGGTATTTAAACAGCGAGGTCACTGTATTGTTAAGGCCGATGGGAAAATGTAACAGAGTGAACCAGATGTTCCTCTGTGTACATAGGCCGATAGCACTTATGACCATTGCTTCTCGGATTTCACTCGTGTCGACTGCTAGCTATGACGTGCGCCGCTCGCGGTGCCCTGCCAAACGCAGCGTTAAGTGTTGTGTACGCGATAGCTCAGTGTACGTGTTGTATTGTATATCAGTTTTGACCGTGTATTGTAATCAAAATACAACACCATTGCTTAGTATTTAACATGGTTAGATTTGGCCCAGGTAATAGTTTTTGTAATGCATATGTCTTTCGGTTAACTATAACCTATCAGAGTGATATTTGCGATTTAGCAGCCTTTTTGATTTTCTGTGGCACTCTGCACTGACGCGTGGACTTTGTACTGACGCGGAGACGGCAGCTTGCCTCTATAAGTACAGCTGCTCGCGTGGCAGACTTTTTTTTTTTACCAAACGTGCAAGACTCACAGTACCAGTACTTGTGACACTGCATGCCGTGCTAAGCCCAAGAGTGTCAGACCAAACAAGGTGCACGCTGCAACGCCTACACCTCTGCGTCGGTCTGCACGCTTGCGGCAGAAACCATTAAAACTTTTAGTAACCTTGACAGCTTGAGTGTGACCAGTGGGCCTTTAAAGGTATGCCTCTGCAACTTTAAATGCCCACAAGACATTCAAGCTTCAATATTCCTCCAAGTGCATCGGATGCTTTAATAGTGTTAGGAAAATAGGACAAATTAATATTGAGTAAATTGTTTTGGGCTTATTGTTTTTTTAGTTAAAGAGACTGTCTTAGGTGAAGGATTGCTTAAGGTGATAGGTTAATTTAAAATTATTGGATTTTTAGTCAGTACAGTCATCAGATTTTGATTTGTCATGGATTGGAATCCAAGGCACCGGTACTGTGTTTTCGAGTAGTACAATGCTTTGAATTTTGATGTCTTAGATGAATATTGGAAATCAAGGCATCTGTACATCTGTGTCTTTCTAGTACACAACAGCTGTGCAGTTGATTTCATTTTCAAACTTTGTCTGCTGCATAGGTATTTTTCCAAATGATAATATCCTATGTCAGTTTTCTGCTATGCATAACTTAGTTTGAAAATGACTGTGTGAGTCCAAGTCTACAATATAATAGTGTAGACAAGAGAGCCTTGGTCAATAGTGCTATATTTGTGGTTTACCATGTGGATGGTACTGTTTGATAAAGTGTTTTGATGTTACATCATCATTGGGCCCAATGTGTTCTTGTATTTGTGTTTTTGGATTGATGGTTTTGGTATTTAAACAGCGAGGTCACTGTATTGTTAAGGCCGATGGGAAAATGTAACAGAGTGAACCAGATGTTCCTCTGTGTACATAGGCCGATAGCACTTATGACCATTGCTTCTCAGATTTCACTCGTGTCGACTGCTAGCTATGACGTGCGCCGCTCGCGGTGCCCTGCCAAACGCAGCGTTAAGTGTTGTGTACGCGATAGCTAAGTATACGTGTTGTATTGTATATCAGTTTTGACCGTGTATTGTAACCAAAATACAACACCATTGCTTAGTATTTAACATGGTTAGATTTGGCCCGGGTAATAGTTTTTGTAATGCATATGTCTTTCAGTTAACTATAACCTATCAGAGTGATATTTGCGATTTAGTAGCCTTTTTGATTTTCTGTGGCCGCTTTAAGAATAAATATAAACTTTCATGTTCAAGAGTAAACAAAGTTTGTTTTCCATATTCTTTATACACTCAAACTCATCACACAAAAAGCACAGCTAAGCGGTTTTGAGTGCATGCTTAAAAACAATAAAATTTAATGTACATAGTGGCGTGCTCCCTCGCGCTGGGACCATACGGCGTTGAGGCGCGTCCCCTGGGTGGTGGATAGGGGGTCCCTCGTGAGAGGGGTGCACCGAATGAAATAAGGTGCCGTGAACCAACATGGTCTAAGGGAAGGTGACCCCGACGGAAAACCCCTGGTCCTCCTAGTAAGGGGGTTGGGCGTGGGGGTAGCTTCCCCACCCTGCAAAAAAGGAAATAGCTACAAAAACGCCGACGAAAAGACTAACAGTAATTCCTTTCCTGGAGGAGGAAGGTTCTTCTACCAGAAGACTTATGACGTCCTGTGGTGAAAGCCGGAAGTCTTCGGAAGCCACCGGACCGAGCCGCCTCTCTCTATCCAGGGATACAACCATGGGCACATGGAACGTTAAGACCATGTACCAGAGCGGCAAGGCCGCCCAGATAGCAGCGGAAATGCAAAAGTACAACCTTTCCCTGCTAGGTATCCGTGAAGCCAGATGGACGCAGTCTGGCCAGAAAAGGCTGTTAAGTGGGGAGATGATTCTGTATTCAGGTCATGAAG
Organism: Semisulcospira habei; assembly: GCA_036245525.1. Lineage (NCBI taxonomy): Eukaryota > Metazoa > Mollusca > Gastropoda > Semisulcospiridae > Semisulcospira > Semisulcospira habei. Next base: position 125,306,895 of record BTPG01000003.1, on the reverse strand, counting down.
AGGAGAATGCCCCCCATACAGAAGGCGTAGCATTCATGCTGTCACCAGTGGCACAAAGAGCGCTGATGGGCCTCTTGGGCCAAGAATCATCACAGCAGCCTTTAGAACCAAGAAAAAGCTCAAGCTGAACGTCATCCAGTGTTATGCGCCCACTAATGACAGGGACGAGGAAGAGAAACAAGAGTTCTACGACCGACTCCAGAGTGCCTTGGACAAATGTGCGGAGCGAGACATCACCATCGTCATGGGCGATGTTAATGCCAAAATAGGGGAGGACAATACCGGATACGAAGAGGTGATGGGGAGACAGGGACTAGGCTCGGAGATGAGTGAGAACGGGGAGAGGTTTGTAGACTTTTGTGCTCTAAACCGACTTGTCATTGGAGGCAGCATCTTCCCACACAGAAGGATACACAAAGCAACTTGGGTCTCACCTGACCATACAACAGAGAACCAAATAGATCATATCTGCATTAGCAAGAAATTTAGAAGATCCCTTCAAGATGTTCGAGTTAAGAGGGGAGAAGATGTCGCCTTCGACCACCATCTGCTTACCTTAAGAATGAAGCTCAAGCTAAAGAAAAGCCGCACAGAGACAACAAGAAGACAGCGCTATAATGTAGGCCTCCTGAGAGAAACTGGAGTTAGAGAAGAGTTCAAACTGGTGCTGTCCAACCGGTTTCAAGCGCTACAGGAGCTAGTAAATGAAGAGGAGGCGGTCACCACAGAGCAGCAGTGGAAGGCAGTTAGAGAGGCGCTGAACTCAACCTGCAAAGACACTGTAGGGTTCAGGAAACACCATCACAAGGACTGGCTGTCAGCACAGACCTTGAAGAAGATAGTAGTGAGGAAGCAGAAGAAAGCAGTTGTCAACAACAGTCGCACCAGAGCAGCCAAAGTAAGGGCACAGGGGGAATACTGGGAAGCCAACCGCGAGGTGAAGAGGAGTATCAGGGCAGACAAGAGGGCCTACACAGACAACCTGGCAGCAGAGGCAGAAAAGGCAGCAGGCAGCGGCAATATGAAACAGCTCTACGACATTACCAGAAGATTGTCAGGCAAGTATGGCCATACAGAAAGACCAGTAAAAGACAAAGAAGGCAAGCCTATTGCAGACAGAGCAGACCAACTCGACAGATGGGCCGAGTATTTTGAAGAGTTACTGAACAGACCTAGTCCACCCGACCCCCCAGACATCCAGCCGGCAGAGACCGACCTACCCATCAGCTGTGACAGACCCAGCCGGGAAGAGATCAGAAGAGCAGTGGCATTTTTGAAGAACGGCAAAGCAGCAGGCCCAGATGGCATCCCAGCGGAGTCTCTGAAAGCAGACCCAGAGACAGCAGTGGAGATGCTGTACCCACTGTTTGGAAAGATCTGGGAAGAGGAGGCGATGCCGGCTGACTGGAAGGAGGGGTACCTAATCAAGCTTCCCAAGAAAGGCGACCTCAGCAAGTGTTCCAACTACAGAGGAATCACCTTGCTGTCAGTACCAGGAAAGGTCTTCAACAGGATCATCCTGGAGAGAATGAAGAGCTCCGTTGACCCCCAGCTGAGAGACCAGCAAGCAGGATTCAGGAAGAACCGATCATGTACAGACCAGATCGCCACTCTCCGCATCATCGTGGAACAGTCTCTGGAGTGGAGCTCCCCGCTGTACGTCAACTTTGTGGATTATGAGAAATTGATTGATTGATTGTACATTGCTTAACGTCCCGACAGCAACAAGGCTTTCTCAGGACGTGCCTGCACTGCTTGTGGAAAAAAAAAAAAAAAAAAAAAAAAAAAAAAAAAAAAAACAGAACATTGAATGTATGTCGCCAGCCGGTCAAATACGTTAAATAAACCTAACACATGGGGCCTAAATAAAGCTAAGACCATTTAGCAACACACATCCAATATCAAGAGCTACAGGCAGTGCAGACAGTAGGAAGAGTTTTAAAAAGGCAAATACAGGTGAATGGACAAAGGGTAGCCAGAAACACGTGCCCCAGAATAGAGAGAAAAACCCACCCTGTGGGGCTGACCAGGGTGACCCTAGGAACTAAAAAGTAGTTAACCCCACCCAAGTCCCCCAGGGCAGACCCGGGTGGGGATGGATTATGAGAAAGCATTTGACAGTGTGGACCGAGAGACTCTGTGGAAACTCCTACGACACTACGGTGTACCCATAAAGCTCGTCCGCCTGATCAAGAGCAGCTACGATGGTATCTTTCGATGTTTTGTACAGCATGGGATAAACCGGCTGCCAGGTATTGATTCCGATTTTGGCCTGGACAGCAGTCTGAACAGATTGTAACCTCCTCAACCCTGTCTGGGAGTGAGCTGCATAAAGATCATAACCCACAAATACCTGGAAAGTGGGCATACGCAGATGGAATACGACTCCATGCATGCAGCCATTACATTTGCAAAGAAAAGCACACCCATCTATATGCCCAGCGGCTGGGACATCATCCTAAGAATGGCCAGAAGGACGCGACCATATTCTGTTGTCCCAATCAAATACACAGAGATCCTTGACTTCAAAACACTAGCCGCCTCAACACTACGCAACACCAAGACTGACATCACTGGACAAAAAGTGAACTGGCTTAAAATAAAAGCATTTCACTTTGAGAAAGGCAAAGGAGATGAGATATTTTTCAAGACCTCCTTTGATCAGGTCGACTACCAGACCATCAAGGTCGCTGGAGGAAGGAAGAGAGGCCGTGCTGCCCCTATCAAAACTATACCACACCTGTACAGCCACAAACTTCCCATCTCCCAGGCCAAGAAATCTGACCTCTTGTCCCTGTGCTCGTCTGGGATCATTCCTGAGGAGCACCATGCGTTCTACAGAAGCCTTCCGGCCTCTTCAGCTACAGTAGATCGGCTCCCACAGCCTGACATCGATGAAGTGGACACCGACTCAGAGTGAACACAAGGCCAGGACAATCAACACTTCTGGAAGATGCGAACTGCGATCATACTCTTTTTTGGCAGAGGCTCTAAGGAACCGATCCGGCGTTATCCTTGAAAAAAATGATTATCAGAACCCCTGCAAAGCGCACAGAGTTTTGCCGCTTTGTTGACGTCAGGCTGTTCTGATACAACAGCAGCTCCTGAACAATAATTAACATCTCGTGGATGACTCAGTGAAACTGGTGTGCTGAAATATCGGTGTCTCTTACTGGAAAATACATGTAGTATTTTTTTTTTAATCAGGAAATGCATCAGTCGAAAATCAAACATTAAATTACGCACTTGATATAGGCAAGGGATACCATGTTAGCATAGTATTTGAGTCCCACCTGGGTCCAGGTCAGACCCTGGTGAGACCCACATGGAACGCGTTGATCCCAACCTGTCCCCATATTTGGTCCAGGTGAGATCCCACTGACTTTGTTGACCGAGTACCGAAAAGAGATTTTAAGTGTGAAATGTTTCGTGGTTGCTACTAGAAAACAAAAGTCATTTTGTGACTTATTGATACATTGATGTGTAACTTGAATGGATACCGTCATGCTGCATACACGAAGACACATCAGATTGCGGCACTGGCTTTCGGTCATGGTGATGACCAAGTGAGTTTTCCTCTTTTTTTGTACTTTGTATGGAGCGTTAAATTAAAAAAAATTAACTTTTCACTTGTCACAACAACCCATACTTAATGACTGTAATATTCGGCAACCATTCTGTCGTGTCTTTTTCTCCGTCTCTCTCTTTGTTTCCTTTCCACACTATCATTTCGTGTGTGTCATTATCATTAATTCATAACGAAACACTCAACATTGCAAAGAGACCACTCTATGATTAAGTTATTGGAATACGAAGTAGAGGAAGAGCTTTTACGCCCGAACTTATTAGCAGAGTTGAAAATAAATTTTAAAATGCGACTTTCAGACTCTACTAAGTCACTTTTTGTGACTTTTAAAAAAGACGTTACTGGTTGTACTGGCTTTCATTAGGTGTTGTTGGAAATTCTAGGCATGCACAGGCCTGTCTTAAGACCGCATATCCATATAATTGCTTTGCGCTGGCTGTTTATTCCAAAAAGTGCCGCCGCGACGAAACCGTAGTTCTAGTTACGAGTTTTATTTAGGAACTAGAGCTGGCCACCTGCTAACCATTCCTGCTAGCGTCTCGAGTTACGACTGAAAGGCAGCCCTGTTCTGTGATGACATGCCATGTATTTGGCCTGTATAAACAGCGGAAATGCATTTACGAGGTTTATACGGACACTGTTCATTTAGAGTTTACAGTTCCTAGTACTACATAAATCCCGCATTTGCTACATATGTAATAAAGCATCATATTATTTATAACATTAATGCTTGTGCAGTTAAACATTTACATGAAGATGCAGAGAAGAGAACAAAGTTTTGGTAGACACTAAATTTTTTGGCAATAAGAAAAAGAAAATATTTAATTTTAGATGTCAAACTTTCAAAAGGCTCTCTTGTAAAGTTAGCTGAAATGGAGATACGAGGTTTATCCGGGCAACCCTCGAATCTATATTTTATGAGATATCTTATGCTATCAATGACTGCATGTCCCCCAGAACTGAACAACCGGAAATGACGCCTAATAAGAAGTCAAAACAAGTGTTCTTTCATTCATGGTGTCCCGCGACATCTGAAACGTCATAACTAACAATTGTAATATTTAGGAGATGCAACTATTATAATTTTATTGTTTTTGGTTCCCATATTGTTTCACTTGTTTTATACCTTGCTTGTGCTTAACTACTGGAAAACACCTGTTCTTGCTTTTGTGGTGAAATGATTTGGTATGACGTTTCAGATGCTACGGTGTCCCAAGTTTTGACGCAGCTCTAACCTTTCGTTTAGGTGATTTATTTTCTAAAATCACCTCAAAAAGTATATTTACTCTTTGATTGAACATAACATGTTCACAAAATGGTGCATATTACATTTAATTAGAGTGGGTGCATTGCAGGTGTCCCTATGGTGCATCTGAAACGGGTATCCCCTCAGTCGATCCTCAATTGTGTCAACACAAAACAGATTATTTATTTTCTTTTTTCAATTTGTATTTAGACTTTTGTCAGACATGTCTAAAACAGGCATTGTTTCATCTGTAGCATTTTTTAAATTTTTCATCCTATTTTCCCACTTTTGGTGCTCAGTACTGTAGATGAACTCATTTGCAATACAGTTAGCACTTGTAGTTATTGTTTTAGAATAATGACATGTACTATGTACATTAAATTTTATTGTTTTTAAGCATGCACTCAAAACTAGCTGTGCTGTTTGTGTGATGAGTTTGAGTGTATAAAGAATATGGAAAACAAACTTTGTTTACTCTTGAACATCCTTTATTGCACAATAATCAAATCACTCATAATCCTGTACACCCAAATTATTTACTCACCCTGAGGTCCCACTGGGGTATCTTACTTATGTGCAAATAGACACTATGTGTGGTAAAACAAAAACAAAACATGATGCACATGAACACAAATATGTAACAGGATTAATGATCAACCAAATGAGCACATGACCAATTTTACAATAAAAAAAAAACTGTGTTGTTTTACTGAATACAATATGACAATCTTGATTAGCTAATAATCAAATCACTCATAATCCTGTACACCCAAATTATTTACTCACCCTACTGAGGTCCCACTGGGGTATCTTACTTATGTGCAAATAGACACTATTTGTGGTAAAACAAAAACAAAACATGATGCACATGAACACAAATATATTAATGATCAACCAAATGAGCACGTGACCAATTTTACAATGAAAAAAAAAAACTGTGTTGTTTTACTGAATACAATATGACAATCTTGATTAGCTAATAATCAAATCACTCATAATCCTGTACACCCAAATTATTTACTCACCCTACTGAGGTCCCACTGGGGTATCTTACTTATGTGCAAATAGACACTATGTGTGGTAAAACAAAAACAAAACATGATGCACATGAACACAAATATTATTTTAACAGGATTAATGATCAACCAAATGAGCACATGACCAATTTTACAATGAAAAAAAAAACTGTGTTGTTTTACTGAATACAATATGACAATCTTGATTAGCTAATAATCAAATCACTCATAATCCTGTACACCCAAATTATTTACTCACCCTACTGAGGTCCCACTGGGGTATCTTACTTATGTGCAAATAGACACTATGTGTGGTAAAACAAAAACAAAACATGATGCACATGAACACAAATATGTGACCCTCTCTCACGAAACCAGTCTTAACTCACTAAAAAAATTAAAATAAAAAAACTAATCTTAAAAAAGATGCGCTATTGAGACATTATGGTTTGTGAGATCTTGCGGTATATTTCTAATAAAGAAAACCGACTCAAAACGCAGAAACTGAAAATTTTTTCTTATTAGGACAAATTTCACCACTATATGTTATGACTTGGATATGAAAAGACATCTTACTCCTACAGTTTCCGTCCGATTTGCCTGTTTTGATGATCGTTTAAATCAGTCAGTCACGTGAAAGATGCTCACCAATTTTCAAGTCCATCACATGAAAAATAAAAAAAATTTCAGTGTACAAAATTAAAAAAAATCCAAAAATCACTAAAAAAATTATAATAAATTAACCAAGTGTTTCTCACTTACGCTTGTTTCAAACCATGGTTTGTGAGGAGATTTCGTATATATCTGAATAAGAAAATCGACGGAAAACGCTGAAACTCAAAAATTTCCTTCATAGCATCCAAATTTTCACTATATATTATGACTTGCAGAGGGAAATGCATTTAAGTTGTACAGTTTTCATGCGATCTGGCTGTTTTCAACATCATTTTAAACAGCTGATGAAACTGCATTCGATGGACATATTTAAAACATTGTTAACCCTATATTTGATAGAAACCCTAAGGGCCAAAGTTTGGTTAGGGTTACCGTTATGTTTTAGTGCTAGATTAGGGTTAGGGTTATAACCCTAATGGTATGTAAGGCACATTTTGGGTCATTTTTTTTTTTATGGTGCCATTTGATAGGCCATGTGGTACTGAGTCCAGAAATGCAAATACAACTTTTGTATTCCAATTTAAACATGTGTTATCGCCCTTGAAAAAAATCGCGGGAAAAGCACATTATCGGCTCTCGTGTCCGTATTTTATGTTCAATCTCTCCCATTTTCATACCCGTACTGCAACTGTACTATTTTTATCGATATGTTTATAAAGCAGGTGTAAATACTTTATAGGTTTTTTTTAAATATTTTTTTTCCCAAAAAAAGTGCAGGTCACCTTTTTAATTCAATAATTTTCCTCCCATTCACAACACCTAGACTTAGCTTGCATCAAAACGTTCAGGTCATGCAACTGCATCCGATGAACATACATAAAACATTGTAAACACTAGATTTAACAGAAACCCTAATGACCAAGTTTACCACGTCAGTATCAGCAAGACCAACTGTAAAAGCTATCTACCTCAGTATTTTTCTCGCACAGTTTTCATCCAAACTCTGAACACATTTATGACACTATTCTCATAAAGTACTTTGAAAGACCCTGCAAGTTGTGTTGCTTAGTTTTTATTTGAAAAAAGTTCCACGTCTAGTGCCAAACCCTGTCAGTCCAGTTTATTATGTTCAGTGTACTCCAGCTTCTTGGCATTTCCGCAGTACCATACTCTGGGGTTCAGTTTTTTTGTTTGTTTTTTGTTTGGTTTCTTTTTGTTGCTAAAGCCAGAATCAACCTGAACACACCCACAGACACAATATCATTGCACAACCACTATCATTCAGCCACATTACTCTTAGACTAGTGGCATTTATGTGACTCACTTCACACTACAACACACAATTACTTTACCGGATAACTGAACCACCTAAAATGGCGGCACAGTTTTAGGACCATATCAGTATCCCTTCCCAACCTTATATTGTTCCTGCAGAATCATGCAAAAACACTTTCAAGTCCCAAGGAAAAACGTTTGCATTTATATCATATGTTTACAGATATCAACAGAAATAGTACAGCCGCAGCATGGGTATGAAAATGGGAGCGATTGAACATGAAATACGGCTATAGCCTGGCTAATTTTTTATAAGCATGTGGCACCTAGAAAAACAAACAAACAAACAAACCCAACAACAAACAAGCACTGACACGAACAAACAATATTATTCATCTATTTATTTACACAGGTCAGTCATTAATTTGTTCACACGAGTCATATATAAAAATCTGATTTTGGAGACACATGCAATCCGTGTGTAACTGAAGTATGATATAAATAAATAAAATTTACAAGGAAACAGTGATAACAATTTACGTTCAGTTATATTATAAAATCATCAAAATATTTCTTTTGTGTGTGAAAATAAATATAAGTTAACATAATTTATAATCGATTCCATTGCTAAAATGTTTTAAGAATTATAAGAGGGATTCAGTTGTGGTTTATCTATCTGCACCATTATGCCTGAAAGTGGCAAGAAAGACTTCCTTATCTTTGCAGGGTTGCACTGATGGCAGATTGAATGGTGTTCAAGTGGGAGAGTTCCTCTTTCAGGTCATATTACATATTCAAATCTGGGCAGTTGAGGCAGTGCAAGGACCGGTGTTTTTAAAAATAATTTTTGCCTTGTTTAAAAATTTGTGGTAGGGTTGAATGTTGGAATTTGCTGGAAATTTCTGGTTAGCTGAGAGGAGACACGTTTGGTGCTTTGATTCATACCATCCTGAGCTTATCCAGTGGACAATTGTGGGTCTATGTTGAGTTGCCGCTGACTTAGTGATTTGAGGGGCACGCTGATTTCAGCTGTGCTTGGGTGTGGGGTTGGTAAGGAATCAGGTTCATAACCAAGAAATGAGACTGTCAATGTGCTGGGTTTTTTTTTGTTTTAATTTTTTTTTTGTTTGTTATTTTGTGCATGGCAAATGTGCAGCTGGTGGGCGGTAGTGTTTTTAGGGGATCCTTGAAATATTAAGGGATGCCTGGGACTGACTATAGCTAAGAGACTGGACAGTACGGAAACGGCACTGTATTCCGTGGCCAAAAGGGCTGAACATAAAAATGTAGAATGCACTGAATGTGTGTGTGTGTGTGTGTGTGTGTGTGTGTGTGTGTGTGTGTGTGTGTGTGTGTGTGTGTGTGTGTGTGTGCGTGCGTGCGTGCGTGCGTGCGTGCGTGCGTGCGTGCGTGTGTGAAAATTACGGCTTGGTTACACACACACACACACACACACACACACAAACACACACAAACACACATTCAGTCCAATGGAATAAAGAGGGGATAGACTGTGCTACAATTAAAATCACCTATCCTTCTATTTCATGCTTAGGGCCTTTAGTCCCTTTCACTCTGTTAGTATAAACATCCGATGCGGATCGGTTTCCAGCAATGAGGGCCACATGTGGGGCCGTGTGGCTATCACTACTGGACACTGACCGCGTCCACATTCATAGGAACATCTGGGGTGGATTACGTTTGGCATACAGGACAGGATCTCACGAGCCCCTGTGACTGGTAGGGGCTAATGTGAATCTATTTCTTCTCAGGCAAAGGGGGGTGGGGGGGGGGGTGGGCAGGATGAAAAACTGTACAGAACTGCAGCGTGTGTGTTGGTGGGTTATATGAGTCTGTTCACAACCGCCACCCATGCCCTCCCTGCAACTGGTGCATTGAGAAGGGCGTTTATCATAAAGAGCTGGATCTCACGAGCCCCTTGGACATCAGAGGCTAATGTGAATCTATTCCTTTCGGGCAAAGCGGGACAGGATGGAAAACTGTACAGAGCTGCAGGGAACATGTCGGCGGCATATACCTAAATGTATCTTCGTAAGGTACAAAATCTTCAGTGATTTAACTCTGCCTGCCCATTTTATTTAGTTCTGTTCCCTTGTAGCTTACCAGAGAGCGCTTTCCACGTCAGTGCCATAATGAAACCGGCGGCAGTGTCTATGTTGCCGGGGGCATATACTTTCATGTCTCTTAAAGGCTCCGAAACCTTTAGTGATTAATATCTCCCTGCAAGTTTCATTTACCTCTGTTTTCTAGTCATAGAGTACCAGAAAGAGTTTGGCTAGTTAGTGTTCGAGCTAGCCGCTCAGGAAACCGTGTGGAATGTGTCGGTCGGTTTTCGATTGCTCACATGTGTAAGCCGAAAGTTGTAACTGACTGGCTACTTTGAAAAGTGTATGAGCCCTTACATTCATACTTAAGTTGCACAGTTCAGTTCTGGTCTGGAATCTTACACATGCACCACGTGAGGCAGCCAAACAACACTAAAAATACATATACACTCAAAGCCAAAGTATTGTATCAACTGTAGATCATTCTAAGCATTTTAAATAAAATGTTTATATTGAACCATTTTTTAAAAATATTTTACCATAAACAAAATACTGCAGTATAATAACAATTGCCATAATATCACATTTTTTAAAAAGTCGTGAGAGGAGAGTAAAAACAAAATGTCGGACAGCGTCGTTAGCAATGGCGACAGCGATCGCTTTGCCGACTTGAAAAGGCTGAAAAGTAAGAAAGTACAGGCCAGGCCGCGATCGGAAGTTTTTCTAGTGTGACACTTGACGTAGCCTGGTCTGTTTCAAGCGTTTTTACGAAACACTGGGGCCCATATGCCCTAGTTAGAGTGTACCAGAAACGACTTTGCTAATTTCCACGTCAGTGCCCTCGGAAACTAAGCCGCATCAGCCCAAAATACACTCAAAACAAAAACTATTTCATTAATTGCTGTCCATTTTTAAATGAAATTTTATCACTTTTTGTTTATTTTGCAAAATCACATTTTGAATGAAATAGGCGATAGATAAAAAAACCCACAAGAAACGAGCATTTGACGAGAGTTAAAAACAAAGATGTCCGACTGCGTCGTTAGCAATGGAACCCCATTACCGACGTGGAAAGGCTGAGTTTGGAATTTTTGGAGAGGAATGTCTCAAGAGTCAGTAGTGACCAGACTTTGCAGCCGTGAACTAAAGATCTGGGTCAGTGCATTTGCCACTGCTCTGGTTGTGTTTCAGTATAGGTCAGTGTTGACCCGTACCAACCCCCAACCCACCCCTCTCCGGCCCGGCATTCAGTGAAACCAGATGGGAGGCGGCGCGTGCCGTCCCTATTAAGAAATTTCTGTCAACAAGAGGGCTACTGGGACGCTTGTGATGCGCGTGCCGTCCCTATTAAGAAATTTCTGTCAACAAGAGGGCTACTGGGACGCTTGTGATGATATGAAAACACTGATTTTCAGCGTCAACAAGTATTACTCGATTTGCAACACAGATAAAATAACACACAAGACATGGACAAAGATGTCAACCCTAAAACACTGAAAAGTAGAACACTATTAAAAGAATTTATTAAATTGGTGCAAAATAAATACCTTATGTTACAGATAAAAATACCACTCTTTTTGTAAATAATTGCACTTAGAAATTATTTAGACGGAAAGATCTGTAAGTTGTTAAATTCAATTCTCTGAATCGAAATACATCACTCATTCCGTAAATAATTGAAAATTGTCCTAAACCGGGCATTTCCCAGAAATAGCTGAATTTGTCTACAGGCATTTCCTGAGAATGACTGATTTCTTGTTCTGACTGCACACACATGCACAGCGGCACACACACACACACACACACACACACACACACACACACACACACACACACACACACACACACACACACACACACACACACACACAAACACATACATACAGGGGTGGCCAAATCTTTTTTTTTTCTGAGGTCATCTGGCGGACTAGCTCAAGAAAAACAATGAATTAGTCTGCAAGAATATTAACTAGTCCGCTTACAAATCACCAAAAATCAGAATGCTTGAACAATGTTAGTGAAAAAATGAAGGAAAAAAACATTTAATGAAATAACACATTTAGTATTGTAATTGTATTTTTTTTTCTATAAGTTTTCTTAAATTAAAATAAAAAAAGTTTATATTTCTCACAAAAAAATTACTTAACACAGCGTTAGATAGGCCTACCTTCTAACTGCATATGGTAAAAAGCATCAGAAAAGTATCACTGTAAATTAAATGAACATTTATTATTTATCCACCATTGCTTAAAATCTTTTGCAAAACGTAATCGTTTTAAAAAAAATCGCTTCATCTGTTGTTGTTTTCTTCTTCTATTCTTAAGGATCGCTTTCTTAAACAATACAGTGAGCCATCACAAAAATCAAAACAACATGAAGAGTCCTGTCGTCTGCTAGCAGAAAGTCGTGAAAGTTATCACACATGGTCACATCACTATAAATAAAATGGTGATAATTTCGAGAAGTAGACGACGCTTGTGTTCGTCGTGCCTTACAAATCGGCGAAAAAAATAATAGATGACTGGTCATATAATAGATAACTGGTCATAATTTGAGGTAGTCAACCAAATCTAGAATGTAAGGGTTAATCCGCAACAATTCGCCGAAGATCACTGACATACATACATAAAATATATAACAGTATTGATATTATATGACTAAGATATATTACACTATTATCACCATGATCGTCATGTCTTGTCTGTTCCGCAAAAAGTCTAAGATCGACAGCTACCATCCAAAACACAAATTAAATTCTTTTACAACATACTAGTTGGACACCGAGTGTTGTCACCAGAAGTATTTAAAACGAAGATTTTTACCGATCATTTACGAAGATGACGTCGCACGAAGCAGACGCCTTAATTTCGTGATTCGTCCCTATGGCAGACCAATATTAAACAGAGCTGGGCACGGAGTTTAGTATTCGGCGTCATTTATATCTGTTTCTCTTCTTCTTTTAATTTTGTACTGTGGTAATTGTGTAAAAAGTGATAAATCTTCTGCATTGTGAAGTGTGGAATGTATGGATGCTTACATTTGCAATACAGTTAGCACTTGTAGTTATTGTTTTAGAATAATGACAATGACAATGATCCTTTATTTGACAACGGTAAAAGTTTTGGTAATAACAACCATTTTTCGAACTTGCCGTTGCTAATCTACTGATTACAGAGTTACTATCGTACTAATTGTTTTCTACTACTAAGAAGGAAAAAAAAATGTTGGGGGGAAGTGACATAGGAATTACCAACTTTACTGGTCGGGCATAATGACATGTTGTGATGTTTAATTAAAATAATATAATAAAAAATACGCACAACCTAATACGCATACATAACGCATGCACATTTGAGCACGCCACTTACTTACTTACTTACGCCTGTCACCCCTACCCGGGTATAGGCCGTCGACGAGAGACCTCCAGCAACTCCTGTCCTGTGCTTCTCCTTCGATTCTACTCCAAGTGGTTCCCAGTCTCTTGATGTCTGCTTGGAGGTCTCGACGCCAGGAGTTTCTCGGCCTACCTCTTTTCCTCTTTCCCTGGGGGTTCCATGACAATGCCTGCCTAGTGATACTGGAAGCTGGCTTTCTCAGGCTGTGACCGATCCATCCCCATCTTCTTCGCCCAATTTCATTCTCTGCTGTTATCTGCTCTGTTCTCTCCCAGAGTCTGACGTTGCTGATCTTCTCTGGCCAGTGGATTTTCAAAATTCTTCTAAGGCAACTGTTCATGAAGGTCTGTACTCTGTTGACTGTGGTTTTTGTCAATCTCCAAGTCTCTGCTCCATATAGGAGAACTGCTTTTACATTGGAGTTGAAGATCCGGACTTTGGTGTGTTGTGACAGCTCTCTGGAACTCCACACTTTTTTCAGCTGGAGAAAGGCTGCTCTGGCTTTACCGATTCGTGCTCTGACATCTGCATCAGTGCCGCCTTTTTTTGGTCTATGATGCTCCCGAGATAGGTGAAGGACTCCACCTCCTCCAACGGGGTGCCAGTAAGCAAGACTGGTTCTTCCCTGGTTGCATTCAGCCTCATCGTCTTTGTTTTCTGTTTGTGAATGGTGAGGCCCACTTGGGACGAGATGTCAGCAAGCCTCGTGGTCTTGTCCTGCATTTGTTGATGAGTGTGGGACAGTAATGCCAAGTCGTCTGCAAAATCGAGGTCGTCAAGCTGTGTCCACAGTGTCCACTGTATTCCACTTCGTCTGTGCTCTGTGGTCATCTTCATGACCCAGTCTATGGCCAGTAGGAAGAGGAACGGAGACAGCAGACACCCCTGCCTGACACCAGTTCTGACCTGGAGCTCCCTGGTGAACTGCCCTTCGTGGATCACGCGACATGTCACCTTGTCATTCTCTTTCTCAAGGCGTGCCTGCTTCTTTCTTTCCTGGTGTTTTTCAAACGCCTTCTTGTCATCTTCTATGACCAGCTCTTTCGTCTTTCTCATGGCAAAAAGCAGCACACAGCGCACACTGGTCCTTTATGGGGGCATGAAAAGATAAGTTATATTCAGTGTTAAAAACCTGTCTGTATTTCTTTGTTGACACTGGTTGACGGGCGGCCCTCCTCTTTGCACTGCTGTATGTACAGGTCGTGCATCTTTTTCACCGTCAATCCGGGCTGTAGATACTTGCGTTGAGAGTCTTTCCTGGTATAATGTGACTCTACAGCGGGGAAGGACTCGATGTGTTTTCTTACCCCTTCAAAAGCTTCTTCATTGGCCTTGTTGTATGGCTTGCCACTTCCTCGGCGTTCCTTGCCAGTGAAAGCTCCGTTCGTGCTATTCTTTAAAGCATGGTCAACATAGGCTTCACCAAGTGCCAGTGTCGCCAAAAAGAACATCTTGCAGACACGTCGCTCTTGACCATCAACAATAAAAAACAAGGTGCGGCATCTCTGGCGTTTCTTGCTGCACCCAAAATACGGACAGTCTCTCTTTCTCTAACATGAGCACAAACAAAGTCTTTTTGGCGTTCGTAAGTGTCTAAGGCATAAAATGTCTAAAAGAAGTCTTGCCGATACTCCTCTGAGATACGATTATTGCAGTCGTATCTGCACTTGCTACAGTCGGTCTGCTGGACACGTTTGGGAGGAACAGTCTTGCCAGCCTGAGATATATACTCTTTCCCTTGCAAATGCAATGATTTTCTTACGTTTTGTTTCCATGCTTCTGGTTTAGATTTTTTCTTCCTGGAAAGATTTTTCTTAGGAGGCGTTTGGAAGAACCCTTGTTTCCTGGGTGTGACATTTGTTTTGTCCTTTGACTGCTGTTTTGTTGGGGTGGTGTTCACACTGTCGTCCATGGTAGGAAAACTCAGCCCTTCCCCCAGGCTTTCCCCATCGGTCAGATTGTGGTCTTCATTTGGCGTCGACTGGTGAGTGGGTTGGAAGTCCTCAGCCTCACCATCAGAGTCAGAGTGAATACAGACGTCACCCTGAGGCCCTGGTGTCTGCTGTCTGGCGTCGACTGGTGAGTCGGTTGGAAATCCTCAGCCTCACTATCAGAGTCAGAGTGAATACAGACGTCACCCTGAGGCCCTGGCGTCTGCTGTCTGGCGTCGACTGGTGAGTGGGTTGGACGTCCTCAGTCTCACCATTAGAGTTGGAGTGAAGTCTCACCATCAGAGTCAGAGTGAATACAGACGTCACCCTGAGGCCCTGGCGTCTGCTGTCTGGCGTCGACTGGTGAGTGGGTTGGAAGTCCTCAGCCTCACTATCAGTCAGAGTGAATACAGACGTCATACTGAGGCCCTGGCGTCTGCTTTCTGGCTGGTCTGTGGCAAGTGTCGTAGTGAGACGGCTCGTGAGCAATAAAGGCCAGTGTGATTGGTTCCGCCTGTTGACAAGCTATGGCAGCGGTGCTACCGCAGGACGGCATAAAGTCTAGGACAGATTTGAACAAATTGCTTGTGTACATACGGACACTCTCTGGGACCAGTCAGCCAACACCCGTGGCAGAAAATCTGCGGCATCATTGCTCCACTTCCCAGGCTGTCGCAGTTCACTGACATTCGAGAGGAACCTCATGAATATGTCATTTTCATCATCTCTGTCTACTGGAGCAATGAAGGAAACACAAGTTCCATAATTGTCCTCAAGGTATTCACACAGACAGTTCCCCAGTTCCTCCCCTGATATCTCATCTAAATGGAAGGCGGAGGCTTCGAAAAAACAGTTTCCATCAGGATATATTTCTGTTTGAATCAATCCATTGGCTGTCCAGGTGGGCTTGGTGTACTGCAACATTTTTCTCTCTTTCTTTTGTGTGTGCTAAACTTGCAGCTTGCGCCCTCATCATATCACTCTGTCGTTTGGTCTTTCGACGTCGTTTTCTGCTGGTCCGTTGGGCTTCTTCGACTGAGAAGCTATTGAGATATACGCTGTCTTCAGCACTGCTCGGGTCCATGATGTTCACACCGGGTACTGATCTACAAGAGAAATGATATTGGTTCCGATCAGATACAGTTACATTATGAAAATGAAGACACATTTGAATGGTTTTGTTTTTAAAGATACTGCTATCCATTATACGCATTGTTGCAACAGATAGTATTGTTTGCCAGTCAGGCTTAAGTTATCATTATCCACAACGAGGTAATGACCCGACCCGGCATCCATACATTCCACACTTCACAATGCAGAAGATGAATAACTAATAAATTACAACACTGCCAATAAGGTGCAAGCAAATTAATGATTAACAGACTTGCTTTTTTGTCATATTTTTGCTGACATTTTAAGTTGCAAATCATGGGCAATGGCCAAACCTACTAAACATAGCCAGGATCCCAAAAACATGTACACAACTTTAATATATATATATATAACGGTAAAGTTTTCGGGAACGTTGGATTTGGGAAGCTTAACATCTACTCGTATATATATATACAAATTATTTTTCTCACATTTCAAGTCATATTTGGCATCAGCATGTGTCTTTTGGTGAAATTGCAAAATACCAGATTTCTGCATGAAGTGGAAAGGCATGTTCCCAAACAGCTGTTGTGGACATATGTTCCCGAAAACAACAATTTATGTGTATATATATATATATATATATATATATATATATATATATATATATATATATATATATATATATATATATATATATATATATATATATATATATATATATATATATATATATATATATATATATAAACAGTCGTGAAATACTTACAATGTGAAGAAAGGATCCACAAACACCACGTTACACTTTTATTCTATGCACAACATTTTTCGCCCTCTCAGCGAGGGCTTCTTCAGGGAAATGCCCAGGTAACAGGTAACTAGGTAACAAAACATAATTTACGTGTGAGAATGTAATGCGTCAAAATAGATACAGATTGTACACGCATGCACTTTCAAATTCTAAATTATCGTAATACTTTTACATATATAGACTAAGGTACAAAAGCACGTGCACAAGTTCGTGATATTAGTCCGTCATTACTGATGACATGAAACTTTTATGAAACAAGAGTATTGACACGCAGTGTCCGGAGGAAGAAATGTCGCAATGAAATATTTATAATAATTACGTCATCATCAACATTGACACCATCATCATTAGTAGAATTTTCAAACGTGCAGTCAAGAAAAATCTAAAATTCACACACACAATTACGCTGAGGTGGAAGCCCTGGTCCGTGCTGCAAACACCCTTAGTGGCACTGCAGATCCTGATGCCCAGATTGTCTTCCTGACTGATGCCATGTCTGTCCTTGAGGCAGCAACAGCAAGCAAACTGCCACGTCTACAAGAGGCACTGCAAAACATCAAGTGCACCAGACTGGTGCTGCAGTGGATCTCTTCACACTGTGGCATCTACGGCAATGAAGAAGCTGACAGAATGGCAAAAGTGGGCGCAGAGAAAGAACAAGACGAAAAATGGATTTTGCTGGTGCAGAAGGCAGCCCTTATTGTCACAAAAGTCACAGATATGTTGATTGGTCATCTATCTATCTATATATATCCCGTAGTCTTGCCGACCGTTGGGGCACCACTGATGACTTAACAACCAACTCCCTCCATTCCTCTCTGTTCTCTGCCATTCTCAGCGTATCGCCCAGCTTCAGTCCTGTCCACTCTGAGATCTTTTCCTCTCCTTCGTCCTCCTTGCACAGTGCCTTGCAGGATTGTTTTGGCAAGCCCTGCTGAACGTGTGACATGCCCATACCACTTCAGTTTGCGTTTTCTCACAATGGCTAATAAGTCTTCATAGGGCCCGATGGCTTGCCTGATTCTGCTTCCCACTTCCTCGTTTGTGATGTGATCTCTGTATGAGATGCCAAGCAGCCTTCGAAAACATCTCATTTCAGTGGCTTGTATCCTCCTTTCAAGGTCTGCTGTGGCAGGCATACAAGAACACTGAGATGACTAAGGAGCGCATCAGCAAAAACAGGTGTTAATCGTCAGGCATCTTAGTATCAAGTTTGTAAATAGTACTTTTGAAAAAAGGTCCGAAATGGCTTTTTGTGATCTATTTCCTAATAACTTGACTTTTTCAAGAGGTAATCCAAATTGGTATGTATAGAAAGATCTAACCATCGGGTATGATACAGTCTACTCCACGTACAACAAAAGCAGATATAGCAGCACTGTTTTAAAGGTCAAAACAGAAGTGTTTCAACGTAAACTACTTTGTTTATAACAAACACCGGATATTACGTTACAAGAACAATTGCTGGTGCTTATAACATGAGTTTACTGTATGTCTGGGTTTGAAGTTGTGAATAGCATTTGAGAAAAACAAATGTGCTCAAAATACAGCTACTTTTAACTTATTTCCTCATCCACTGTGACTTTGACTTTCAGGTAAGTCACTGAAAATGCCATGTTAAGAATGGTCTTGCCAAAAGGTATCCCTGTGGGTTCTCTGAGAAAATGCCAACTGTAAAGTTACCATGGACAGACGACCACTTACATATCCGACTTGAGCCACAAGTGGCAGAATTGTCCAAGTCGTATTTGACACATTTTCATCAGGGATTGATTCTGTAGGTCTCTTCTGTCAGATGCACTATTTTTGCTTTAGTGTAACTGGAAACACAGTTTGACATACCAGGAGGGGACATGGCAGAGGTGTAATCACATCAATGCATTCATCTGGGTGGCTTGGACATGGAGCGTTCGACTTCTGTCCAAAAGGTTGTGGGTTTGAATCCATAACCCTATCCAGTGTCTCATGTTTAAAATCACCTTTGTAGTGGACAAAAGAAGTTAAGCCCCAATTGTTGTAAGAATAGAAATGATGTGAATATGCACGCAGCCACCACTACTGTTCACAGCACCAGTGGCCTCGTAATACTGGAGATTGCATGTTCAGGGAGGCCAATCATATCAGTACATTCATATTCTACATTAATTATTTACAGAAATTATGACGTTTCAATAAGACAGCACAACAAAATAAGAGGACTTTGAATATAGCAACTGACATATGGAGTCAACAATTATGTTCTACAGAATATTCACACAAGTTTTCATGTGTCTGTAAAAACTGCACAACAGTTAAACATTAGCGTTTAGGGCTTAACATCTTGTCCACCATAAGACATAAGAGGCACTAAACTTCCATCACCGATGACAGTCCCATTTCAATTTACATTAATTGTGCCAGGGGCGGGAGCATCTAAATGTTGGACACTGTTGCGCCAATGAACACCAATGCTTGATGACTCGGACATCTGCACACACACACAAATTCAATATGCAATCAAGTACAGGAATGAACAACAAGAAGTGCTCTAAGTGTTCACTTGTTCAACATGTCGTTAGCACCACCCATCCAGTAGATCGGACAATACCGTTTCTGAAAATCTTTCCTATTGAACAAGTGAAAGACGAGAGTGAACTGAATGTTGGAACTATCTTTGTTGGCCTGAATTCACGCAAAGGCTAGGAAGGCGGTAAATATATAATTGTAATTAATCACTGACCATGAGAGAGAGAGGAGGGGGAGGGTGGGAGAGAGAGAGAGAGAGAGACTGAGGGGGGGGGGGAGAGAGAGAGAGAATGAGAGAGAGAGTGGAGAGATAGAGGATGAGAGAGAGAATCTGGGAGAGAGAGAGAAGGGGATAGATTTCCCTTTTTCTGCCTCACTGACTTTGGTGAAACTTTGTTCAAGTTTCTTATTTCCATCGCATGTTTGTATATTATTTTCTAAGCCTTCAGTTTTCTTGGAAATGCATGTGTGCAAGTTCTATGTTGTTGATGACGTATCAGTATATTTGTATAAAATAGATACCTTGCTAACATGATCATGTTAATAATACATGATTTTCTTATGTCATCAGCAGTGGCGTATTACGAACTTGCGCACGTGCTACCTAGAAGTTGGTGTTTTATAAATGTGTGTGGGTGTGCGAGAGAGAGAGAGAGAGAGAGAGAGAGAGAGAGAGAGAGAGAGAGAGAGAGAGAGAGAGAGAGGGAAAGAGAGAGAGAGAGAGAGGGAGATTCGTGACTAGTTGAACTTAGAAAATCTATGCCCCCCCCCTTTCCCCTCCCCCTCCCCCTTTTTTTTAGCGTTGAGGCCCTATGGTAAGAGGCACATGCATGTATATCTGTGAACATGACTTCAGCCCGTTCTGGTTTGTATGTTTTCCTGTACTCGGGAAGACCGTCGCTGAGCCGGTCAGTAAGTTAATTTTAAGACTCATTTTAAATTCAAATGGACACTAACTCAATAACTGTAGTAGTTTGTCAAGTTATATGCTATTTCAGACATCCCTAGACAACAAGGTTTTTACTGATTTCATCACGCTTTATTTAGATTTTGTGACACTTTACATTTGACTGTTGTTTCACTCTGACTCCATGGCTAATATTTTAGGAAGGTTACAAAGTAAAGTAGATTATAGCACTGTCAGGGGAGAGAAATGTGCATGATCGACCAGTGATCATAGATCTACTGTGGCCAAAGCACACAAAAAAAAAGAGATAGGAAAGAGAGGGGGCGCTAAAAAAGTGACTGAAAGCAATGCATATGGAAGCCCCCCCCCCCCCCCGAAGGGGGGCGTATCACATATCCCACTGTTCCAGCCACTCAGTGCATGGAAATTTAAATCTAGGTCCCCCCGAGGGGGGTCCAGATATTTAGCCGGTGTGGACAGCTGTTTCGGTCTTTTGTAACCTTCCTAAAATATTAGCACTGGCAGTCTCCCCTTTTCTTTTCATTTACTACTACAATATCGACTGCAACCCCTTCCCCCCTTTTGGTAGGTTCTCTTTTAGGGTGCATGGAAATTTGGCTCTAGGTGGTGGCATGGAATGTATGCCCTTGCAGACACCACAGTAAAATGTGGTTGTCTTTGCAGGTAGGCAGAAATTCCTGCCTCCTCCAGTATCGCCGATGGTGTGCTGAAGAGGTCGCCGAGACCGAAACAGCTGTCCACACCGGCTAAATATCTGGACCCCCCTCGGGGGGACCTAGATTTAAATTTCCATGCACTGAGTGGCTGGAACAGTGGGATATGTGATACGCCCCCCTTCGGGGGGGGGGCTTCCATATGCATTGCTTTCAGTCACTTTTTTAGCGCCCCCTCTCTTTCCTATCTCTTTTTTTTTGTGTGCTTTGGCCACAGTAGATCTATGATCACTGGTCGATCATGCACATTTCTCTCCCCTGACAGTGCTATAATCTACTTTACTTTGTAACCTTCCTAAAATATTAGCACTGGCAGTCTCCCCTTTTCTTTTCATTTATATCAGGATAGTTTACCTTGAAGTCTTCAAAACTTAAAAAGGTTCCATAATTGTCCATAAGATCTCTATTCATTCGGAGACATGCACAATTTTTCTATCGAGCACAATATGTACATTATAATGAATACACATTCATTTGCAAAATCACTTAAACACTCTATCGTACATTTATTATCCACTTTTTAAATAATGTTTCAGAACATTAAACCAAAACTTGTTATATGCACACTTTTCTATCAGTATATTTGCAAACTTCCCTCCAAGCTGAAAAATGTTTACAAACATAAATGACAAGCACAAAATCCTTTTCACAAGAGAGTCATTAGAGTACAATCTTCTCACCCTGCTCACCTTCACAGATGAGAGAAATGAGTAAATATCGACCATTTTCAAACCACCTTGCTCGAAAAGGGAACAAGCTTGAGATTTGTTAACCTTTCCCCTTTTATTGTTCCATGAGAACGAGAAAAATAATTTATTTACTTCCATCAGAAAAGTGTCTGGTGGATCTGGAATATTTAAAAAATACCTGTACAATTTTGGACAATGCAAGGGTTTTTATAACAATCACGTTTTCATAAGGTGTCATAGTTTATTTCCACAGTATCTTCATTATCAGTAGAAAAGGTTACTCCCAAAACTGTAAATATACTTGGGTTACACAATAGATTCAAATTTCGCATAAATCGTTTATTTGAATATTTCCTTGACCCAACCCATACAACATGCGTTTTGTCGTAGTTTATTTTCAGCCCTGACCTAACAGCAAACCTTTTAAGGGTTGCTGTGCATTCACAAAAAGACTTTTCATCGTCATCCAAATACAAAGTGGTGTCGTCTGCAAACTGGGACAACAGAATATTGATATTTCCAATATTGATACCTTTAATATTCTCGTTTTGTCTAATCATAATGGACAGAACTTTTGCCACAATTAAGTACAAGTATGGCGATGCGGGGTCCCCTCGACTGACTCCTCTGCCTACACTGAACCATTTAGAGTATCGTCCATTTATAGAGACACAAGCACTGATATCTGTGTAAAATGTTTTAATCCAGAGTTTGATACTGGGATCGAAGTTAAATAAATCTAGTGCTTTAGCAATAAATGACCACGACACACTATCGAAGGCCTTCTCAAAGTCTATCAGGAGAAGAAGGCCAGGGATATGATGCTTCTTTGTTGCTACTAGCACATCGTACAACAGTTTGATATTCTCTCCAATATACGGTCGTTTTAGGAAGCCATTTTCGTCGTCATGTATGAGGCCAGGAAGGACAGACTTCAAACGTTCCGCTATACAGGCGGAAGCAGTTTTATATGATTTATGTAGTAATGTTATTGGTCGACAGTTTTTGACGTATTTCTTAACCTTACCTTCTTTAGGAATAGATGTTATTATACCCTGCCTTTGGGTTATTGACATGAGCCCTACTTCAAAAGCATGGTTAATAGATCTAACCAAAAACACACCGATATCATTCCAGAAATATTTATAAAATTCATTTGTAAAGCCATCTGAGCCTGGACTTTTATTTTGCTTCATGTTTTTTAGAACGTACAGGGCTTCTCTGCCTAATATAGGACCTTCAATGCCGTCACTCTCATCTTGTGGTAAACGTGGAGCAGTAACAATAGATGGCAAGTCAGCAACTATCACATGGTTAGGTTTATACAATGTTTCATAAAAACACTTTGTTTCTTCAATTATTTGCACAGGATCAAACATTAATTCACCGTTGTCCTTCTCAATACAGTCCATTGAATTATGTGTGTAATGACGTTTCTCAAGGTGACCAAAGTATCTCGTTGCTTTCTCACCCTCACAGATCCATCTGGCTCTCGAACGAACTATCATGCCATCAATTTTCTTTTTTCTAATAGTTTGTATTTCATCTTTTAATGTCTGGAGACCTTGTGAGTTAACGTCACGTAAATTCTTTCCTTACTTGTAAATTTAACTTTCTAGTCTCTTTTCTTGATTGTCTTCTTCTTTTTTCTTGAATGAGGCATACGAGATACTTCTCCCCTGATCTCCATAAGTATCATTTCAAAAAACAAACTTTCATCAATGGTTAGTTGAAAATCCTCATTGTTAATTGTATGTACATTGTCAAAATTATAGACAAGTACCCCACATTGTTTCTTTAAGGTTCACCAAAACCTGTTTTACAGAATCATCATAGACTTTGTTTTTTA
Organism: Semisulcospira habei; assembly: GCA_036245525.1. Classification (NCBI taxonomy): domain Eukaryota; kingdom Metazoa; phylum Mollusca; class Gastropoda; family Semisulcospiridae; genus Semisulcospira; species Semisulcospira habei. The sequence continues at coordinate 125,283,178 of BTPG01000003.1, read as the reverse complement.
ACAAACAGTTGTGAATTTCCAATAGTATTTATAGGCTTCTGCTGTCGTAATCCCTCAGCCAGTTTCGACTGGTAAGACGAATTCTTGTATGTAGTAGAAAATGTTTCCATACCTAACAGCGACGGCATCGCCACTCAAACTGGCTTTGAACAGTTAGTCTCGTCCCCTACCAGGATCACAAAAACAACAGCAGCACTCATTGATCATATTTACACCAACCCTTAGTGTGTCCAATGTTAGTGTTTCTGATCTCAGCATCAGTGATCACTTTCCAACTGTGTGTTCCTGGTCAACAAAACTGCCAGCGCATCCTAAACACGGACACACAACAATAACGTATCGATCTTTCAAAAGGTTTGATCAGTTGGCCTTTCTATCAGACCTTAATCAAACTCAATTTAATGTCGTGCAGAACGAAACCGACCCTGAGAAAGCTTTCGCTGTCTTTTATGAACTTTTCACTGGCGTGCTTAATAAACACGCACGCTTACGACAGAAGCGGGTAAAAAAAAACACACATTACCTCCTTGTCTAACGCAAGAAATAGTCCAAGCCATGAAACTAAAAATTGACTTACACAGGCAAAAGCAGTTTTACGAATATTTAAAAAACAACAACAACAACAACATAACCGCGTCAAGTCAGGGCTCAAAAGTCTTTCTTTGAACGTATGATTAAAGAAGACCGAGGTAATGCCGCACTCTGGTGCACAATTAATCTCGTCACCCGATGTAGCAACAAGAAATCGACAGCCATTTCTCCTAGCATTACTGCAGACACCTTTAACAAACATTTTCTGTCTGTTGCTGAGTCAGTCACACCCTCTCATGACAACACGCCGTACACATGCCCTGAGGCACTACTTAACTTCTGCAAGCAAAAGACTGATGAAAAAAAAACTTCTCTAGACCGCCTCTAGCTGTGTACTAATCGGGTCATTAGCAAACAAAAAATCATCGGGTCCTGACGAGATTAGCCCTAAAATCCGCAAACTTTCCCTTCCCTATATAGTAGAATCCTTAACAGATATCTATAATTTATGCATTCAACAAAACATTTTTCCGGCTCAACTGAAGCAAGCTAAAGTATACCTTTATCAAAATCAAAAGATCTAACAGATGTTAATAATTACAGACCCATTTCATTATTATCCAGCCTAGCCATACCTCTCGAGAGACACATACTCCCAGTATTTAGAAAACCGCGGTCTTCTGCACTTATTCCAGTCCGGCTTTCACCTAAAACACTCATGCCACACAGCACTAATTAGACTGTTTTTTTATACATGGCTAACTTCCATGAATAACTCTCAAATAACTGGTTCAATATTGATCGACTTTAAGAAGGCGTTTGACCTTGTAAACCACGACATTCTTTTAGCGATTGTGTCCATAATCTGATCAGGTGAACATGAGTCATGGAGTTGAGTATCATCTGCTAATGCATGATGTGATATAGAGAAACGGTTAAAGACACTGGCCAGTGGCTGAACATACAGGGTAAAAAGGACTGGTCCAAAAACTGAACATTGTGGTCGCCAAAGTGCACGGTGGATGGGCTGGATACCTTATCATTAACAACTATGCATTGAGTTCTGTCTGTCAGATAAGATCTAAACCACGATAAAGCAGTCTCATGAATGCCATACACAGAATAGAGACGTTGTAGCAAAATGTCATGGTCAATCGTATCAAAGGCAGCAGATAGGTCTAACAGTGCAAGAACAGATACTTTGCCATCATCAAGAGCCTCGAGAAGGTCATTCAAAAAATTTTCAAGCGCAGTTTTAGTGGAATGACCTGCACGGTAAGCAGAGTGATTGGGACTAAGAAGATGATTCACGTTCAGATGGTCGAGAAATTGCAACAACACAACCTTCTCAACGATCTTAGAGCGAAAAGGGAGGTTTGAGACAGGGCGGTAATTCTGTAGATTGGTAGGGTCTAGAGAGGGCTTTTTTTTTTTTTTAGCAAAGGTTTAACAATGGCGGGCTTGAAATCCGACGGAAAAACACCAGACCTCAGGGACTCGTTGATAACGTTGGTCATGACTGGAAGCACAACATCAATACACTCGTACAGCAATGGAAGTGGGCTATTAAAAAAAAATCGTATTCTAGAAACGTAATGAAAATCCATCCATTTTAAGCTCACGGTATGACGTCACCAGATTTTATAAACTGCGTAAATATGAAGTGCACATATATTACTGTAAATGTTTTAGCATACAAAAAGTCTTCTGTTTGTGTTTAATTCCACTAATCATGAAAGGAAGTCCATCAGAACACCACACCTAAAACATGGTGCCACATTCATAGGGTTGGAATGCTGTGACGTCATCACGTATATAGAAAAGAAAAGAATACAATAAAATGTATTATTTTCTGAATGCCCGATAAATGACAAACACGCCGATACCAAATAGCTTTAATGTCCACTCTAGTACCCCTACCCCAAAAAGTATGACCCCTATAGGTTCAGTCAAACTCAGTGGTATCTTCGATACGGTGTTTATTTATGGCAAACACCTAGGAAGCTATGTAGTTTTGGAAAGACTTTCAGACAAACATAGTCTCCGATCCCCGGCAGAAGAGTGGGGGAGGGGGAGGGGGGGATGGCGGGGAAGGATGCATATAGTAATGACAGTTGTATGTATGTGCAGGTGGGGCACAGTTTGCGATGATGGCTGGGGACTGGAGCACACGCGGGTGGTGTGTCGGCAGTTGAGGTACGAGTACAGCACTCCGAGCTATCAGGCCGCCGGCACGGAGTACGGGCTTCCCGTCCTGCTGGATGACGTGGTTTGTTCGGGAAGCGAGAGCAGGCTGGACCAGTGTGGACACGCCGCTTGGGGCTCCGAGAACTGTAACAACGAGAACGTTCGAGTCACATGCGGTACGCATAGTCAGCGGCAGTAGCCCAGTTCGTGTCAGTCAGACCAAAGAGTATATACGCTATACTCTCAAGGCAGGCAGCCAGGCAACTATTTACCCAAGCGTAAGCTTTTTGCTTTGACTAAACCGAAACAACCAATCAGTTAAATACAGTCAACGAGTCATGTTCACGGTCTTGCCACACACTGGTGTCGTACTGGTCGAAGAGGAGAAAAATCAGGAATTCCCACTTCAACTACAAGATCGTGCAGAGCTGAAGAACCTCAACGCGTGGCGACCAGGAACAACATGGTAATTATACATTTGAAATCTGAATATTGTTTGCATTTTCTTGTTTAGTGGCGTGCTGCTTGGGTTGATGAATTTAGTTATGTAGCTGGAGGTTTAAAAACTAATATTTTATTATAATTTACATGCAGTTTTGTGTTTTGTTTTATGCTTTCTGCTCTATGCAGGGAAACTACAGAGAAAGGTAAATTTTGATTGTGATTCTTTTGGACAAATTTTATTTGTAAAAACCATTTTATTTTTTTCTGTGTGTGTTTGCAGATTCTGTACTTATCCCATGTTGGAGGCTTGGACTTTAAAGATTGTGTAGGGAGGACAATGCCCTTTTTGATGAGGACAAGTCAGTGTCTGGATATTGTACAACCTCACTGGAAAAAGGGGAAAGAAGCCTTCAGCAGATTGTGTAACTTGCACAACGCAATCATTGGTAAATTATAATTAAGTAATTAATGCTCTGTTTTATTCCTATTAAAACAAGATGGGATAAAGCATAACCCACAAAGTCCCTTCTATATGAGTGCTGTCCTCGCTTTTGTCTTTGATCTGATTCTGATGTTGAATTATCTCCTATTGAAAAAGTCTCACAGATCTGCCAATGCGTCAGTGAGTTCTATAAATAATGCATCAGTGCGCGAGCACGACTTGGCCCCGGTAGCTGGACTCACAATCCAGGGGAAAAAATGGATTTGTTCAATAGCATGTCCGTTGAAAGGTCCTGGTAAATCAAAGTGGCACAGTTGGAGTGCGCCTGAGTTGATCAGTGTTCAGGTCGTACTCAATAGGCAATAGATTTCCCTGTCCTCCATAACCCGCCCGTCAGGGCCGTCCATGATCACCTCGGTGCTGTGGACGTTAAACCCGAACTAACCAACCAACCACGACTTGTGACCCAGTTTCTCGGCTCGCCTGGAACAAACTAAGTGGCCAAACTGAAACAGCCGTGTGACGCGTCGGTCAAGACATACGCGTCACGCGGCTGTTTCAGTTTGGCCACTTAGTATGTTCCAGGCGAGCCGAGAAACTGGGTCACAAGTCGTGCTCGCACACTGAGGCATGAGCGAGTCTCTCAGCTGTCAGGCTAGCTGATGAGCGGGCTTCCTGCTAGGCGCAGTACAGCAGGGAAAATGACTACCTTTTGTTTTAATGACTTTCTTATTTACTGTTCAAGTGTGTGATGCAAAACTTTGTGAGATCTGTTTTTTTCTCTTTATTTCCACCTTATCCTGCTGGCTACTGGTTTGTCACAACTATAGTGTGTTTGGTGTCAGTGTGTTGGGCAGAATGTCCGCTTTTAAACAAACAAAGCTTTGCATCACACACTTAAACGGTAAATGAGAAAGTCATGAAAAACAAAATGTAGTCATTGTCCCTGCTGTACTGCGCCTGGAACAAACTAAGTGGCCACTTCTAGCGCTGGGCCAAACAGCCGAGGTGATTGATTTGTCAAACATCATTTGTCATGACGCAAGTTTTAGTTTTTACGTATTCATTTAGTTTTACATGATATGAGTTTCACTTTCACTTCATAGTCTTGAGAAAATTGTGTCAAAACTAGAACTTCATAGTACAATTTCAGTCTTGCTATAATTTGTGTGAAAGCAGGTTGACTTTACCTAACTACATGATATACCTAAGTACACTGGTCACCTGCATCCACTTCTTAAAGCGCGTCGATGTGTGTGTGCGTGCATGCACGCGCGCTCCAAACATCTCCAAGAGGCGCCTGGAGTGCGCATGAGGATCTATTCCTCCTGGAAATGCGCGCATGAAGTTTGTGCGAGAGAGAGGGCCACTCGTGCGAGAGAGAATGCCGTCATATTTTAGAGCTCATTCAGATGTTGGAGCCTGCACTGCAGGGAGTTAGCACTTTATAAATATAATTATTATTATATTTAGAGTATTATGTCAGTATCTACGTAGTGATGGAGTTGCCTCTTTTACGTCACCGCCACTGTCTGACTTTCTCTAGAAGTAAAGTTTTTTTTAGTGTTTTAATGCCTTTCTGAAAAGAATTAATTTTTACTAAAGAAGTTGAAAGGATGAAAAGCTGGCTAACAAACTTATCCAATGTCTTTCTCCAAAATGGGATCAAACCATTCAAGTGACTGCATGGATATTGCAAAACTGGCCGAAGTGAGTCTTTGTTTTGGGTCATCTGTCAGATGGTTTTTAGTTTTAGCCATTGCCCGTCATGAAACATGCATCAATTGGTATTTCTCTGAGACTAAGCAAGCCACAGTTTTCTGTAAATGTTCAGACTTGGCCCAAGGGTACTTTCTAAGACCACAGTATAAACACCAATTTCAGTGACCTCTCTTAAAGGTCAACTCTACAGGATTCAGTAATCAGACATGCATTTTATTTTCAGATGGTGTGAGAAGGTGCCATCACCATGGCAGTGCAACAGACATAGACCACGTTTTAACTAAATGGCTTACTCAGTTACTGGATCAATTGATCTCGATGGGAATAAGCAGAGGAGGGAGGCGGCAAAGCGAGCACACACACACTGACAGTGAATTAGTATAGTTTTAGTTTCTCTGCAAGCTGCTTAACCCTCTGGCTATCAGTACTGCTTGGTATTGTGATGATTCCGGTAGGAATCATTGCGACTTATAGTGCAATACAGACAGCCTGACATTGTGATGATTCCTGCAGGAATCATTGTGACTTATAGTGCAATACAGACAGCCAAAGGGTTAATCATACCTGTTGTCATCAGATTTATCATATTAAGTAGAAACTAGAATGTAGTGCATGTTTTGTGATTTTATGAAAACTACAATTTCTTTTGTTATGAAACGTTATAAAATATATGTTGTGTAATGGTTATATATGGTATAGATCTGTCATTTCTGTCTACCATCTTAGAATTTTTAATTACCTTTTTTCCGGTCAAAGCAACATCAACTTCAAGCATTGGACATTAATTTCAACTAAATTGTCCATGTCAGAAGAAAATTAAACTAATTTTGATTGCAATATTAAGTTTCATTCTGATTCAAATATTCAGTTTGCTACACTGTTAAGTCAGTCCGGCCAAGATGCTTGTAAACATATTATTGTTTATTTTTACAAGTATAATCTGCCTGATCACTTAAGCTTGCCTCATGTTTCTTTGTTGTTCCACATAACATTTTAATAAGACATGCACATGTTTTGTAACCATCTGTTGCAGAAGTGTTTGTTTGAAAAGTGATGGCAGCTACTGGCTAGTTTAGGGCTTTCAAGCAACGTAGAGCAAACCTGCTTTTAGTTGCAAGTTATTAAAATGCTAACTGGCTGCATGCATGAACTTTTACTCCCCCCCCCCCCTCCCCATTACATTTAAGGTTTTATTTGATACTATTTTTAACCCATTACATCCAGAGGCTGATTTTGTCAGATTTGCTTATTGTCCTATGAAGGCTACATTACAAATTTTGCGACAGATTAACCATTTTAGTTTATGGGTAGTGCCAGAATAGCTTGATGTCTCAGGTGCCAAGCTATTCTGGCACCATCCTTGAATTATCATAGTCAAATTAATTTCAAGCAGGTGTGTATTAGGATGAAAAGGGTTAATAAGGACAAGTCATATGAGATTCTCTTCTTGTCTCTCATAACCAATGTTTGTGCCAAATCCTGTATGTTTAGGAGGAAATTTAGTCTCCAATCGAATTATGTCAGTATATTCTGTTAGTCTGTATCAAAGTTATTTATGGGCGCAGGTAAAAAATGTGCTGTGTACAAAATCTGTTATGTTTACAGATCCTATTGCCAGTACCTGAACATCTGCATGTATGTACATTCATAGATGGTTTTTGTATGTCATGTATCAGAACAATTGTTTTGTTAATTCAATAATTGTGGGCATTTTTATTTCTTTTTTACATTTTGTGTATTGTTACAGACAGGTTTCTTTTTTGTGTGCGGAGGGGGGGGGGGGGTAATTAATCCATTGAATCCTGCCTGAGGGTGATTTTTGTAAACTTCAGATTGCCCTGTGAAAGGTATGTTATGGGTAAGGATATATAGATCAACCATTTTAGTTCAAGGGTGGTGCCAGAGCTGTGCACCAAGCTGTTCTGGCACTATTCTTGAGATATCATGGTCAAATTATTTCAGGCAGTAATGTATCAGGATGGAAAGGGTTAAATGAGATAATCATTGTCCTTAATTATTCCGTATAGTTAGTGTTTTCTTTTCATAAAACTGAAAATCGGATTAAACTTGTGCATCACTGTGAATCTGAGTTCAGGTCTTTCTTTTTAAGTTGTGTTTTGAGGAAGGTGTTACATATTTTGATGAACGTTTGATTTGATCTTGCCATGCAAAGGGAAAATGGCAATTGTGCAGGCCTAGTGTTGGCTCATAATGAAGCTAACTATCAGATTTATATATGTTTGCATGATGGTCTTTTTCCTCAGATGACTGAAAGCTGGATTAAATTACCAATATCCAAATCTGGGACAATACTATTCATGTTGGAAAAAGGTTGGCAGAATATTTGCTACATGTTGGCACCAGAATGGATTAAGCATGGCACTATATTGGCAGCCAATATTCACCATCCTGGCCCTAGGATGGATCCATCTTGGCACTATATTGGCAGCCAATATTCACCATACTGGTTCTAGGATGGATCCAGCTTGGCACTATATTGGTTGTCAACATTCACCCGATATTGGGCCAACAATGGATCCAGCTTGGCAGCCAACATTTACCCGATATTGGGCCAACAACGGGCAAATTTGCGCTTCCAATATTGGACCAATATTGCCAACCATATATCGGCCCAATATCTGAGCCAATATTGGGCCAACATTGGACCTATATTGGTGTGCTGGCTGGGTAGTCATCATCTGTACTACGCAGGTCTAGCCACAGTGCATACTTGTTTGTCAGGTATTGCCCTATCCTAACGTCATACAGATGTAAATCTTTACACGCCATGTTTGCTGGTTTATCTCTATGTCTTCCACCCACAAAATACTTTGTGATTTAATCATAGTGTTGATAAGGTTGCATTCCCGAAGCATACACGTGATTTGGACGGCCTTCGATTGTACAAGATAAATGTGTAATCTTAGGATTGTAAAATTTTGTCTGAGTCCCTTTTGTATGGGCTCACTGGTTCAACAAACAACATAAGAATACCTTTCAGTGACCTGGCAGGTGTGTTAAGTTTATGTTCCACATCGGGTTGCTTTTGTCTTTATGCATTAAACTATGCCTAATCACCCGGTCATAATAAATCAGCAGTCTTGACTGGTACTGATTTTGAATGAGTCTGGCTAGTTCAGTGTGTGTGACAATTTCGTATTCCAAAGAGATGTTAGAGATCTTATATGTTGCGTCTGTGGCAGATGATTTTATAACTTTGGAGTAGTCATTAAAGGATCAAAGCTCAGTCATTCAGTGTTCCTTGGTAATAAGGTAAATGCGCTGTCAAGATTTCAAACTCAAGTGAAATGTAAAATCGGGTTCCGTATGTTTCAGCTAATATAACGTCCTTGGCTGCTGTGGTTGTTTTGTCTCCAGCATCGATTCAAAGTTTAGTAATATTATCTGACTGTATGCCTCGATAAATACGATCCTCTCGTTCTTCTCTTGTGAGCCAAAGATCTTTGTAACAGTAGAACACATCAGCATCAGCAAGACTAAACACTTCCTAACTTTTGGTTTTACTTTAATAGTTCTTATAATTGCTCTGCCAAGATTGTTAACTAGTGTTCTGTTCACTTCTGCATCTGATGATAGTTCAATATTAAAAGCAAGGCGTGCAGTACCTGGAACAATAACGTCACTGGGACCTAGGTTTGGAAACTTAACTTTTAAGGGTTTGGTTTTGATCTATGGTACTTGGATTGTTTGTAATGACGATTGATTGTCTAATGCCCTTAACACCAAGAGGCTCACATAGTTTTCTATATGGGTCTAACTTCGATCCATAAGATGATGTCATTTTATTATGCAAAAATCAAAACTTTTAAATTAATAACAACAATGGCCACGGGAGGATTTAATCATGAAGATTTTGAAATGGATGTCTCAGATACTAGTATCACAGATATGACAGATATGACTGGAATGGTAACTACTTCTAGTATGTATCACGAACTGTTAAAAGACAAAGTAAACTCATTTTATGACAGTGTTGGGGCACACCCAGATGTAATAGATCCTAATCAGTTTGAATATGATAAAGGTCACTTATTTGTAAAGACTGTTGACAGAGGGAAAGTGTATCTAACCCATAAAAATAGCCCTGCTAAGTTTAGAGCTTTAAGTACAATCAAAACTGATGTAGGTGGTGAGGCAGCACTGCAGCGTTACCTTGGTGTTGGTACTAATAAGAAGTTAACCCCTAGACTGGTCAGTACCCTTCACGACACACAAACAAGATTACCAATGGGGCAAGATATTGAAATGGCAGCAGTAACAAGACTACCAGAAATAGCAAACACAGTGATACAAGAAACCTCATTTACTGAAGGTCAAATAAATGAAGTTATGAAAACAATAGAAGACCCGCCTTTGTCAATGCGAGAGATTATGGGCTTGGATAAATCACTGCAGTCAATCAGAGGTGAGATGGTGAATAATGTAGCCAAAGTAGGTGAGCTTGATAAACACATAGAACGTGAAAAAGAGAAACTGGCTACCGCAGACAATGGGAATCTTGACACAGAAATAAAAGAAAGAATACAACACAGATTAAATGATTTGCAGATAGAAAGATCAGGGCGATTAGAAGCGATTAGTATTGGAAGAGAAAAACTGAAAACACAAGTCAACAGGATTAGAGAAACTATTCAGAAAATACTTCACGAAGACACAACTTTGGCTGAGATATTTAAAACACTTTTTAGAGAACAGGGTATCACAATTGCAAGTTTAATTACTGCTCTGGGATTTATTATCAGTACTGTTGTGTTAGCTGTCTCTGGCGGTGGTGGTGGTGGTGGCGCTCCAGCACCACCAGCACCACCAGCCCCAACTGACCCAAAAGATTTACAGTCATGGGTAAAGAAACAGTTGTCACACATATCAGACTTGCTTAAGAAATTGGCTGTGAAAGCAATGGATGCATTGCCTGGTATAATAGGCACAGTTGTCAGTTGGCTTATCAGTACAGCAGCGAAAGTAGTTGGGTTTATGGCAGAATATGTGTGGGTCTTTTTGGTGACAGTAGGAGGGTTAATGGTGGGTTATTTAATGAAACAGATAAAGAAGTAATACCCCTAATCCAGTAAGGCCTATTAGCAATGCAGTTCTCTCTGACTCATGTGTGTTTGGTGATGGTTTAGGAGATGGCGTTGTTACTGTGTGTACAGGTGCTGGGGTCAAAGCCGGGGCTGTTACTGTCTGTATGGGTGATGATGTTACTGGTGCTATTAATGGTTTTAACGGTTGTAAATGTGTGGTTGTTGCCCCCAAGTTCACAGATTGGTTGAGTCCTAATTTCTGACCAACACCAGCAACAATAATTTCATTATTATAATTTGTTATTGCCCCCATTTGGAGTTGAAGGTCAGATGGTAACATGTATAACCTGATGCCAACTACAAAGCCAACTTTCGATCTTGCATATCTGAGAACATCTTGGTAGCGTTGTATGCTTATAGGTTTGCAAAAAAACTGTTTTTGTACTTCAAATTTTCCACTCCGGTTTAAGATGTTTGATTTTGTTAGTGATTGTGCTCCTAGTAAACACCACACATATGTTCTGATAGTCTCATTTACACGTTCAACTCCCGCTTGAGTAAACCCGTCACTCTTGTCTAAGATAAATGTGGTCCAGGCATTAGACTGTTTCTGTTCTATTGAGCCTAACCAGACTTCAGATTTTAATGAGAATGAAGTGTAACCAGGGTAGTAATCTTGTGGGTATTGTCTGTGACTCATAGCATAATACAGTGTACCCATGCCGTTGTGATCATCAAGTTTTTGTGTAAAGTCATACCCGGTACGGGGGCTGATGTTAAATTCATTACATATGCGTTCAAACGCTTTCATATCCATGGGGTTGTTATACCTGTTGAAACTGGATTCAGTAGGCAGTGGGGTATGCAGTTCTGACAGTATTCTTCTAAGCTGGTAATATGTGTCGAAACGATACACAGACCTAATCAGTTTGTTTGAGTGATTCAAATGGTCTGTAAAAGAAACGCCACAGCCTGTAGTTGAACACAATATAGCAAAGTTAAGCTGGTTTTAAAACATCTGTAGTGGACTTGCTGTTGAATCATCTGTAATTGGAGGGTTTAGGTAATGATCAAAAGGGTTGTTTTTTTACTTGAAATAAATCTTGTTCAGACACAGCTATATCGAACTGATTTAGTTGAATTATTTTCTGTTCATAAGTTGGTGCAACATTTTACTTGGCATCCACATTAAATTGAAATGCGTTTATAGTGACTCTTGTTGGTGATTTAAATTCCATTCTTCTTTTTTATGAGATAATAAAAATGTTTATTACCTTAACAAATCTTGACAAGCAAACCAGTGTGGTTAACTAATGGGATTGACAATCGTGATGGTAACAAGGCTGTAGCTATCCATGAAATGTTTTACACTGTAAAGTGGTTTAATGTAACAGATGACGGTGAATATTCTGTACATGGAACTATAGGTCGTACAAGTTGGGGCGCTAATCACTTACAGCCTGGGTACTCCGACTTTTGTACTATAGCTGAATTTTTTACAAGATATATATAAAATTAAAGCAACTTTGAATCTGGCTAACTTGCTTGTTACCTTGGAATTTCCAAAAGGTAGTCAGCTTATATTAACAGACAAACTTTTAATACTACTTGGTTTTTTTAACCAAATCTGATATTGGTATTTTAGGTGTTAGTGGTGATGAAGATTGGACATTAGAAAAAGGATTAAAAATGAAGCCCAAAAAAGAAAAAATAATTGAGTACACACAGTACTAAATGTTTATTTGAAAGAACTAAACACAACTGAAAATGTTCACAATGGTAAGCCTTCAACTTTGTTGAGAATCTTACAGACTGGAACTGCACCCTATTGTGAAAGTGTGGTTGCTAGATTTCCTAATTTGCAGTTTAAGAAATTAGGTTCTAGTTTCTTTGAGTCACTGTGTATATCTGTAACTAATCAAGATGACAAACCAGTTGTGATGCATGATTTTAGTGTTGTGTTGGAAGTTAAATAATTTTATTTTTGTTAAAAAAAATGAGTGCTGGTCCAAAGTTGAGAATCATACCAGTCGCGTGTCCTGTAACAGAGTTTAAAGATTTGGCAGATGTACAGGATTTTGAAAAGGAGGGGGAAATCAGAGAAGTATATGGTTTTGAACTTGATTCTTTTGGCATGCACAAGAGAAAAGTAATAGATGACATGAAAGATGGCGAAAGACCGATTCCTAAACTTGGTCAGCTGCGTGATGTTACTGTACCTACTCCGCCTGTAAATAATGTGCCCTACAACTTAATACATGTGGGTAATAAGTGAGTAGTTTCACCTGTGCCACCTGTGCCTGCACCGCCACCAACAATTGACTGGGACATAAAGTTTGAATTTATTAGTCCTTATGTATATAGTGATGATGAAGGAGCCTTAGTGTTTAGGAAAGTTGTTAACTCTGGGCCGTTGATTGTAAGTCTTGTTCCAAGCTTTGCCCCAGACAACATTAGCAGAGATAAACTACAAGTGCTTGTGTATGAGAAACAGAGGTATCTTCTTACGCATAGAAAGGGCAGATCAGATGCAAAAATTGTGTTTGTACCAGCAAACTTTACCATTGCAAGAGAAGCGACAATAGTATTTGAAATTATCATGAGATCTGTTTCTTCTGCCAAAGAGACATATTTTGTGCAGGGAATAAAGCTTACGTGGGATGAAACATTGACAGAGGCAACAAAAGTTTTTATTGCTATTAGAAAAAATGTTGATGTTTTTGATGTTTCGAGCAGTATTCCAGCTGTCAAGATATTGGTCGACAAAACAACTTTTGTTTATCTAAATTACATAAAGCTAGAATACATTGATCTTGTTTCATTTTATTACACCAGCAAATTTTATACTTTTGACGAGTTGCAAAATGTAATTGCTGATTAAAAAAAATATTTGTGAATTAAAAAAATGGTGAACTTCTATCCACAACTACCGACGCTTGAGTCTGTGTTGATTGATCCGCATGCGGCAACAGTGCCAATTGCATCAGATAAAACATTACAGGCAGATGCATTCCGATTAAATAATATTACAGAAGCATTGAAATATTTGGAGGGAGAAGAGGCGAGATAATCCAGATTTAAAAGATGATATAAGATGGTTTTCAATTCTGTTCAAAACACATCTATGGCTGTGGGTGCTGTTTCAGCTGGATGTTCTGTAAGGGGGTATTGTTCTGTTTGCCATGGGAATTGGAAGTTTAATTGGAATTGCAATTGAGGGTGTTAGCGTTGCTACATGCCTGGCAAGCTTTGGTTTGGAAGCCCTTAACAAAAGATTTCATACAAAATTGCAGAAACATGAAGCATTGAGTACGCTTGCTGGTGCAAAGTTGAGCAATATGAAACTTATTATAAGTAAATCTTTGGAGGACAATTTTATTACCGATGAAGAATTTAAGAGAGTGCAGGATGATTTGAACAATTACAAGAAACAGAAGTCAGAAATACAAAATAAAATGTGCAGTCAATCCCCCGTAAATGTTGAAGAACTAAAGGCCAGTTTTTTAGAGATGGGAAAACAGATTGGTGTTCAAGAAACCACGGAAAAACTTCAAGGACTTCTTTTAAGCAAATAAAAATCACATTTGGTAATCAATCAATATTTTTGTCATATGCTTCGCAGAGAGATGACACGTCATTTACACCACTTGTGCCTGATTATTTAGCCCCATCCACTCCACCACCAGAGTACTACTGAGGAAAAAAAGTTTTTTTTTTTGTCCTTGTATCTTGTCAAATCTGTCTCAGTATCTTGGGACTGGAGCCAAGTTCTTGTAAGAACTTTATAAGAACTTACAGTAAGTAATTAATAAGTTCTTATGGTAAGTAATTAATAAGTTCTTATGACAACTAACTTTAAGGTTACCTCTGCGGGTTCTTAAAAGTTAGTTGCAACTTGTTAGTAGCGTATAAAGTTCTACTTGAGAAAATCTTGTTCCTCAGAAACCAACTTTGACAGGGGGTGTGTAAAATGCTTTTAGTCCATTTTCACAGAGTGCACTATATAGGATTTGGTTTGATTTGAGAGAAATGGCTATGTGGACGTTAATGACCTTAATTAGTTAGTTAATTAGGGTCATCTTAAGACAATGGTCATTGTCTCAGAAATGTACTTTCTATTATCTCTTCTTCTAATAAATGACTGTCATTTATGCCAAGCAGGATGACAGAAAATTGGCAAATGATGTCAATTCTATGCCTGTATTTGCCTGATTAGCCATTTGTGCATAAAGATAACTGAAGCTCAACAAACCCTTTAATGTGACCATATTGTGTAAGTGTTTTATTTTTCTTGTGTTTCTTTGAAATCGTATTAACAATATTGTAGTCATTAAGAAAACAGTAAGGGTAGATAACATTAACATTAAGACCTTTATGGTCAGGGTCACAGCCGCCATATTTAAATTTCAAACACTATGGATAGTTCTTCCAATATCGGCCAGTTTAATTCAAACATTTGTCGGTGTAAGCTCTTAGATGTAGCAAGTGTTGAAAACAAAAACCACGCAGGCTGTTCATGGTCAAGGTCACGTCAATCACTGAGTTTTGTTTAAAATGTTCCATTTTTCAAACGCGCAATATCTCTTGAACTTCTGGATCTAGTTAAATCATACTTTACTGATTGGTAGAAAAGTATACTTACTTACTTACTTACGCCTGTCACCCCTACCCGGGTATAGGCCATCGACGAGAGACCTCCAGCAACTCCTGTCCTGTGCTTCTCCTTCGATTCTACTCCAGGTGGTTCCCAGTCTCTTGATGTCAGCTTGGAGGTCTCGACACCAGGAGTTTCTCGGCCTACCTCTTTTCCTCTTTCCCTGGGGGTTGGTTGTGTCCCTGGATAGAGAGAGGCGGCTTCCGAAGACTTCCGGCTTTCACCACAGGACGTCATAAGTCTTCTAGTAGAAGAACCTTCCTCCTCCAGGAAAGGAATTACTGTTAGTCTTTTCGTCGGCGTTTTTGTAGCTATTTCCTTTTTTGCAGGGTGGGGAAGCTACCCCCACGCCCAACCCCCTTACTAGGAGGACCAGGGGTTTTCTGTCGGGGTCACCTTCCCTTAGACCATGTTGGTTCACGGCACCTTATTTCATTCGGTGCACCCCTCTCACGAGGGACCCCCTATCCACCACCCAGGGGACGCGCCTCAACGCCATATGGTCCCAGCGCGAGGGTAGAAAAGTATCCCCATGCAAAATTGTGAAGGTCATGATGGCCATATTTATGAATTGTCTTTTGACTCAATACTCGTATATCACTTGATCCGACAGATTGTGAGTTTAATCTTTTGAATACTTTCCGCGAATTTCAGTGGAAGTAGAATTCTTTGCACAATTAATACTTTCATTAGCCATTTCGGGTACACGCAGGTACATATCGGATGGAATACAGAGTTCATACATCGTGCACTTTCATTCACCTCACTTTCTGTTTTGTGCAAACTTAATTGAGAGCAGTGCTAGATGGTACCGAATTTAATTTCAGGTGCATTTACGGGTAGATCGTGTGTGGATTGTTCGTTTAAAAAATGGACAGATATTAATAGAAAAAATATATCATGCAAATTAGCTACAAATCTAGTCTAAATCGACTCACATTCTCAAAGTTGTGCAAGACAGTGCAATGTAGACTTTGAGGGTACCATTTTCAGACGCTAGTTGTACACCCGGGTAACTTACACAATTGTTTGATGAAACAATTGAAATGGTTATAAAGGAGGTGTGATTGACGTCTGTTCTGATACCCATCTCAACAACATCCTTGTCTTCGTATTGACAAAGCATCGAAAATATCCGCAAATATTTACCTGTTTGGTGTAACACATATAAAAGCTGGTTGCCATAGCAACAGTCAGTTCAAACAAGTAAATCTTGTTTGTTTCAACCCAAGACCATTCACAAGTTTAGCTTGTATATAGGTTTAGTATAATCATGAGGTAAATGTATGTTCTATCAACAATATGTTTGGATCAAACTTTCGTAACGCTTTTTGGGTGACATCACTCGATGGCCATTTCCATAGTGATAATGCGCGAATCTCACATATTTCTTTTACCCAAAATGAAGCAGGAAAGCTTAGCTTTAAAAATATGTATGAAATACATGACCATCGCCGGTTGATTATAAGCCTTTAGAGAGGGCCTCTGTCTGCTCGTCTACTATTACTTAGACTAGTAGACTTATTATGTGACGGGTGCCTTTGCACGAATACTGATGTTACGCATGTGTTGCAGTGCCATCACCGTGCCAGACAATGACAGACGCGTGTGAGAATGGCGGGACGTGCGTTGCCACCAGCTCCTCGCAATACAAGTGTCTATGTCACCCCAGCCTCACTGGCACCCACTGCCAGACGGGTATGTACACCATCACACCCACTGCCAGATGGGTATCTACGTCGGGCGGTTATGTACATCATTACACCCACTCCCATACGGGTATGCACACTATCACACTCACTGTTTGACAGGTATGCATACCATCACACCTACCAGACGGGTATGTACAAGCTCACACCCACTACCATTGAACGTGGTGAAAAGTTTCCTTGATGTGAGTAAAGAGGTGGTGCAGACGCAGCATGTTGCTCTGAATGTGAAAATGAATGTGGACATACGTATCGTTACTCTTCAACCCTTGCAACACACAGGCTACTCAAACATAATTGCCAGGGTGAACCAGCCCACAAATGTTCATTTCGTGATAAAGGTTTTGCTGATTCAAAAGAGCTGCATTTGCGCATGAACACTATCCACTTGCCGATCACAGGTATGACATGTGCAAGGCTTCCTTTTGCCATCAGAGAAACGTACGCCGACACGTATGCCGAGTCCAAACGAACCCCCCTGCTCATGTTTGTCCAGTATGTGATAAAACGTTACTTAAGAAAAAGCATGTTTAACAGCATGTGCATACTCATGATACTGTTCTAATTTTGTGGGCAAAATTCAAGCATGCTTCAAACTTAAAAGGACACATGATGTCAAGGTGTCCCAGGAAGGAACACGATGCTAAATTCTTTTTTATCCTGTTTATCCTCGTTTGGCATTATACAATAGAACTGCGCCAAAGGTTCTGTAAAATTTCTGCCTTTGTTTTTGATGCTGACTGCAGGACAAATAGGGGCTTGGTTGGGGAGTGGGGGGAGGGGGGGGGGGGCAGGGTCCAACCGTTGTTTCCTTTGATATTTCAAATCAAAACTTTGTTTAAATCTTAATCTTTAAATTTATTTTAATCAATACCATAGAGAGAGAGAGATAATGAGGCTCATGAGAATCCCATCCAATTATTTCTGAGCGGATGTCCTGAAACAAAGCTATTTTAATCATCGTCACACATAGATCACTAAAAAAAACCTGTCTCAACTCGAACAACAAACTGTATTTTGAGATGATAGGGGGCTCCTGAGAATCCCATCCAATTATCTCCTAGCAGATGTCCTAAAACAAAGCTGTTAACCCAAGTTGTAAACATAACACACAAGTTGTAAACATAACATGCCAGTCTCACAACACGAGGGTGAATAATACACCTTTTCTAATAATAGGATTGTTTTATGTAAAATAGGTGTAAATAATTCAACTCAAGTGTTTTTTTTGATTGGCTGTCAACCCTGGTGATAAACAAAACACAACACGAGGGCGAAATATGTACCTTTTTCTAATAATAGGATTGTTTTATGTAAAATAGGCTAGTGTGATCCAACATTCCCACACCCCAAATGACAGGCCTGTGCATTTCTTTAGCTGAGCAGGGAGTGTGCATTGACAGCCAAACAATGAGGGGAATTATCATAACTTGGAATTTCCTGCCTTGCCTCGCTGCGTCTACAGAGGCTTATATACAGTCACTTGATAATAAATTGCATAAGTTACCTATAACTTTGTAACTTCAAAGTTACCTTGTAACTGAGTTAAAACAAGTACTTGGAAGTGACTTCACTTTTGTTCTTATAAGTTCTTTTTCTCAAGTCATTAGGTTACTTGGACAATTTTGTCAAGTTACTTGGACAGTAAAATATCTTTTTTTTTCTCAATAATAGTCTGGAGGTGGAAATAATATGCCCGTGTTCGATCCATGCTCAGTCATGTGATACCAGGATGTTTATTCACAGTTGGGGGTGCAGCTCTATTCAAACAGGCGAGTCCATTTCAATTTTAAGAGCCTTGAGTCTGAGTGAGTTTACAAAACCAAGTCAGGCACGACAAGCTTTGGTGTTTTCATGACAATTTACACCTGCCAGGGGCAGGGGAGGGGGGGGGGGGTGTCTGCCTTTCAAGTCCCCAGGGTGCTATATAAGCACAAGGGGACAGGCCTTTCATAAAGACAACAAAAAAATGTTTTTCTCAATAATAGTCTGGAGGTGGAGCCGATGAGGTTACATAGTTAGGTGTCACGTCTCTCTGTGAATTGAATGACAGAAATAAAGAATGATTACCAAAACTTATCTTTATTTGCTAGAAGACCTTGCACTTTTTCCATGGTCTCTTCCACTGCTATCTTTTTCCCTTCATCTAAAAAAGAAGCCTTTAGTTCTTCAACATTCACAGGTTGACTATGCATCTTATTTTGAATTTCAGGCTTCTGTTGTTTGTAATTGTCCAAATCATCATGCACTCTCTTAAACTCATCATCCGTCCGTCTGCCGTCATCTGTCATTCCTGGTAAACTTCAACATTGGCATTTTCTCAGAGACTATTCAAGGCACGGTCTTCAAACTTGGCCCAAAGATACTTTGTGGCAAGACCTTTCTAAACGTACCAATTTGAGTGACCTCTCATAGGTCAAGGTCACATGCGATCAGGAAATAGGTCCAAAATAGTAATATTTTGACAACATTTATTTTTTCTCAAATACTATTCACAATTTCAAACCCAAACTTGGTACAGAGCTACCTGGTGGTAAGACCTTTCTAGGCATATTAATTTGGTTGACCATTCGGAAAGGGCAAGAGTCACAAAAGATCAGGAAATAGGTCCAAAATGGATGACGCCTCAGAAAGGTCAAGGGTCACAAGAGATCAGCAGATGTGTGTAAAATGCCATTTTAAAAAAATAGAATTGTACGTATTATCACCATTTATTAAAACTTTTCAATTAAATTTGAATAAAGGTAGCTGATGATAAGACCTTCCTATGTATACTAATTTAGTCAACTCATCGCAAAGGTCAAGGTCATGGTGGGTTGACAGATTTGTGAAAAATGCTTAAATTTTGCTGGTGCAGAAAGATAGTTTGTAGTGAGACTTTTCTAAATATAACAGTCTGAGTGACCTCTTTCATAGGTCAGACAACTTTTCACTTCTTCTGTCATGTCTTCTGTCATGGTTATGGGTACTCGTGCTCGTACCTCTGTCTCTTATATTGATCACATAACCATAGGTGGCCACGAAATTCCATTTAAAGCAGAGCTGAAGAATCTGGGTGTTTACCTCGACTCTACCTTGTCTATGGAGAGGCCGATTAGCCACATTAGTCGCACTGCCTACTTAGAACTATGTAGACTCAGCATCATAAGACCCTTTGTGACAGAAAAGACCATTGCACAGCTTGTCTGTTCTTGCATCCTTTCTCGTCTTGACTATTGCAATTTGCTTCTTGCAGGCATCACATCAGATCAACTATGTCACATTCAGCGCATTCAAAACAACGCAGCCAGATTAATTCTTTGCAAGAACGCTCTGAACATGTTACCCCTCTGTTAAAACAACTCCATTGGCTTCCTGTCAAACAGAGAATTGAATATAAACTGGCTACCCTGGCATACAAGCACTTTGACAACACACTCCTCCTGTACCTTTCCTCCAGTCTCTGCTCTTCCCGTAGCCTATGTTCTTGTTCCCAGAAATTACTGGCCCAACCTAGAATTAACTTGAAGACTGCAGATGCTCGGACTTTTCAGACCAGGTCCCTCATTTGTGGAACTTTCTACCTCCCCATGTACATCAATCTCCCACACTCAGTTTTCAAAACCAAGGTGAAAACGTATCTTTTTAATTTGGCATATCAGTGTTAATTTTCCTTTGCTTCCCATCATGTGATTTTTGGATGGTGTTACTGTAAACAGAATGTGTTTATTGTGTGAAAGACTGTGGTTAGTATGCCTGAACTATTTTTGTTGTGTGATTTGTACTTTATTGTGTGTGTTTATTATTATTTATAAAATGTTCCAAGCCTGCGTAACTGGGGAAGGACGCTATAGAAAAGTGCTGTATTATTATGTTGTATGTTATGTTGTCAAGATTTGTCATGTTGTGAAGATCTGTGACAGATACTTGGAAACCTTAAAATCCACATAAGCAGTCTGGGACATGACCTAGTATTGTGTGTGTGTGTGGGGGGGGGGGGAGGTGTGTGTGTGTGTGTGTGTGTGGGGGGGGGGGGTTAAAATGTTAAATGTTTAGGGCTTAACGTCTTTTGTCCACCACAGGGTGATTTCAAAGACGGGGACAACGAAAAAGGGTCTGAGCAAATTTTGACCCAAGCTGGATTCGAACCCGGGACCTTTTGGTCTGGAGGCAAACGCTTTTACCACCGAGCCACCCAGCTTGTGTGTGTGTGTGTGTGTGTGTGTGTGTGTGTGTGGGGGGGGGGGTGATGGGTGCTCATGAGCCTTGATGGCTTTGCCACTCTTGTTGTTTTCATCGCTTCATCGGTATGAGGTTTCTTGTATTGCTCTGTCTGCTATTTCCGATAACCCTTTTCCTTCTGTCATTTCAGTTTCTTGTCCCGTTGGCAACCTTTTTTGCACATCATAAAGAGCACTCGCAAGTTTGCTTGATACCTTCTTACTACCCACACCAAGATAACGTTGCGATGCTGCATCACCACGACATCAGTTTTGATTGTACCTAAAGCTCTAAACATAGCAGGTTGCTTTTATGGGTTAGATGCACTTTTCCTTTGTCTGTATTTACAAATAAGTGATCCTTTTTATCAAGATCGAACTTATTAGGATCTATTACTTCTGGGTGGTTACCAACATGATCATAAAACGAGTTCACTTTGCTTAGTAAAAGTTCTTGATGTAAACTAGACATATTTCTTGTAATGTCCATTGTATTGTCATACATATCTTCCATTTCCTAACCATCAAATCTTCCTTCTGCCATTGCTGTATTTTTTATTTAATATTTATATATTTTTGATTTAACATAAGTAAAATGGCACAGTCCTATGGATCAAAGTTAGACCCATACAGAAAACTACGTGAACCTCTAGGTGTTAAGGGTATTAGGCAATCAATTGTTATCACCATATCCTAGCACCATAGATCAAAACCAAACTCTTACTGTCAAGTTTCCAAACCTAGGTCCAAACAATGTTATTGTTCCTGGTACTGCACACCTTGCTTTTTATATTGAACTTTCATCAGAGGCTGATAAAAACAGAACATTTTCGTTGGTAATGTCGGTAGAGCAATTATTAGGACTATTAAAGTTAAACTTGAAGGCCAATAAGTGTTTGGTCTGGATGATGCTGATGTATTGTACTGCTACACAGATCTGTGGCTCACTAAGGAAGAACGAGAAGACTGTGTTTATCAAGGCATACAGTCAGATAACGTTGCCAAACTAAGAATTGAAGCACGTGACAAATCTATCACCCCTACCAAGGATGTTATATTAGCAGACACATATAGAAGTAGATTTTACACTCCACTCAAATTTGAAATCCTAAAAGCACATTTGCCTTATTACCAAGGAGCACTGAATGACCATCTGAGCTTTGAACTAACTTTTAATGACTACTCCAAAGTTATCAGATCATCTGACACAGACACAACATACAAGATATTAAACATCTCCTTGGAATATGAAATTGTCACAATACTGAACTAGCCAGACTGATACAAAATCAGTACCAGTGAAGACATCCGATTTATTATGACCATGTAATAAGACACAGTTTAATGCACAAAGACAAAGGTGATCCAATGTGGAACATCAACTTGAACACACCTCCTAGGTCACGGAAAGGCATACTTATGTTGTTCGTTGAACCGGGAAGTCCATATAAAAGGGAGTCAGAAAAATTCTATAACCCAAAGATTACACACTTATCCTGCACTATTGAAGGACGCCCTAATCAAGTGTATGCTTCAGGCATGCTACAATACCAACACTATGACGAGATCATAAGATGGTCAGTGGAAGACTTAGAGAAAAACCCGCAAACATGGCATGCAAAGATCTACATCTGTATGACATAAGAATCAAACCAATACCTGCACTTTGGCTAGACTTACGTACTACAGATGATGACTACCAACACGGATCAGGTCGCACTGTCCAAAATGGTAGTGACGGAATTACAATTCAGAGACAAACAAAGAGTGAATCAACTGGAGGAATAAATATTTATCTGTATCTGATTTATTATGCACAACTGAATATCCAAGAAAGCAGACTACGTGGTGCCTCGCGCTGGGACCATATGGCGTTGAGGCGCCTCCCCTGGGTGGTGGATAGGGGTCCCTCGTCAGAGGGGTTCACTGAATGAAATAAGGTTCCGTGAACCAACATGGTCTAAGGGAAGGTGATCCCGACAGAAAACCCCTGGTCCTCCTTGTAAGGGGGTTGGGCATGGGGACAGCTTCCCCACCCTGCAAAAAAGGAAATAGCTACAAAAACGCTGACGAAAAGACAAACAGTAATTAGTCCATAAGCTAGGAAGGTCTACCGTGCACCCCCCCCCCCCCTCAGTACTCAATAAGATGGGTTTCAAAGTGTTCCTTAGTATGTTCTGAGATGTTTAAGCCATGTTCCCCGAAAATCCTTAGGAACACACCAGAGATATAGCCGATGGCGCAAGGGTACCCCCATTCACGCTCTTCGCAGGTGCTAAAATGAGGTTGAGAAACATTTTCCTCTAAATAAATCAGAATTCATTCCAGAAGCCCAAATCAGGTAATATTATGTCAAGGCACACCGTCTGCATCCTCTGCAAAAAACAGAATGAAAAAATATTGAATCTCTGGCTCACAGTGAAGGTATTTGTGCACCCAGTAAACGACCATTTCCGCGCAATCGCAAAAAAAGACAGAAATAATGTGTCAGATGCCTTCAGACATTTTCTATAGCACTGACAGTCCATTTGTAGGTTTACATCATTAAAACAGGATGTCACAATTATTATAAACTTGACTAGGTGATGCTGTGATCACTGTGAGTGCCACAGTGGTTGATTTTGTATCCCTACCCCCAAGTTGTAAAAATACACAAAATTAATTAGAAAAAATTGCTCAAGTTATCCCATTTTAGTTTGACCTCTCTTTACCTATTGAGTTTCAATAATGTGAGCATAAAGTGCAAGAAAATAAGGAAAGTCGGCATCCTTTACGGTATGTTCGTGGTGAATGATAGCTTTTTACCATTTAAAATTGCTGAATTGGGAAACGTACATTGTTTCTGATGCCCTCAGAAATTTTATATACAACTGATAGGTCTTTTTTGGTTTTATTGTTTAGGATAGAGTACCACAGTTACTCCCAACCTGATTTTATGATGCTGTGATGCATTAAGGGGCCACAGTGGCTGAATCTCCTGCCCTACCCCCATTTTACCTGTACGCAAAGGAATGAAAAATGATCATAACAATTGCTCCTCTGATTAAATAT
Organism: Semisulcospira habei; assembly: GCA_036245525.1. Classification (NCBI taxonomy): domain Eukaryota; kingdom Metazoa; phylum Mollusca; class Gastropoda; family Semisulcospiridae; genus Semisulcospira; species Semisulcospira habei. The sequence goes on along the minus strand of BTPG01000003.1, from coordinate 125,259,194 downwards.
TTTTGTTGCCAGTTTTCTTAACAAAATATGTATATTGAGCATAAACATTTGTGATCATTTCATTAATTTCAATGTGACCCATCGATTTAATTGTAATTCTTTTTATTTAAGGCATGCTTAACAGGGGCTGCCGCTGAAGCTTCTATCGTCTGCACATTCAGCACTCTTGTCAAACTCGGGGAAGATGTTGTGTCTGATGCTGTTTTTGGTCTACATTAATGACATCAGTACAACAGTACCAAGGTTCGTCTTGAACATCCTCCATGCAGATGACTTTGCAGTGTGGAGTGCAGCAGAACATAAAGAAATAGCATCCTCCAGAATCCAGGATGCTGCCAATAGAGTCAGCAGCTGGACTGAAAGAGGCCACTCAAACTGAGCTAGACCATCTCTTTCAATCAGACGGAAGAGGTCACCTCAAAACTGGAGACCTTCCAGTACCAAAGACAGACAGGCCAACTTTACTGGCAACAAATAAATTACTGGATTCACGTGGAGGCATAAAAAAATAGCATCCTCCAGAACATAAAGAAATAGCATCCTCCAGAATCCAGGATGCTGCCAATAGAGTCAGCAGCTGGACTGAAAGAGGCCACTCAAACTGAGCTAGACCATCTCTTTCAATCAGATGGAAGAGGTCACCTCAAAACTGGAGATCTTCCAGTACCAAAGACAGACAGGCCAACTTTACTGGCAACAAATAAATTACTGGATTCACGTGGAGGCCTCACATTGAAACCATGGAAGCTAGAGCTGCCAAAAAGAAAGAGAGTCTTTGATGAAGAACTGGTGGGGACCACATTGGCGCAAATTACAGCATCCTGGCACAAGCAAACACCTGCTCGGTCAGACCAGTTGTGTGGTACCAAGATACATCGACAACATGAAACACTGCCTGAAACCCAAAAAGCCAGGTTTGACAAGATGCAGAACATGGGTCATTCTCATGATGCAGTGACAGAGAGATATAATAGGAGTCCCGATAGACAATGAATTCAATAAAGCCGCATCAGTCATTAAATTACGTTATTTTTACTATCAAATTTTTAACCTCTATTACACCTCCGTTATTACCCAATCAACCCTTTGTTTTTTAAAACTGACGAGCATGACTGATGCGGCCTTTTTGATCTGATTATCTATCGGGACTCATACTTCCTTTCTCTATAACTATTGTCTCTGTAAACGCCTAATGATTTACCTGATCAAGTGATGATATATAGAAGTACTTTACTTAGCCACCACAATCATAATAACTGAGTTATCCCTCTTAATAACTAGCACTCTGACTGGGACTGTGCATGACTAGAACGCGGCCTGCCTACACTGAAATAATATATGTAAAGCGAATAAAGATATTTACCACGTAGCAATGAATTCATCAGAGCTGAAACGTTTGCACATTCACCCTTAGATATGTACAAGCACTACCTCGTATGCATTAAATCGAAAGATTGACCCCGAGATATGCTTAAGTGCTGCCTCATAGTCTATTTATCAGAAATTTGACCTCAGAACATGTTAATAAGTTTGGATAGGGGTCTTACTCTGTGGCGCATGTCATTTGTAAGCCACCTGTGTTGTCTAATCGTTGTCACACGTTGCTCAGTGGCACGCCGCTATTCACTGCAAGAGTGGTTATGAATAAGCCGGCTCTACAGCTCTGAAAAGGTTATTTGCTGAGAGGTGTCAATATACTCAAGAAGAGTTTCGAAATTGACTTCATATTTACTCAATGACTGGTTCCCGAGAAATCAAACGGTGGCCTATACTCTGCACTATACAGGCAGCTGGAAAAACAGTTGTATAAGAAACTAACAAGTAATATCTAACACACAAACAAACACACTTACAAACAGACGTACACACAAACAAACAAACTTACAAACAGACGTACACACAAACAAACACACTTACAAACAGACGTACACACAAACAAACACACTTACAAACAGACTTACAAACAGACGTACACACTTACAAACAGACGTACACACTTACAAACACGTACACATAAACAAACACACTTACAGACACTCATATCAGTACAATTTTATCGTAAGCCTGATGTCACGGTTTGTTTGCCTTTTGTATTGCTTCACACCCCGCTATTCAATAGCGGCAGCGTTCCTCTCTTTTCAATTCACTCAGCCACGACGAGACTGTGCTTTTGAAAGGCTATCACCCGACAAAAGCCTTTTCATAAATACAGCCGTTTAAATTGCTAGATAATGACAAAAGATCAACAGGGAGACATCATGATTTGATTTTTGTACAAGTCTTAATGTACTCCTGTCTGGTTTCTCAGTGAGGAAAATCAAACGGTGGTCTCTCTCTCTCTCTCTCACGCACACGCACACGCACGCGCCCACACACACACACACACACAGACACGCTAACACACACACACAACAAACACACACAAAACACCATATATAACACCCGACGCAAAAACACAAGGTTTGTACACTGACTCACGCCAGTGCAATATTATTGTAAGATTTTACTTCCTGGTGTTTACTGTCCATACATGTCTGACGCGAGAGCCCGCTCTTATTCAGTTTCACGCCCTGTTGGCAAACATACCAGGCTTGTTAGCGAAGTGTACTGTTGTACAAGAATCACATGACTCTGACACACCTGACTTTCTACCTTTGAGGAGGTAAAAACCAGGGATTATTTTTGCAAAAGACTTAGATTCTCAGGAGCCTCTTTCTTTGTAGGTTTAGATTCTTAAGATTTTATCTTACTTAGATTCTCATGAGCACTGCTTTTTCAGGATTTCAGTCAACAGACAAACATAAATACATAAATAATTTAAGTTTCTTTGGGACTGCAAGTGGCCGAGGGGATAGATTGCTGGGTTTAGTGATGTTAGTATTGATCAAACTAACGTCACTGTGCCGGGGTTTGTTTCCCGATCGCGTCCAGTTGACATTCTCTACACTACAGGGCTTTCACAGGAAAAGGTGAATGCGCTACCCGCCAGGGTTAACCCCCTCCATAGGGGTTAATAGCGCAGTTTAACCCAGGTTACATCGATTCCTGTGAAAGCAGGTGGAAGGTCACCAAAGCAGCCCTTTTATTAAAAAATAAAAAAAAAATAAAAAATTTCTCATAGATTTATTTTTAGAAAAAGAGATATATATTTTTTATTTATTTATTTTTTTTTAATTTTTCTTTGGATTTATTATTACAACCACACACACACACACTAGCCTCACCAGTCAGAGGGGTAAAAATGATTCTTAAAATCTGTGGGTGAGCATATAAGTCTATGGGAGACAACTCCCTCTTTAGTGGTTGACTGTAGATGACTTTTTAGTGATTATGTCCCATGTTATTTTAGGTGATTATGTTTCATGTGGGGCATGCTATTTTTCATTTATTATTTTGACGGACAAATAAAAATGACGGACAATTCTCAAAGCCCTAGCCCATCAAGCTTAAGAAACGTGTTTCACACAACAGACTTACCTATATCCAATACTAACAATGTCTATGAATCAATAGAAAACTCTTTTTCTGTCATACAACAAAATCTTCTTACAGGCAGTGTTAAAATTCAAATTGTTGCAAAAATAGAATTTACTAGAGTGGACGGTGAATTGATTGTATCGTATATCTCAACAAGACAACACACAGTTAACACAAGAAGAGAATTGGAGAACGTGTTTAGAGACAGACTATTACCTGACTTTCTCCAGGCAATTGACAGTGCAAGAATGAATTGATTGATTGATTGTACATTGCTTAACGTCCTGACAGCAACAAGGCTTTCTCAGGACGTGCCTGCACTGCTTGTGAAAAAAAAAAATAAACAGAACATTGAATGTATGTCGCCAGCCGGTCAAATACGTTAAATAAACCTAACACAAGGGGCTAAATAAAGCTAAGACCATTTAGCAACACACATCCAATATCAAGAGCTACAGGCAGTGCAGACAGTAGGGAGAGTTTTAAAAAGGCAAATACAGGTGAATGGACAAAGGGTAGACAGAAACACATACCCCAGAATAGAGAGAAAAACCCACCCTGTGGGGCTGACCAAGGTGACCCTGGGAACTAAAAAATACCTAACCCCACCCAAGTCCCCCAGGGCAGACCCGGGTGGGGGAGTGCAAGAATGAAGGGGTCTGGTTGGCACGAAGGACATGTACATGAACTACAACTAAAACAGTCAAGGTATCATCCTATATTAGGCAAATCATGGTTGCCACTGCCAACAGAGGTTGCAAACAAAAAGGCTGTTGTTAATATACAGAACAATGACAACTATTGTTTCATGTGGTGTGTGCTTGCTAAACTACACTTTATAAGGTCAAAACCTGAACGTGTATCTAACTACACCAAATTTGTAAACGAACTTAACTTCAGTGGCATTGAGTTCCCTGTTAAAATAGAAGACATAGACTTGTTTGAAAAACTAAATCCTGGTATATCTGTAAATGTGTATGTGTGGGATAATGAATCTGAAAACAAGTTACAACCAATTAGAGTATCACCTCTGGCCCCAACCTATGGGCAGTCAGAAGATAAGCATGTTGACATGTTGCTAATCGGTCCTGCCGGTGATAACAATAACTTTCACTACACAATTATCAGAAATATGTCACGTCTAATTCATGGGCATACAACAAAACACAAGGGCAAACAGGAAGTGTGTAAAAGATGTTTGCACAGATTCTCCTCCATAAACGTAGCGCACAAACACATCCTACATTGTAGGTCACCTGATGACATACAAACTGTACTTAAGTATCCAGATCCTGGTAGTCAAGTATATTTTAAGAACTATGGGAATCAGCAAAAGCTGCCGTTTGTAGTGTACGCTGATTTCGAATCATTAGTTGTTCAATATGAAGGTCCTGTTCCAGAATCATTACCAAAGACTATAAAACTAAGTGACCAAGTGGTGTGTTCTTTTGGATACATTCTTGTTAGGTCAGACGGTCTTCATTCAGAGCCTGTTATCTACAGAGGTGAAAATGCAGCATGTCTGTTTTTAACAGAAATGAGACATCTGTATAGTCAGGTAGTACAGTATCTCACAACATGTCAGATGCCTTTGGTGATGACAGAAGAAGACAAACTAAAATTTGATACAGCTGTGACGTGTTGGATTTGTGAACAACCCCTCCAGGGTGATAAAGTTCGTGACCATGATCACATAACTGGGCGTTACAGAGGAGCTGCACATAACAATTGTAACTTGTTATTAAAAACAGATCCCAAGACATACAAACTGCCTATCTTTTTCCACAATCTCAAAGGATATGATTCACACATTATCATGCAGGCTGTAGATGAGTCGTACAAAAACATTAGTTGTATTGCCCAGACAACTGAAAAATACTTGACTTTTAGGTTAGACAAATTAACATTTTATGACTCTATGCAACATTTGTCTTTAGGTCTGGCTAGTCTGGCAGAAGGACTGACTGAGTATCCAATAACGAGTAAATATTTTGAACCAGACTTAATCAAGAAAGGTGTCTATCCGTATGAGTACATTGATCACTGGGTTGTGTTTGAAGAAATAAGACTGCCACCAAAAGAGAAATTTTATTCTACACTAACTGGTAAAGATATTTCTGACTCTGAATATCAACACGCACTTGATGCGTGGGGGAAGTTAGGGTGTCAGACTATTGGTGACTACCATGACCAGTACTTGAAAGCAGACGTTTGCTTGCTAGCAGACGTATTTGAAAGTTACCGTGAAAAGGGTTTGTTGCACTACAAGCTTGACCCAGCTTGTTACATAACTAGTCCTGGCATGACATGGGATGCATTTTTGAAATCCAGTAAGATATCTATAGACCTGTTGTCTGATTGTACGATGGGTGAAATGGTGGAACGTGGATTGAGGGGAGGCATTAGTATTGCAGCGAACAATTATGCCAAGGCCAACAACAAATATCTTGATGACCTTGACTTTGACCCTTCAAGGTCAAGGTCATTCATTACGTACCTTGACGCTAATAACCTTTATGGATTTGCGATGTGTGAGTTATTGCCCTTGAAAAACTTTTGTTTGTATGATTTGTCACAGTATGACATAACAGAGTCAGGGTTAACTAACAATATTATGAATCTTGACCAAAACGATCCGAAGGGTTGGATCTTTGAAGTAGATCTAGAGTACCCACACCATCTACATGATTACCACAATGATTATCCCTTAGCAGTTGAGAAAATGAGTATGACAGGGAAAAAAGAAGACACTAAGCTTGTGCCAAATCTGAATGACAAATTCAATTACGTTTGTCACTATCGCTTGTTACAGTTTTACATCAGACACGGGTTAGTACTAAAGAAAGTTCACAGAGGCATTCAATTTGATCAGAGTGCTTTCATGAAAGATTACATAATGAAGAACACAACATTGCGTGCCAGAGACGGCAACACTGCATTTGACAAAGACTTCTTTAAGCTTATGAACAATGCCTGTTTTGGCAAGACAATGGAAAATCCTCATCACAGAAAAGATGTGAGACTGGTCACAACTGAATTGGACGCAATTAAACTTACAGGCAAGCCACAGTACACAGGGTACAAAGAGTTTCATTCATCTTTGTATGCAGTGTCACTCAAAAAAAAGATTGTCAAACTGGACAAGCCAGTATTCATTGGTATGGCAATTCTTGAGTTGTCAAAACTGTTGATGCTTGAATTTTATTATGATTACTTCAAACCGAAGTATCCTGACTGTCATCTGCTATACACTGACACTGACTCTATGATCATTGATGTGTGTACTGAAGACTTTTATGAAGACATGAAAACAGAACTACACATGTATGACACATCTGATTATCCTAAGGATCACCCACTGTTCAGCACACAAAACAAGAAAGTGCCTGGTAAGTTTAAAGATGAACTAAATGGTGTGCCAATAGTTGAGTATGTTGGACTGAGATCAAAAATGTATTATATACTGCACCAAAAGGGAAGTCAGTCGAAAGCCAAAGGAATAAAAAAACATCAATAAAAAATAAAGACATTCGTCATGAGCATTACAAGCAAGTGTTAGATGGTGCATTAATGCCTGACTATCCAAACAAGTCACTGAGATCAAACAAACATAATCTTGAAATAATTCAAACACACAAAAAGTCACTTGCAGTTGGAGACACGAAACGAGTGTTTCACACTAAGGAAAAAGCTTATGCACCTGGTCATTACAGGCTCAAGTTATCTGAAGACATAGCTGATGAACTGGTTGATGAATTAATTAATGAGTTAGTTACTGAAATGAGTAACGGTGTCTGGGGGAATAATCTGTAATTCTTCTCTGACAAATGCCCTCTGGGGTGCAGGGTCATACAGATAATATATTGTTGCGCCAGGACTGTCAGGACCAGGAATTATTTTTTTTATATTATGTACAGACGTTGACCAGATGGGGTCTGTTGCCCTGCGTCTGTCGTCATTCTCGGCCTCTCCGGGTTGATATAAATATCTTACCTGTTTAGTAAACAAACTTGTGTCTGGCGCAAGCGGTGCTGGGGTTGGGGTTGGTCCTGTTTTTGGGTCTGTAATTGTTTTCAATTTAATAGCATCAGCAGGTTTTGGGTGTCCTTCATTGTTCATTGCTTTTATCACATGTGGTAATCTCTTTACCCACTCAGTGTTCCGGGTGTCATGCAGGAGTTCCTTAGAGTACTGGTAACTGAAAAGTCTTTCTGATAACTGTTTGTTAAAGTTCTCTACAATTGCCTGTGATCTGTGCACACCTGGAATGCCTCGTCTGACTATTACGCCATGCTTCGCAAATAACTGATTAACAGCACCTTTGAATTCTGATCCGTCATCGACCTGCACAAGTCTGGGGTATCTTAAAGGGCCTCTTTTATAGATACTAGATAATGCTGTAGCAACAGTGGTGGCTGTTTTGTCAGATATGGGTTCAGCGTCTTTATACCTTGAAGCTATGTCAACGACAGTCAAAGCGTACTTGTATCGTTTCTTTCTTATTGTGTCATGTGGTAAGAACAGGAGGTCCATTTGGTGCGTGTCATTAGGTGATGTGTTCTCAAAATGAGGCCTTGTTATCTTTCTTGGAGCAGGAAGATATATCTGCCAAATTGCCTGTCTCTGTAACCATTGCTTGACTTGATTGAGTGTTATATCTCCGCCCACAGCGGCATGTAATTTCTGAATAGCTGTTTGCCCTTTCCAATAGCCTGATGGAGAGTAATATATTTTCGATAGTTTAATTTCGGCTGCCATTTTTTCTAGCAATGAAAACTCCTGTAAAATAAACAAATGTCATTCCCACTAGAACAAAGATTATCTCCCCGTTTCTTTGTTCTGTACTTGGTTTGTAATAGTCACTTAGTTTTGGTTTTGGGATAGACATGTCTTCACCCGTGACAAGAAAATACTCACAAATTGCTTCGTCTGTATTTGAAAACGTATGTTGTGCGTGGCCTTCAAGCCTCAATCTTTCATTGATGAAATCAAGTTTCTCAATTCTTTGTTTTTCATACGCCTGTTCTGCCTGTGCAAGTTTCTCAGATGCTTCATTGTGACGTTTCATTTCTTCTGCTGATTCTTCTCTACCCACTTTTGAAAAGAGATAATTAGAGCCACTAAACGCAAGGGCGTTAACCATCGCACCACCAATCATAATAGCTATCGTCGCCATACTTATTTTATTTACATAGAAACATTTTCGGGAATAATTCCCTGCTTGACAAGAAAATCTTTTGTCGCAATCGACGCTGTGACAACTACAATTAGCTTAGCACTGTCTTCAAAATCTAATCTACTCAGGTCTGCTGATTTCATTTTGAGTAGACTTTTTCCTAGCATAGAATAAGCTACTGCTAATCCACTGATTACGGCAGAGTGATACACAAGGTTCATTATGTTCTTTGAGTCATTCATTTTTTAAGGCAAGAAAAATTAAAATAATATTTTTATTTACTGCATATAAAATGGGTCAACGGCTTTGGATATTGTTGGTAATGTGGAGACTTCTGGTTTTTTTTTTGGAGTGTCTGATTTTTTGGTCACTGTACGAGTCTGTGGTTTGTATTTTTTGTATAATTGATAACCTACGTAACCAAATCCGACAACAAATCCGGCAATTATATATTTTGTTGTTTGAGGGTCGGGGTCAGGGTCAGACTTAGTTGTTTGTCTCTCACTTTGATGTGGATGTGATGGTCCTGTCGGTATTGACACAGGTCCTGGCGGTCCTGATGGTGGATTAGTTACATGAGTCTTTTCTGTTTGTGTTTGAAGCTGTAATTTTTTCTGCTGGTTCCATTCAGCTAATCTTTTTCCTGCATCAACGCGGCCTGGACTTTTAGCCTTAGTCACAGTTTGAACCTGTGTCAAAACAGGGTCGGGGTTCAGTTGTGGAGTCGTCTGGGTTTCGTCCATTTTCTTCTGCAGTAAAATTTATTTTCGAAAAATCAATATGACTCCCGGTAACAAGCAATGTTACGACAGGTGCAAGGTAATTTCCAAACTTGTAAAACATGACGCATGCTAATTTACCAATTGAACTTGAAACAATAGGATTGCTTTCAAGGTCGTGTGAAAGACTGTCACTATCCACAGGTAGAAAGTGACTCACTGCTTTTGTGTATAGACATACAAGTGATCGACTTAAATCACGTGTCATTAGTGAAGCAATGTGGTTCTCATATTTTAAATGAAGCTTGATTAGTTCATCAGAGGTAAGAGATTCAATATCCTCTGTCATGTATTGTTTACCGAGATAAGTCTTTGACTTGCCTGAGACAATTACAGACAAAAGACGCTGTTTCTTAGAGTCTAAGTCTTTGTTTTCTACAGCATTGATATCATTCAATAGAAGGAGTTCGTCTTGGTTCATTTTATTATAATATAAAAAATATTAACGTTAACTCTGCTGGCTCACCTTGTGTAATACCACTTTATTAACTGTAACACTGTCAATATAAACATTTAGTTTGCGTAGTTGTTTAAATATGCTATAACAAATTTCCCCTAACCAACCATAGTTGGTATCATCAACTTTAAAAGTAGGTGTCTTTAAATCAACTGTCATGCGCTCCACATCTGGAAGCTCATCAATATAATCCAAAGTCACACTATATGTAGCATATATTTCTGATGGTGCTGAAAGGCTTATGTAAGTCTGTTTGGGTGATGTTATTAGGTCAGTAAAATGCATAACATCTTTGAAGCAGTGTGTGAGATCAAGCACTTGTATGATTTGACCGTCTGTCATTTTTATTGGACAAACAAAAGAATAAATTAATTTACTAACCCATACCCTGTGGGTTGATCTGTCTTTAAAATGAGCTTTAGATGCTTAGTTGATTTCAGTTTATTTTTTACATCATCACGTTCATGCTTATTTGGGATGACATCATTCTCTCTGAGACAGTCTTCAAAGCTGTCACGATCCTTACAGTAAAACAAACAGATAAACTTTAACTGTTCTCGAAAATCTTTCAGTACAGCATTATATTTCTGAGTGAGAATCCATACACTAACATTTGCGTGTCTGCCACTGAAAGCAAGTTCTGCTAAAGTGTTTCTCTTCATGACAATGTCTTTCTCTGCTGAGCAGTCATCAACAATAAACAATGTTGACTGTCCTTCAAATTGCTTGTAAAAATATTGTAGGTAGTCATTCAGTTTCTTTTCAGGGTCAACTAAGTATATGTTACTGTCAGTCCAAATGAATAAACGGTTGTGATAAGCTTTGTTGTGTTTGATTGTAGGACAGAATATTACAATGTTTTCAAAGTGGTGCATGTATCTTGCTTGTAATAAGTTAAGAACAAATTCAGTTTTCCCACACCCTGTGGCACCACAAAACAATCCACAGTGTGGGTCAAGGGTCATCAAGCTCCGGTTCATTTTAATACACAATATAATTTTAATATATGTGTCCACTCAGTCTACTGTCTTGTATATTGAGTTGTGCGTCATATATCAGGTACAAATATATGTTTATTGCTTCGGCTTTTTCAACCTTTTTTTGTATCTGGATTGTTATTCCATCACTGCCGTTCTCAACAGTTCGACCTGACCCATGAAGGTAATCATCATCTGTACTACGAAGGTCTAGCCACAGTGCATACTTGTTTGTAAGGTATTGTCCGATCCTAACATCATACAGATGTAGATCTTTGCACACAATGTTTGCTGGTTTATCTCTAATCCTTCCACCCGCAAAATACTTTGTGATCTCATCGTAGTGTTGATAAGGTAACAAACCTGAAGCATACACTTGATTAGGACGGCCTTCAATTGTACAGGACAAATGTGTAATCTTAGGATTGTAGAATTTTTCTGAATCCCGTTTGTATGGACTCACCGGTTCAACAAACAACATAAGAATACCTTTAAGTGACCTGGCAGGTGTGTTCAAGTTTATGTTCCACATTGGGTCACTCTTGTCTTTGGGTATTAAACTATGTCTAATCACACGGTCATAATAAATTGGAAGTCTTGACTGGTACTGATTTTGTATGAGTCTGGCTAGTTCAGTGTGTGTGACAATTTCATATTCCAAGGAAATGTTAGAGATCTTATATGTTGCATCTGTGGCAGATGATTTTATAACTTTGGAGTAGTCATTGAAAGTTAGTTCAAAGCTCAGACGGTCATTCAGTGCCCCTTGATAATAAGGCAAATGAGCTGTTAGGATTTCAAACTCAAGTGGAATGTAAAATCTGGTTCCATATGTTTCAGCCATTATAACGTCCTTGGCTACCCCAGTAGTTACCTTATCTGCTGCATTGATTCGAAGTTTACCAACATTATCAGACTGTATGCCTTGGTAAACACGGTCTTCTCGTTCTTCTCTTGTGAGCCAAAGATCTTTGTAACAGTAAAATACATCTGAGTCGTCAAGACTAAACACTTCCTGTCCTTCAAGTTTTACTTTAATAGTTCTAACAATTGCTCTGCCAAGATTGTCAACCAGTGTTCTGTTTATGTCTGCGTCTGATGATAGTTCAATATTAAATGCTAGGCGTGCAGTGCCAGGTACGATAACGTCACTGGGACCTAGGTTTGGAAACTTGACTGTAAGTGTTTGGTTCTGGTCTATTGTGCTAGGATTGTTTGTGATGACGATTGATTGTCTTATGCCCTTAACACCCAGAGGCTCACGTAGTTTTCTGTATGGGTCTAACTTTGATCCGTAAGACTGTGTCATTTTTATTATGCACAATAAAAAATAATAAATTAATAAAACAATGGCCGCGGGAGGATTTAATCATGAAGATTTTGAAATGGATGACACGTATGATTTTGGTAATACAACAGATATGACAGATATGGCAGATATGACTGGTACAAGAAATATTTACAGTTTACGTCACGAACTTTTAGAAACCAAAGTGAACTCATTTTATGATCATGTTGGTGGCCGCCCAGACAATGTAGATCCTAATCAGTTTGAACTTGATGGCAAGGGTCATTTATATTTAAATACTGTTGACAAAGGAAAAGTACTATTGACTAATAAAAAAGACCCTGGTAAGTTTAGGGCTTTAAGTACAATAAAAAATGAAGGTGGTGTTGGTGCCTTGCGTCAACTTGGAATTGGAGGGTCTCCTGTCACGCCAAGACTGGTTAGTGCCCTCCATGACACGCAAACAAAGTTGCCAACAGGGCAACAAATTGAAATGGCACCAGTAACAAGCCTACCAGAAATAGCAAACACTGTGATACAAGAAACCTCATTTACTGAAGGACAAATAAATGACGCTTTGAAAACAATAAATGATCCACCTTTGTCAATGAGAGAGATTATAGGGTTGGATAAATCATTGCGGACAATAAGAGGTGAGATGGTAAACAATGTTGCCAAACTAAGTGAGCTTGATAAACACATAGAACGTGAAAAAGAGAAACTGGCTACAGCAGACACAGAAATGAAAGAAAGAATCCAACACAGATTAAATGATTTGCAGGTAGAAAGATTAGGAAGGTTAGAAACAATTAGTATTGGAAGACAAAAACTGAAATCACAGGTCAACAGAATTAGAGAAACTATTCAGAAAATACTTCACGAAGACACTACTCTGGCTGAGAGACTTAAAACACTTTTCAGAGAGCAGGGTATCACAATTGCTAGTTTAATTACTGCTCTTGGATTTATTATCAGTACTGTTGTGTTAGCTGTCTCCGGTGCTGGTGGTGGTGGTGGTCCAGCCCCGGCACCGGCACCACCAACCCCGGGCCCCCCGACTCCAACAGACCCAAAAGATTTACAGTCATGGGTAAAGAAACAGTTGTCTCACATATCAGACCTGCTTAAGAAATTGGGTCTGAAAGCAATGGACGCTTTGCCTGGTATAATAGGCACAGTTGTCAGTTGGCTGATTACTACAGCAGCAAAGGTAGTTGGGTTTATGGCAGAGCATGTGTGGGTCTTTTTGGTTACAGTAGGAGGGTTGATGGTGGGTTATTTAATGAAACAGATAAAGAAGTAATACCCCTAATCCTGTTAATCCTATTACCAATGCAGTTCTTTCTGACTCATGTGTGTCAGGGGTTGACTGTACTGGTTGTATGAGTGCCGGTGTTGGGGCCGGGGCCGGGGGTGTTACCGTCTGTAATGATTTTAATGACTGAACATGTGTGGTTGTGGCCCCCAAGTTTACAGACTGATTAAGACCGAGTTTTTTACCAACACCTGCAACAATTATTTCATTATTATAATTTGTTATTGTACCCATTTGGAGTTGAAGGTCAGATGGTAACATGTATAACCCGAAGCCAACTACAAAGTCAACTTTTGATCTGGCATATCTTAAAACGTCTTGGTAGCGTTGTATGCTAGATGGGAGATCTATTGTTGAATTAATTGAATCTTCCAGGTTTGCAAGAAACTGTTTTTGTGCTTCAAATTTGCCACTTCCATTCAAAATGTTTGATTTTGTTAGTGATTGTGCTCCTAGTATACACCAGACATATGTTCTGATAGACTCATTGACGCGCTCGACTCCTGCTTGAGTAAACCCGTCAGTTTTATCTAAAATAAATGTGGTCCAGGCGTTTGACTGTTTCTGCTCTATTGATCCTAACCAGACTTCAGATTTAGATGAGAATGAAGTGTAACCGGGGTAATAATCTTGAGGGTATTGTCTGTGACTCATAGCATAATACAATGTGCCCATACCATTGTGATCATCAAGTTTTTGTGTAAAGTCATACCGGGGGCTTATGTTAAATTCATTACAGATGCGTTCAAACGCTTTCATATCCATGGGATTGTTAAACCTGTTGAAACTGGATTCAGTGGGTAGTGGTGTATGAAGTTCTGACAAAATACGTCTAAGCTGGTAATAAACATGGAAACGATACACAGACTTAATTAGTTTGTTTGAGTGATTCAAGTGGTCTGTGAATGAAACACCACAGCCTGTAGTTGAACACAGTATGGCAAAGTTAAGTTGGTTTTGAAACATCTGTAGTGGACTTGAGGACCACTTTCTTGCAGTAGAGTCATCTGTTATTGGAGGGTTTAGATATTGATCAAATGGATTTGGTACTTTGACTTGAAATAAATCTTGTTCGCTTACAGCTATGTCAAGCTGATTTAGTTGAATTATTTTCTGTTTATAAGTAGGTGCAACATTATATTTGGCATTCACATTAAATTGAAATGCGTTCGTTTTGGTAATGGTTGGTGATTTAAATTCCATGCTTCTTTTTTATGAGATAATAAAAATGTTTATTACCTTAACAAATCTTGACACAAGCAAACCAGTGTGGTTAACTAATGGGATTGATAATCGTGATGGTAGCAAGGCTGTTGCTATCCATGAAATGTTCTATACAGTAAAATGGTTTAATGTAGAAGATGATATATATAATAAAGTAAATTTTGGTGGTAAGACTGAAGCTTTACCACCTGGGTATTATGACTTTTGTACTATAGCTGAATGGTTTCAAAGTAATTTTAAAATTAAAGCAACTTTAAATCCAGCTAACCTACTTGTTACATTAGAATTTCTGACAGAAAATTGGTTAAGGATCTCAGATAGATTTGCATATTTACTTGGATTTTATATTGACGAAGATTGGTGGAGAACAGATCTTTTAGATGAATTAAAGTTTGGCATTATAACAATGAAGACAAAAAAACTTAAAATAACTGGGAAACGCCCTGTTTATTTGGCAGTACACACAGTATTTAATGTTTATTTGAAAGAACTAAACACGACTGAAAATGTACACAATGGAAAGCCTTCAACTTTGTTGAGATGTGTGCCAGCTGGAACTGCTCCTTATTGTGAAAGTGTGGTTGTTAGATTTCCTGCGCAGTTTAAAAAATTAGGTTCTAGTTTCTTTGAGTCACTGAGTATATCTGTAACTAATCAGGATGACAAACCAGTTGTTATGCATGATTTTAGTGTTGTGTTGGAAATTAAATAATTTTATTTTTGTTTATAAAAAATGAGTGGTGGTCCAAAGCCGAGAATCATACCAGTTGCATGTCCAGTAACAGAGTTGAAAGATTTGGCTGATGTACAGGATTTTGAGAAGGAGGGGGATGTTGGAGAAATATATGGTTTTGAACTTGATTTAAATGGCATGTACAAGAGGAAAGTAATTGTTGACATGAAAGACGGTGAAAGACAGATTCCTAAACTTGGTCAGCTTCGTGATGTTACTGTACCTACTCCACCTGTAAATAATGCGCCCTACAACTTAATACATGTGGGTAGTAAGTGGGTGGTTTCACCTGTACCACCTGCACCTACGCCAGCACCTACAATTGACTGGGACATAAAGATTGAATTTATTAGTCCTTATGTATACACTGATGATGAAGGCGCCTTAGTGTTTAGGAAGGTTGTTAACTCTGGGCCGCTTATTGCAAGCCTTGTTCCAAGTTTTGCCCCAGACAACAATAGCAGAGATAAACTGAAAGTTGAAAATCATGAGAGACGACGGTATCTTCTTACAACTAGGAAGGGCAGATCATATACTTCTGTTGTGTTTATGCCAGCAAGCTTAGTCATAGCAAGAGAAGCGACAATAGTATTTGAAATTATCTTGAGATCTGTAGCTTCTGTGAAAGAAGCAGATATAACACAAGGAATTAAACTTACATGGAATGAAACAGTAACAGAATCATCAAAGGTCTTTATTGCCATTACAAAAAATAATGATGTTTTTAATGTTTCAAGCAGTATTCCCGCTGTCAAGGTGGTGGTTGACAAAACAACTTTTGTTCGTCTAAGTTACATAAACCTTGAACACATTGATCTTGTTTCATTTTATTATGCCAGCAAATTGTATACTTTTGACGAGTTGCAAAATGTAATCACTGATTAAATAAAAAAAAAATATTTGTGAATAAAAAAATGGTAAAATTCTATCCAATACTACCGACGCTTGAGCCGACTGAAACAAATGTGACGACTAAAACAATGCTTGCGCCTGATCCGCATGCGACAGCTGTGCCAATTGCATCAGATAAAACATTACAGGCAGATGCATTTCGTTTAATGAATATTACAGAAGCAATTAAATATTTGGAAAGTGAAAAGGCGAGGTACTCCAGATGTAAGAGACGGTATAAGACCGTTTTTAATTCTGTTCAAAACACTTCTATGGCTATTGGTGCAGTTTCAGGTGGATGTTCTGTAGGAGGTATTGTTCTGTTTGCCACGGGAATTGGAAGTTTGGCTGGAATAGCAGTTGAGGGTGTTAGCGTTGCTACATGCCTGGCTTGCTTTGGTTTGGAGGCCTTGAACAAGAGGTTTCACACGAAATTACAGAAACATGAAGCATTGAGTACGCTTGCTGGTGCAAAGCTGAGCAGTATGAAACTTATTATCAGTAAGGCATTGAATGATAATTTTATTGATGACGAAGAATTTAAGAGAGTCCAGGATGATTTAAATAATTACAAGAAACAGAAGTCTGAAATACAAAATAAAATGTGTAGTCAATCTCCTGTGAATGTTGAAGAACTGAAGGCTAGTTTTTTAGAGATGGGGAAACAGATCGGTGTTCAGGAAACCACAGAAAAGCTACACAATCTTTTAAACAAATAAAAATCAGATTTGGTAATCAATCAATATTTTTGTCATATGCTTCGCAGAGAGATGACACGTCATTTACATCACTTGTGCCTGATTGTTTAGCCCCATCTGCACCACCGCCAGAGTACTACTGAGAAAAAAAGTTTTTTTATTGTCCTTGTATCTTGACAAATCTGACCGAGTAAGTTGTGACTTAAGTCAAGTTGTTGTAAGAACTTAGGGAAAGTACTTGTAAGAACTTAGGGTAAGTACTTGTAAGAACTTAGGGTAAGTAAATAATAAGTTCTTATGACAACACACTTAAAGGTTACCTCTGCAGGTTCCTAAAAGTTAGTTGCAACTTGTTAATAAGTATTAAGTTTCACTTGGCATCACTTGATCAGGTAAATGATTAGGTATTGACAGAGACAATAGTTATAGAGAGATATAATAGGAGTCCCGATAGATAATCAGATCAAAAAGGCCGCATCAGTCATGCTCGTCAGTTTAAAAAAACAAAGGGTTGATTGGGTAATAACGGAGGTGTAATAGAGGTAAAAAATTTGATAGTAAAAATAATGTAATTTAATGACCGATGCGGCTTTATTGAATTCATTGTCTATCGGGACTCCTATTATATCTCTCTGTGACATTCTTAGAGCCATCTTGAGCACCCCAATTTAGGAAATGGAGGACATTGGAGCTACTGGAATGCAGAACAGCACACACGATGAAGAGACTTACTAAACACCGACAGCATGGGAGACTACAGGAGCAGACCAAGGACCGTCAGAAATGCCCAATCTGAACTGCCAACTGAAGGTCCTGCAAAGGGCTAACACTGACGTCCTGGAACCAAGCCCAAAGATGTGTGAACAGCTCCCTTCAGATACCTGGACATCTCGAAAGAGCCTTCAAGACAACATAATGTTCCAGGACTCTTTGCCAAAGGTCGCGGCACTGCACAAAGCCATCTTGCTGGAGGTTGTGCACAAGCGCTACCCTCACAGCAGCTGTGATACCACACAAGATGCCGTGTTGAATGAAGGAAGTGGCGTGTACATCTGTTGTGCAAACCGCACTACTACCTCCTTCTCCTTACCAGCTATTGGCAGCAGCTCCAACTAACGTACAGATCTGCAGGTGCTCAACACAGCAGCAGAGCACTAGCTAGGGAAAGGCAGCAGCTTGATCCACTGATCTCACCAGGAAGCTTCAAGATAGACTGGATGCCCTGTCCACAAAATAGTGCTGCAATGGATTCCAGTACATTCTGGACTAGCTGGGAATGGAGACACTACAACAACAAAGTGATTGGCAAAAGCAGAATGGCGGCTGCAGCCCGTGGGCAGATGACATCAACAAGCTGAACAGGGAGAGCCAGGCCACCATCTTTCATCTACACACTGATTACTCTGGACTGGGTCCATCCAGAAAAGCAGGAACGTTTCAAAAACCCAAACTGAAGCCTGAAGCTTTACACACTTTAATCAGATCACTCTGTATCAGCAATTATTTGAAGCTTCCGTGCCTAATGCGTGAAGAGATACCAAAATAAAAGAACGCTTAGTGAATGGCGGACTTCGGTAGAAGCGTAAACAACCAATCAGAATGTTCGCCATGCAGTCACTTTATGATCAGAGCTAAATATAGATCACTTGTAACAAGCGTCAGCATGATCGTTTGCAATGGGAATAGTCACAAATTGAGGGAGAAAAAAAAAAAGAAGTAGACAAAAGTTTGCCAGTACGTTGTCATTTTTTACAAACTTTCACATACTTTAAGGAAAAGGACTGAAATTGACAGACTTTCCAGGGCCCTCAAAAAGCCTTGCCATTTTTTTACAACTTTCACAAATGTTCACAGACCGTAAGGACCCTGCTGAACTCACCTCGTGAGACTGGGTCATGTGGAAACAGCCCTATGCGAATTTGGCGTAGAAAATCAGTCTCCTTAGCACATTCTCCAAACATGTCCATACAGAGAAGCGGTCTGCTGGCAGTTCTGACCAGAAGACACGCCCCTATACACCAAACTCTGAAAACATGCTGCCTAGCTCTTGACAGCTCACTTATTGGCAGCCACAACAATATAAGATTTAAAGACGGCCATAAAACAGATTGAACGTTGCAGAAGGTGGAAGTGGAGATCTCGTGGTTGACATGTGGAAACTAAGTATTTTTGATAACATTGTTTTGGCTATTAGGAACCATGAAACTTTATTACGCATATTCATATTTACACATTTCTAGATAAAATAAATGAAAGGAAAAGGGGAGACCTTACTAGACCCGCCTTACGCTAGGTAAAATATCACCTAAAAGACCAGCCAGTTAAAAATAGTTACAATTAAATTGATGGGTTACATTGAAATTAATGAAATGATCACAACTTTTTATGCTCAGTATGCATACTTTAAAAAAAAAAACTGGCAACAAAAAATATTTAAACAGAGGACTATTACGTAAGCAATTTTTATGATTATTTTGCGTTACTTTGCGTACTGGTAAAATGTTGGTAGGGCAGCAGATTCAGCCACTGTGGCCCCTAAATGCATCATAGCATCACAAAATCAGGTTGGGAGTAACTGTGGTACTCTATCCTAACCAATAAAACCTAACAAAGACCTATCGGTAGTATACAAAATTTCTGAGGGCACCGGAAACAACGTACGTTTCCCAATTTGGCAATTTTAAATGGGAAAAAGCTATCATTCACCACGAATGTACCGTAAAGGATGCCGACTTTCCTTATTTTCTTGCACTTTATGCTCACATTATTGAATCTTAATAGGTAAAGAAAGTCAAAATGAAATGGAATAACTTTAGAAATTTTTTCTAATTAATTTTGTGTATTTTTACAACTTGGGGGTAGGGATACAAAATCAACCACTGTGGCACTCACAGTGATCACAGCATCACCTAGTCACATTTATAATAATTGTAACATCCTGTTTTAATAATGTAAGCCTGAAAATGGACTGCCAGCACTATAGAAAATGTCTGAAGGCATCTGACACATTATTTTTGTCTTTTTTTGCGATTTCGCGGAAATGGTCATTTGCTGGGTCCACAAATACCTTCACTGTGAGCCAGAGATTCAATATTTTTTTATTCTGTTTTTTGCAGAGGCTGCAGAACGTGTGCCTTAACATAATATTGCCTGATTTGGGCTTCTGGAATGAATTCTGATTTATTTAGAGGAAAATGTTTCTCAACCTCATTTTAGCAACTGCGAAGAGCGTGAATGGGGGTACCCTTGCGCCATCGGCTATATCTCTGGTGTGTTCCTAAGGATTTTCGGGGAACATGGCTTAAACATCTCAGGACATACTAAGGAACACTTTGAAATCCATCTTATTGAGTACTGGGGGGGGGGGGGGTGCACGGTAGACCTTCCTAGCTTGTGGACTAAATTCCTTTCCTGGAGGAGGAAGGTTCTTCTACCAGAAGATTTATGACGTCCTGTGGTGAAAGCCGGAAGTCTTCGGAAGCCACAGGACCGAGCCGCCTCTCTCTATCCAGGGACACAACCATGGGCACATGGAATGTCAAGACCATGTACCAGAGCGGCAAGGCCGCCCAGATAGCAGCAGAAATGCAAAAGTACAACCTTTCCCTGCTAGGTATCAGTGAAGCCAGATGGACGCAGTCTGGCCAGAAAAGGCTGTTAAGTGGGGAGATGATTCTGTATTCAGGTCATGAAGAGGAGAATGCCCCCCATACAGAAGGAGTAGCATTCATGCTCTCACCAGTGGCACAGAGAGCGCTGATGGGCTGGGAACCTCTTGGGCCAAGAATTATCACCGCAGCCTTTAGAACTAGGAGAAAGATCAAGTTGAACGTCATCCAGTGTTATGCGCCCACTAATGACAGTGACGAGGAAGAGAAACAAGAGTTCTACGACCGACTCCAGAGTGCTGTGGACAAATGTGCGGAGCGAGACATCACCATTGTCATGGGCGATGTTAATGCCAAAATAGGGGAGGACAACACCGGATACGAAGAGGTGATGGGGAGACAGGGACTAGGGGAGATGAGTGAGAACGGGGAGAGGTTTGTAGACTTTTGTGCTCTAAACAGACTTGTCATTGGAGGCAGCACCTTCCCACACAGAAGAATACACAAAGCAACTTGGTTCTCACCTGACCATACTACAGAGAACCAAATAGACCATATCTGCATTAGCAAGAAATTTAGAAGATCCCTCCAAGATGTTCGAGTGAGGAGGGGAGCAGATGTCGCCTCAGACCACCATCTGCTTACCTTGAGAATAAAGCTCAAGTTAAAGAAAAGCCGTACAGAGACAACAAGAAGACCTATAATGTAGGCCTCCTGAGAGAGACTGGTGTGAGAGAAGAGTTCAAACTGGTGCTGTCCAACCGGTTTCAAGCGCTACAGGAGCTAGTAAATGAAGAGGAGGCGGTCACCACAGAGCAGCAGTGGAAGGCAGTTAGAGGCGCTGAACTCAACCTGCAAAGACACTGTAGGGTTCAGGAAACACCATCACAAGGACTGGCTGTCGGCACAGACCTTGAAGAAGATAGAAGTGAGGAAGCAGAAGAAAGCAGTTGTCAACATCAGTCGCACGAGAGCAGCCAAAGCAAGGGCACATGAGGAATACTCAGAAGCCAACTGCGAGGTGAAGAGGAGTATCAGGGCAGACAAGAGGGCCTACACAGGGCAGACAAGAGGGCCTACACAGACAGCCTGGCAGCAGAGGCAGAAAAGGCAGCAGGCAGCGGCTACATGAAACAGCTCTATGACATTAGATCGCCACTCTCCGCATCATCGTGGAACAGTCTCTGGAGTGGAGCTCCCCGCTGTACGTCAACTTTGTGGATTATGAGAAAGCATTTGACAGCGTGGGACCGAGAGACTCTGTGGAAACTCCTACGACACTACGGTGTACCCACAAAGCTCGTCCGCCTGATCAAGAGCAGCTATGATGGCATGACATGTCGCGTGATCCACGAAGGGCAGTTCACCAGAGAGCTCCAGGTCAGAACTGGTGTCAGGCAGGGGTGTCTGCTGTCTCCGTTCCTCTTCCTACTGGCCATAGACTGGGTCATGAAGATGACCACAGAGCACAGACGAAGTGGAATACAGTGGACACTGTGGACACAGCTTGACGACCTCGATTTTGCAGACGACTTGGCATTACTGTCCCACACTCATCAACAAATGCAGGACAAGACCACGAGGCTTGCTGACATCTCGTCCCAAGTGGGCCTCACCATTCACAAACAGAAAACAAAGACAATGAGGCTGAACGCAACCAGGGAAGAACCAGTCTTGCTTGCTGGCACCCCGTTGGAGGAGGTGGAGTCCTTCACCTATCTCGGGAGCATCATAGACAAAAAAGGCGGCACTGATGCAGATGTCAGAGCACGAATCGGTAAAGCCAGAGCAGCCTTTCTCCAGTTGAAAAAAGTGTGGAGTTCCAGAGAGCTGTCACAACACACCAAAGTCCGGATTTTCAACTCCAATGTAAAAGCAGTTCTCCTATATGGAGCAGAGACATGGAGATTGACAAAAACCACAGTCAACAGAGTACAGACCTTCATGAACAGTTGCCTTAGAAGAATTTTGAAAATCCACTGGCCAGAGAAGATCAGCAACGTCAGACTCTGGGAGAGAACAGAGCAGATAACAGCAGAGAATGAAATTGGGCGAAGAAGATGGGGATGGATCGGTCACAGTCTGAGAAAGCCAGCTTCCAGTATCACTAGGCAGGCATTGTCATGGAACCCCCAGGGAAAGAGGAAAAGAGGTAGGCCGAGAAACTCCTGGCGTCGAGACCTCCAAGCAGACATCAAGAGACTGGGAACCACCTGGAGTAGAATCGAAGGAGAAGCACAGGACAGGAGTTGCTGGAGGTCTCTCGTCGACGGCCTATACCCGGGTAGGGGTGACAGGCGTAAGTAGTAAGTACAGATTTTATCAACAAATCACATTATACACACATTTCCCCCCTCATTGTTGACCCTTGGTCCACTTCCCAAGGGGTCATCCAAAATTATTATGCATAGATAGGTCCATACCATCAGGTACCTACTCTGTACCAAATTTGGGTTTAAGTTGTGAAATAGTACTTGAAGAAAAAACTTCTTTTGTATCAAAATAATGGCTAATTTAACCATTTCCTGAACTTCCTCAATGACCTTTGACCTTTCCGATGAGATCAACCAAATTAGTTGATTGTACATGATTGTACATTGCTTAACGTCCCGACAGCAACAAGGCTTTCTCAGGACGTGCCTGCACTGCTTGTGAAAAAAAAACTAAACAGAACATTGAATGTATGTCGCCAGCCGGTCAAATACATTAAATAAACCTACAACATGGGGCCTAAATAAAGCTAAGACCATTTAGCAACACACATCCAATATCAAGAGCTACAGGCAGTGCAGACAGTAGGGAGAGTTTTAAAAAGGCAAATACAGGTGAATGGACAAAGGGTAGACAGAAACACATGCCCCAGAATAGAGAGAAAAACCCACCCTGTGGGGCTGACCAGGGTGACCCTGGGAACTAAAAAATACCTAACCCCACCCAAGTCCCCCAGG
>BTPG01000003.1:125207402-125235123 GCA_036245525.1 Semisulcospira habei | reverse complement strand
TGTCCACACCGGCTAAATATCTGGACCCCCCTCGGGGGGACCTAGATTTAAATTTCCATGCACTGAGTGGCTGGAACAGTGGGATATGTGATACGCCCCCCTTCGGGGGGGGCTTCCATATGCATTGCTTTCAGTCACTTTTTTAGCGCCCCCTCTCTTTCCTATCTCTTTTTTTTTTGTGTGCTTTGGCCACAGTAGATCTATGATCACTGGTCGATCATGCACATTTCTCTCCCCTGACAGTGCTATAATCTACTTTACTTTGTAACCTTCCTAAAATATTAGCACTGGCAGTCTCCCCTTTTCTTTTCATTTACTACTACAATATCGACTGCAACCCCTTCCCCCCTTTTGGTAGGTTCTCTTTTAGGGTGCATGGAAATTTGGCTCTAGGTGGTGGCATGGAATGTATACCCTTGCAGACACCACAGTAAAATGTGGTTGTCTTTGCAGGTAGGCAGAAATTCCTGCCTCCTCCAGTATCGCCGATGGTGTGCTGAAGAGGTCGCCGAGACCGAAACAGCTGTCCACACCGGCTAAATATCTGGACCCCCCTCGGGGGCCTAGATTTAAATTTCCATGCACTGAGTGGCTGGAACAGTGGGATATGTGATACGCCCCCCTTCGGGGTGGCTTCCATATGCATTGCTTTCAGTCACTTTTTTAGCGCCCCCTCTCTTTCCTATCTCTTTTTTTTTTGTGTGCTTTGGCCACAGTAGATCTATGATCACTGGTCGATCATGCACATTTCTCTCCCCTGACAGTGCTATAATCTACTTTACTTTGTAACCTATCCTGATATAAGCACACACTTTCTGATGTATGCTCTGATTAATAGATAATAATAGATTAATAATTAATTAGAGAATACAAAAAATGTGTGAACATCGACGCAGACAGTTCATTAGTCACTTGTGCTTGGAAAGCTATCTGCCAAGGGTGCAAGATTACTTATCAACGGCTGACCAAACTAAGATCAAATCCCATCTGCGTAGAAAATGGAACAAACACTTTAAAACTCATTTAGAGAAAATATTCTGTACGGCCATAAAAACTACTTCTCATCACCAACTACGTTAGTTTCAGTACACACTTATCTACCGAATACTTCCAACGAAAAGATATTTGTTTGGGAAAAATTGTCGGATTCATACGTCTGTACCTTTTGTGGAAATGAGGATTAAAAGATACATATAATCCCTTTTCCACTCTGTCCCTGTCCGTGATATTTGTACTTTTTGGTAGACAGCAAACTATTGTTACAAATAAAGTGTTTGACCTAATTCTGTTATCGACGAAATTTCACATAGACTGCAAAATATGTTTCCAAATATTGTGCATTTTAAGCAAATGCTTAAATACCACTATTCTGTAGAAAAACATACATAGGTAATGAACGGTAAATTAGAGATATTTAATCGTCATTGGTCTCTGTATTCAGAAATTACCTCGTAATTGCAATACTCTTGTACACTAGCTGCTTTTCTTGCTATTATAATAGTACATGAAAACACACACTCTCTCTCTCAATCTCTCGATCTCTCTCTCGGTCTTACTCCGTATTTTTTTTTTTTTTTTTTTTTTTTTTGCATCCTGTCTCGGAAGACAATGGAGTATATGTGCTTGCTGGGTCAGTCACTGGAGTGACCTCTCCAGGGCGCAAGCCTGGGCGAAGTGTATGGAGATCCTGGGGTGCCCAGTCGTCAAGATCCCCCTCTCGGCCTCGCTGATGTATCCAAAGGAATGCAAAGCAGTACGTTTGGCACCAGTTTGGCTGCAGGAGCTGCCATAACAGTGCGTGAATACAGGCAGCTGTCTGCCTTCGGGGCTCCACTCCTGATTTGAAGGGTTTACTCCCCCACATTTGGCCGTTGGATCCAACCTGATCTCCTCCGTCCTCTAGCCGTTGGCTGTCAGAAACAGCTCATCCGCCTAGTGGTGCAATGTGAACACCACCCCCTCACGTGGTTTAGCCCACCAGCTGAGGTGGTTTGCCAGGGTGTGGCGCTTGGAGCCAGCACGTGAGAGATTAAGGAGATGGATGAGGACAAGTGATGCCCGTCCGTCCTATGTAGGACGCAGCTGCCGAACAGCAAAGGTGCTACCTCTATCCAGAGCCCCTTACTGGCTCCGATTATATGTAAATATGACGGGCTCTCTCTCTCTCTCTCTCTCTCTCTCTCTCTCTCTCTCTCTCTCTCTCTCTCTCTCTCTCTCTCTCTCTCTCTCTCTCTCTCTCTCTTTCTTACTCCGTATATTGTAGATTCAGTATAAGTAAACATTATGGGCTTTCTTGTTAGGGTGGAAAGTTATGCGTAGTATATTGTATTGTGTAGGCTCTGTAAGCAATTTGTAACTTTGGTTGTGTTATGTGTGTGTGTATTATGCAAAACAAACAAACAAACACTGAAACAAAACAAAACAACAACAAAAAAACTGTACTTATCTGCCAAATATTATAAATCTGGGACAACGGGACAACTTTACAGACGGTATAGACGGCGGTACTGGCTACACTAAAACAATCCCAGTAACATTCAGAATCGCCGTTAGACCAAGTCACAAAATAGCCAAACATTGACAGAGATGTCGCTGCAGTGTGCTACAACTGACAAAACAGTTCTTTTTTTATCCTTATAATTACCAGTGTCATTGGTGCGCTATAAATAAACATAAACACTTGAAACGACTGATAATGGACTTGAAGCAGTATGGTTACACACACGTGTATCCCAAAACTACGAGGAAGACCATATACAATTTTCACAGGCACAAATCAAAGTGTCTACTCTAAATATACTGAAAGAACACCTCACGTAATACTAACGCTGAGTTGGTATACCTCGCACTGTGCCTAGGTTACTGAAACGCACCAGCGCGCTATTGCTGCTATTTTCGCACCATATG
The DNA here is from genome assembly GCA_036245525.1 of Semisulcospira habei. Taxonomy (NCBI): domain Eukaryota; kingdom Metazoa; phylum Mollusca; class Gastropoda; family Semisulcospiridae; genus Semisulcospira; species Semisulcospira habei. The sequence continues at coordinate 125,232,216 of BTPG01000003.1, read as the reverse complement.
TGCTTTCCGGACCTGCACCTGTAATCAGCAATCTCGGAGAAAGAATCACGTGACCGTCGTTTGATTGCTGCAAAACAGATAAGATGAATAAAGAATAAACCCTTTCCCATTTGCAATCCGGCAATAATGCATCCTTATGCTAGCACTACGAAACATTACGCTATTTGGCAGATGATTTGCGGGGAAAAAATTTTTTTTTCCCTCAATGGTGGTGGTTTTGCGACATCTGCGTCGCCTTGCGACAGAAAGCACCATCGTAGTTGGAAGCACGAGAGATGAGCGCACTACAAGTACATTGGGCGTGATTCAGGGGCGTGGGGCAAGCCTCCGCCATCTCTACACAACACTGGCGTGTTAAGGGAGGTAAAAGGCGCTAAAAGTAAAACCGGCCACGAACCGTTTTTTGACTGCGATCACAATCTTCCGCGTGAACCTACGAGACCACACTACAATTGGAGAAGCCTACCTGCGCGCGCAGTTCTCGTGCCCATGACCAGTCCGAGTGCGTTTAACCCAGGTACAGGGCGAGGTATACCAACTCAGCAATACCAATATACACTTTAGCGTTTCTGATGATTTGAATTTTGTGGCATTTCTTTTGCTCGTCAGTATACAATTTAGTTACTGGAGTCAGAGTGAAACAACAGTCAAATGTAAAGTGTCACAAAATCTAAATAAAGTGTGATGAAATCAGTAAAAACCTTGTTGTCTAGGGATGTCTGAAATAGCATATAACTTGACAAACTACTACAGTTATTGAGTTAGTGTCCATTTGAATTTAAAATGAGTCTTAAAATTAACTTACTGACCGGCTCAGCGACGGTCTTCCCGAGTACAGGAAAACATACAAACCAGAACGGGCTGAAGTCATGTTCACAGATATACATGCATGTGCCTCTTACCATAGGGCCTCAACGCTAAACAAACCGATCCATTTCAGTTTAACCTGAAATGTCACTCAAACTACGCGCGCTAGAGCCCCTCAACATTCAGAGCGCAGAAACATGTGCTTCGAATGTCATGCCGAGCTCCAGCACAATAAGCCGAATTTGTTGGCTAGACGCATCTGTATTTTCTGTTCTTTTAGCCGATTTCAGCGGTACTGGAGATGCCTGGAAAGCACTGTTGCTATGGGAAATATAAGGTGTTTTCCCGATACCCTGATCGATATCCAGATGTGCAGTGTTCATATTTTCCCAAAGCCTTTCACTCACGATTGCCGACCGCCCTTTCGTGTCTGCGGTCGTGAGCGAAAGGCTTCGGGAACGGAACAACTGCACATTAACTGAACGCTGAGAGATTCACAAGGCATCACAAGTATGTACAAAGGTAAATCAGTTTCTGCTTTTCAGTGTTCAACCATATTCTTCATAGACTGACTTGATCACTTGTATTTGACTCACTCTAAAAATGAGGTGCCACTCAGACAACCCAAAAATAAACGTGGGTTACAAAATACCTGACAAGATTTTCTGAGTTTGCTTTCCATTTGGCTTCTCAGTTCTGTTGAGTTATTGAAATATTATCAGTGGTTTATGAGAAACTGAGATGTTAAAGCTAGAGATTAAAATGTGTAGGCACGTGACGACACATTTTTTTGGATGATAACTGTAACTGATTAAAATCATTCCTCTAGGTAGTCCTCAATTAAATATTTCTGCAAAAAAAAAAACACACACAAAAAGACCTAATTATATGCAAAATGAGAATCCATTTGCATCAGTCATAGGCGTCTCTTTTTCACTCTCAAACATTTACTTTGATAAAAGGAGCATCGTGACATTCAAATTATGACTTTTTCTACATTGATAACTCAGTGCAAAAATAAAGATGGGACTCTAAAAACGAAGCCAGCAAACATCTAAAGCAAACTTTTTCATATCAGTATGTTACTTGTCACAAAGAGTGTAACGTGGTAGTCGTAGTCGTAGTATGATGCAATCACACAAGACGCGCGCACGTAGGGTTCTTGTAAAGAAACTTCGCTCAGCTGCAACTCGTCACACGTGGCACAAGGTTGTAGACCACATTGGACTAACAGTTCCAACAATATTTTATTGCAGTGATGCAATCACAGGACAATGCATCCACAAATGCAGCCACTCACTGACACACTGTCTCCTCTACATAGCATCAACACTTTTGACACACTGCAAACAATGTCCGCCGTGAGATGGCCTTAGTTGCCTGCTCGGCATCAAACCCAAATAACTAACTAACTCTCATACAATGTATGCACATATTTCCTAACACGTTCTTTTATACTATTACAGATTTCCAGAACAATCCAGCAAATTCACACAACACAACCAATCAGAAAAGAAAATGTAACCAAAACATATTTATATTCATAAAAAGAACACTCTAGAACTAACTACAGCGTTCGACTAACATCTAGGCGCATTTATACAATGATTCGAAATGTAACCAACAACTTTGACGTCATATTTGAGGTCACTAGAATAATCGCGCCTTTTCCGGAACGTTCTAGGTGAAACGAGGTCGGACTATAGCATAAAAAGCAGACCGAAAGGGTTGACTGCCAGTGCCTGTAATTTAGAAAAAACTACCAAGTGAGTAGGAAAAGGCACTGTCAAGGGAGAGAAGTGTGCATGATCGACGAGTGATCATATGCATTGCTTTCAGTCACTTTCTTAGCGCCCCCTCTCTTTCCTATCTCTTTTTTTGTGTGTGTGCTTTGGCCACAGTAGATCTATGATCACTGGTCGATCATGCACACTTCTCTCCCTTGACAGTGCCTTTTCCTACTCACTTGGTAGTTTTTTCTAAATTACAGGCACTGGCAGTCAACCCTTTCGGTCTGCTTTTTTAACACAATTTCGACTGCAAATCCTTCCCCCTTTTTAGTAGGTTCTCTCTTAGGGTGCATGGAAATTTGGCTCTAGGTGGAGGCATGGAATGTATGCCCCTGCAGAAACCACAGTAAAATGTGGTCTTCTTTGCAGGTAAGCAGAAGTTCCTTCTTCCTCCAGTATTGCCGATGGTGTGCTGAAGAGGTTGCCAAGACCGAAACAGCTGTCCACACCGGCTAAATATCTGGACCCCCCTTGGGGGGACCTAGATTTAAATTTCTATGCACTGAGTGGCTGGAACAGTGGATATGTGATACGCCCCCCCTCGGGGGGGCTTCCATATGCATTGCTTTCAGTCACTTTCTTAGCGCCCCCTCTCTTTCCTATCTCTTTTTTTTTTTTTTGTGCTTTGGCCACAGTAGATCTATGATCACTGGTCGATCATGCACACTTCTCTCCCTTGACAGTGCCTTTTCCTACTCACTTGGTAGTTTTTTTTGGACTATAGCATAAATTTATTGAAAAGACGCGTCATTTTAGCTACACAACAGAAATCGACTGCAATTCTCCAAGCAAAAGAAAATGAATTCTACTAAAGATTTATGTAATTTTTATTCAAAATAACTCATATGAATACCGGATCTTTCCTATGATCAACACACACATGCTCTCAAAAGAATAACACAACCACAAACGTAACATAACCACCCCACCCCCCACCCCACCCTCTACCCACCCCTTTCAGATCGAAATTTCACAAAATTTCTTCTCAAATCTCAAAATACGGTTGTGTCTGTGTCAAACTTCACAGAATAACAAACACTAACAATCTCACATCAAAACTTAAATCAAATAAATTGCTCTGTAATAATTGTCTCACATTTCCTTTAAACTGTCCTGGATAACAACAAAAAAATGTTCCTTTAAACCGCTCTGTTCAGGTAATCCGCTCCAAAACTTAATGTCAAAATTCTGCAAGAACATCGCCCATTTCATGATACGCGCGTTTGTGAACTTGGCAGAATTCAGATAGTTCAAGGGTTGATGGTTCGGTTGCAGCACAAAGGGTACTCCCTGCAGGTACAGTTTAAACCTCCTCACTCCCCAGATGATGGCTAGGTACTCCTTCTCGATGGTAGAATAGTTTTGCTCGGCTCGGGTCAACGTCATGCTGGCGTAGCTTATTGGGTGGAGTTTTCCGTCATCCTCTTGCATTAGGATGGCACCGACTTCGTCGTTGGAGGCGCCGGTCCTCAGGACGAAGGTCTTCGATGGGTCGGGGAGGTGTAGAACGGGTTTCTCGGACAAGATGTCACGAACCGCCTGGAATGCTCGCTCTTTGGCCTCCTCCCATTTTACATTATTGGGTTGTCTTTTCTTCAGCAAGTCAGTCAGGGGTGCTGTGACAGCTGCGAAGTTACGGATGTACTCTCGGTAGTAGTTCGCCAGGCCCATGAATGAGCGAACTTGCGTCTTGGTAGTAGGTCGTGGGGCATCCCTGATCTTTCTCACGTTGTCGTCATGTAGCCCTTTCAAGCCTTCGCTTAACCGGTGCCCGAAAAAGTCTACGTCTACACTTGCTTGGTCGGATGGTGAAATTCGCATCTGACAGACGCTAGAACAGTTCTCGAAGGGCCTTGAGGTGATCTTCCCAGGTCTTGGTATGGATCAAGATGTCATCCCAGTAAAAGACGACATTCTGCATCCTTTTCAGTCCTCTCTTCAAAATGCCAGCTGTGTTCACCATTCCAAAAGGCATCTTCAGGAACTCCCAATGACCGTCGGGTCGGATGTGGCGAACGCTGTCTTGTAGATATCTTTCTCTGCAACCTTGATTTGCCAGTACCCTTTGCTTAGGTCAATTTTGGAGAAGAATCAGTCTCCACTGACCTTCTGTAACAGTTCTTCCGCTGTGGGCATGGGCTCTGGGTCGAATACTGTCAGCGTGTGTCATAATGGTTGTTGTGATGCGTCTAGTGTGGTAGCGCAGTGGGAGTGCTTGTCACTTTTCGCTTTCAGCTTCCACCGCTGGCGAGAAGTATTGCGAAAAGGAGGGCAGAACGCGTCAGTCTCTCTCTGCCAGTACATAGCCTCTCTCTGGCTCCCAGACACTCGGCACGCAGGCCCACCGGTTTGTAGATATGCCCTGCTGCCCGTGAACCAGACTCCCAACTATGGGTAAATAGCCCCACTGCCTTGTGGGTGCCTCGGAAGAGCAAAGGCTAGGGGAGCAAACCCCGACAGAAAACCAACCATGGGCAAAGTGGGCTCAGCAGCCCTGGTAGGCAGCCACTCTAGGTGCAACTCCTTACAAGAGTGTGGGTAGACTGGACTCACCTCAGCCTTGGTCTGCAGTCATGCCTAGGGATGGGATCCGAACAAACTCCCTGAGTAGACCAGACTCATGAACTGTGGCAGACAACTGGCTTAGGTGAAGTCAACTCCAAATTAAAACAAGGTCACGGGAAGCTCTCAATCCCAGTTAAGGAAATTCTCCTGCGAGAAGGAAAACTTTGAACTGAAACCAATGACCAACTAAGTCTGAGTGTCGCTGACTATGCCATATGGTATAGTGTGGAAACCCGTCAGGGAAACGAGCACACACGCAATCCTCATGGATTATGCCTCAGATGGATATTTCGATATGGTATCGTCCCCGTGGACCAAAGCCAGGCGGGGACGGTGCCGGGCCCTCAGCCTCTAAGGGATCCACCTCAGCGATTGGCGGCTCTGCTAACCCGGGAACCAGTGGGAGGCAGAGTAGTGCTACTGGTCTCTGTACAACTCCAACGACAGCTCTTAGGATTGCGCAGTGGAACGCAGAAAGCATTCAGCAAAAGAAAACAGAGTTACACACCTTCCTGAAAGAGAACAACAGTGATGTCATCTGCATCCAAGAAACTCACTTGACAGAAAGCCTCAGATTCTTCATCAGGGGTTATGAAACTTTCCGACGAGACAGACCCACTGGACACAAAGGGGGAGTAATAACTCCTGTCAGGCATGGAATCCCGGCGCTGTTGATAGAACATACAGCAGCAGGCGAACTTGAGTTTGTCACCATCAAGATCCTCCTGCAAGATGAAGAACTTCTCATCACCAACTGCTACAGCCCTCCCACCTCAAGGCTTGACCTCCATACCATTCAGCTCTTGCCTGAAACCACATAATTGTTGGGGACTTCAACGGTCACTCACCCAGCTGGGGGTATGAAGACTTGGACCGCAGAGGAGAGGACATAGAGGACTGGCTCATCGACAACCAGCTAGTCATGATTAACCAGCCTGACGACAGACCAACATAATACTATTCCAGAGCTTGGAAGAAAACATCAACTCCTGATCTCGCCATGGCCACAGAAGATGTTCAGAAACAAACCACCAGAGTCATAAATGATCAGCTGGGCGGAAGCGACCACATCCCTATCATTCTGCACATTGCAAACAAAAAGACTACCTGCGAACACCACCAAAAAAGAGCCAGCTGGAACTTCAAAAAAGTTGACTGGACAACATACCAAGCCCATGTTGAGGTATTCTGCTGCATCAACCTAACAGAAGACATAAACAAAAATGTCAAAAAAACTGACTGAAGCCATCATATCAGCAGCTCAGAAATCCATTCTCCGTGGCTTCAGAAAGACTACAAACCCTACTGGAGCAAAACTCTGGCCGCCCTTCACCAGCAACTCTCAAAAGCCAGAAATGACATGGAGAAGAACCCAACACCAGAAACAACTGCCAGGCATAATCAACTAAAGGAGGACTTCAACACGGCAAAGACAAAAGATATCCGTCAAAACTGGCACGAACAAACATCCTCACTCAGCCTGGATCAAAGCACTGGACAACTATGACGTCTCACCAAGACTCTGAACGAGGATGCCACAACTACGTCTAGACCCACAGCAGTTGCCGAAGATGGCATGCTCCACGCAGAGAAGAGAGCTGCAAACATCCTTGCTGTTTCCTTTGCGATGGACAGTACTCTAAAAATCCCAGCAAAATGAAGAAGTGAAGTCAAAACACAGCTGTAGACCAAGCTTAAACACCAGACAAATCCCACTGCAGCCATGACTTCAGACCTCACTCTGTCAGAACTCAATGGTGCGATCAGGAGACTCAAGACCAGGAAAGCCCCAGGGAATGACTGCAACGAAATGATCAAGCATCTTGGACCAGCTGCCAGAAGGAAACTGCTTGAACTCTTTAATCTTTCATGGAGAAAGGGTGTTTTTCCATCAGCGTGGAAGGAGGCCACCATTGCACCCATACCCAAGAAAGGTAAGGACCCAAACAAAAAGTCCAGCTACAGACCTGTCAGCCTTCTAAGCTGCCTCGGCAAGACTCTCGAGCGCATTATCAACAAGAGACTTCTGTGGCATCTGGAAACCAACAACCTGATCACCAAAGAACAGACAGCCTTCAGGAAGAACAGAAGTACTGAAGAGCAGCTCATCTACCTTGCACAGTCGATAGAAAATGCCTTCCACGAAAAGAAGAAAGTAATCGCCACCTTCGTTCACCTCTCCAAAGCGTTTGACAAGGTGTGGATAGAGGGTCTTCTTCTGAAACCACTGACGGCAGGAGTTGCCGGGCGAATGTTCAGCTGGATCAGGAGTTTCCTCAGCCACATTACCGCGAGGGATAAGCTGGGTGACAGCCTGAGCTACACCGTCAAGATCAGGGAAGGTGTTCCCCAAGGAGATGTGATTTTCCCCACCCTCTTCCTTGTCTTCATAATGACATCACTGATGGCCTCTCCAGACACATCACAAGAGCCCTGCATGCTGACGACTTTGCCATGTGGAACGCCTCAGAGTCCACTCCAACTGCTACATTCAGAATGCAAGAGGCCCTCAACAACACCTCCAGATGGGCGAGGGACTGGTGTGTCACCATCAACAGTCAAAAGACAGTCGCCACTTGCTTCTCCATCTCCAACTCCAAACAATCCCTCAAACTAACAGGCAACAACCAAGATGTCCCCCAGGATGATACTCCCACCTATCTTGGTGTCAAACTAGACAAGAAACTGACCTGGAGTCCACACATCAAAGAGGCGGAGAGGAAGGCGATAAGACTGTCTCTCATGAATAAACTGGCAGGCACCAAATGGGGAGCACTCAGCAGCATCCTCAAACAGATGTGCACAGGAAACATCCGTTCTGTGATGGAGTATGGCTCAGCAGCCTGGGCCACTGCTGCCAAGAGCAACACGAGCAGGCTGGCCAGAGTGCAGAATGCAGGCACAGGCGAGCTAAAAAGACCACCCATCCACACCTAGACGAAAGACAGGAGGAGAAGGTCCTTGCTCACAGTGAAAAGTTGCAGAGATTGCCCACCCACCAAGTCCATCAGCAACTCCAAGAACAAACAAAGAACAGGCTGAAGAGGAGCAGCTTCAACCACCTCACAAAACAACTCACAAGAGCTCACCAGGACACCATCTACAATGCCCCAAATGGTCGAGAACCTCTTCAAGCTACTGAGGACTGGAACACCTCCCTGGAAAACGTGCTCTTTGTTACTGATGTCCCAGGAATAGCCAACAAAAAATCCCAGTCAGAAGCCATCCTCATGTCTTTCACGCTGGAAATGCTGGACCGGGATTACAATGCATCAGTCTGGGCACACGTTTTCACAGATGGATCCTCAGACGCAGCTATCAAGAATGGAGGCAGTGGAATTTTCATCCGCTACCCAGATGGACACACCACATCCAAATCCCTGCCTGCGGGAAGACTGCCAACCAACTATCGGGCTGAACTCACTGCTCTACGAGAGTCTGCCAGCCTTGTCGGTGCAGACGATCCCCTGCCCTCACACGTCGTTTTTCTGACCGACTGCAGATCCACCATCCAAAGCCTGCGGTCCCCCAGTGAGCAGCTGGAGAAAGAAACACTCACGCCTAACACAAGTGGCTGTTCAGTGGGTACCTGCTCACTGTGGACTATCAGGAAACGAGAAGGCAGACTCGCCAAATCCGGCAGCAAGCTTGAGCAGCCAAACCAACCGATGTCCTTCCAAGAAGTCAAAACCCTCATTAAGCGGTACTATCATGCAGACTGGCAGACCTAACACAACCCACCATCTGATGACCAGTTAAAACACCTCCAACGCCACCAACAGACCACCATATTCCGTCTAAGGACTGGACATTGCCGACTGCGTGCACACTTGTACCGCCTTGGACTGTCACACACTGCAGACTGCTTGTGTGAAACTGGTGTACAGACCCCAGAGCATGTACTGCAGTTCTGTCCCCTGTACCAAGACGCCAGGATACAGCACTGGCCACAAGGAGTGACGCTGTCAGATAAACTCTGGGGCTCCATTCAAGACCTACTGCAGACCACGAACTTCATATCAACAACCAATCTTGACATCTGAGGCGGAAACTCGGGAACGCTGAAGAAGAAGAAGAAGAAGAATACTGTCAGCTTATTGAGTTTACGGTAATCCATCTGGTTTCTTTCATGACTACTGGGGACGCATATGGCGACTTGGACTGCCTGATGACTCCCAGGTCCAACATCTCCTTGATGTCTTTCTTCAGTTCTTCCCTTTCTTCAGTTCAGATGAGACCGGGAAATCCCTTAAGAACTGCTGGCAACAGTCTCACACACATCGCGCGTGCTCTGATTGTGACGTCATTGTCAATAAGAGTAACAGTCATGTGACATTTTGTCAACACATGGCGCACCCGACCGGCTTATTGCGTTTTAGTTTAGAATGCGGCAGTGTGTGAGAAGGACGTGTTTTACAGTTTCATTGGAGATATCACAAATGACGGACTTTATATTCAGTGTTATCACTAAATCTTGCAAAATATTACTATGGTGAGATCGTTAATTTGACTGTTGTACTTAGCATTATTTTGAAACAACAAAAAGGTTAGTGAGCCGAGAAAAGAAAATCTTACTGATAGATCGTCAGCTAACTGTATGACAGTAGCCTAGTTGCATACGTTAAAATCATATTTAGTGGCCAGCTGCAGGTTATTACAGGATACCAAACGGAAAAGCATGTCGGCCTCTATCCGATATGGACAATTATTTTTGTCAGTTGTTTCATTAGATAGGCTGTGTGCAGGCTAAGCCTTTCAAATCTGATGACTAACGATAGGGTGTGTTGAAGGGCGTAAACAGAAGATTGAGCCTTATCAAAGGGAACCATTTGCTATCACTTCAGTGTCATGGACAACTAAGAAATAAGAGACAGAGTTAACTGACTCTAAATACAAATCCTCAATTTCTGTTTACACCCTGCGTTCCAGTGTGAACGCAGGGTGTAAACAGAAGATTGAGTCTTCTCAAAACAGAGACATTTGTTATCATTTCTGTGTCATGGACAACTAAGAAATAATACACAGACCACAGAGTTAAATGATTCTAAATAAAATCTACTGTTTACACCCTGCGTTCACACTGGAAAGCAGGGTGTAACCAGAAGATTGAGACTTCTCAGAGCCAATTGTTATCACTTGTGTGTTGTGGACAACTAAGAAATTAGAGACAAAACAGTAAGAATGCAGGGTGTAAACAAAAGATAGTATATGACAAACTTAGCTGCCGGTAAGCAGCGCCGAAGACCGGGGGCAGTGACAATTTGTGTACACAACAGTGCTGTGAAATACGCACAGGACGCAACACGGAATGCGAAAGTTGTCGATTCTACATGTGTCAAACAACTAAATCTGAACTGAAGTGTGGTGATGTGTTCTGACTGGAGTCTACAATAAATATTCATGCATGTTGAATAAAGATTTCAGTGGTGTGTGTCTGTGTATGTAAGTGTGTGTGTGTTTGTGTGTATGTGTGTGTATATGTGTACGTGTACATATATATAAATATATAAATATATATATATATATATATATATATATATATATATATATATATATATATATATATATATATAAATATATATATATATATAAATATATATATAAATATATAAATATATATATATATATATATATATATATATATATATATATATATATATATATATATATATATATATATATATATATATATACACACTTAAAATGTGAAGAAAAGATGCACATACACCACATAGTTTAGGAGGAGTTACACTTTTATTCTTTGCACAAATTTTCGCCCTCTAAGCGGGGGCATCTTCAGCAGATTTGCCTGGTAAGTCAGAGAGAGAACAATGGAGAATATTTAGACAATTGGACAATATATTCCCATGGAGAAGCCCTCGCTGTGAGGGCGAAAATTTGTGCAAAGAATAAAAGTGTAACTCCTCCTAAACTATATATATATATATATATATATATATATATATATATATATATATATATATATATATATATATATATATATATATATATATATATATATATATATATATATATATATATATATATATATATATATATAAATGACTCAGTGCCAAAAGGTGGGGTGCTGGGAGGGTGTTCATGAAAGTTGTAATAAAAACATTATGTTAACATCTGAAACCCGTGTTCTCCTGCGGTTTGTTTGGCAGAATGAATGTACTGATAGTGGGGATCACTGCAAGCCACAATGTTTAGTATTTTGTTCTACACGTGAAATATTGTACACAATTGTCTTAAAAATCAAGGCATCGAAAACGGACATTGCGTAGGTGGCCCTCAACGAAGATGTCGTGCTCAGCCTAGGTTTGATTAAAGCGCTGGAAATTAAGCATGTGATCAAAAGATACATCGATTAACATAAACAAACTTGCTGAATGGATTGAAATTTCTTGATGCGTCTTTTCTGGCCGTTCAAATTTTCTGTGTCACACATCAAACCTCGTTGTAAGACCGCCGTCGCAACTGCGAGTGTGCTTTTTTAAAAGAACGGTTTGGGTTAGAGATTCCAAAAAGGCGTCATTGTGTACTCTCGATACGATTTTGAGTCATTATTAAGTTAAAAGTATTGAGTGTATCCTTATCTGTGTTTGTTAATTGTGATTATTGCTGTCCAGAAAATGTGTTGTAATATTTGACATTCAAAACCCATCCCAAAATATCCCTTCGCATTGTGAAGATATCGCAAATATCGATGGTATTCACTTCCGGTACCCACGGCGGTTATACGTTGGCTTGTGGTCGCATGCATTTTGCACGAGTTTTGCTGTTGATGAAGAACTGTCAGCACAAATTCCTTGTTTTGACGTGTGACACATTTGACGACCGACACCAAAATGTGCAGTATATTTACAAATATCTTCAAAGCAGGTTTTGTCGTTTATTTGATTTTGGTCAGCTTCATACAGTAAACCGAGGAAAATCTTATTCTGACGACAGAACAATGAATAGAGAAATGGTTTCCTTCCTTTCTTACAACAAAGGCGTTTGTGGTCATTTTGACATTCGAACATTTTTGTTGTCATTTTGACGCTCGACACAAGGTATTATTGTGCGTTAGTTTGGTGCTTTGTTTTATAAAATACCTGTGCAATCAGTATTTCCATCACTTGGATGGCCAGTAAATAAAAAGCACTGCAACAGGATCATCCGTGCGCCTGGCTGCACAAACAACACAAAGCTGACAGTGATGTGGTCTTCGTCCAGGGACGACATGGTTGCGGAACACTGGACCTCCAACCATTTCGTTCCCTTGGCCATCCTTAGGAAGCCACGTCAGTGTCCTGTTATAGGAAACACCTACATGATCAGGTGGTCAGGTGTTGAATATCCCTGTCAGGTGTTGGAGATGGATACAATTCTAGGAGTAGTCTGTGTGCACTTCTTGTCAAAAGCCAGAAATGGCCTGTGGTGCTGGAGTGTAGCAGACTACTCTTGGGAGCCACACAGTTCTCTTGTGAGGGAAGTCACCCTTAGGTTAATGAACAAGGTGTCCACACAAAGGCGCAAGCTGTTCAAAGTTTGTTAGCACTGTTGACTTCAGACCTCAATGATGTTACCGCAGGTTACATTGACTCAGTGGCCTTTGTGCGTGAATGTTTAGTTCAGATTGGTCAACGATGAAGTGCCACCTCCAGCTCATGCCGTTAGCACAGGTTACAGTGACTCGGTGGACTTAGTTGGATAATGTTTTGTTCCGATTGGTCCATAAGTTAATGTTTGCGTCATTTTCTGTTTGTGTCAGTCTGGTGATGTTGAAAACAAGACCCATGTTGTGATTTGTTGTAATAATGATGCGCGACACTTTTTTGAAAATCACCTTTTCCTAAAATATATGTCTTCTTTTTGGAATACTTACATATAGCTTGTCTTGTTTTGTGTGTGTTGAATGTGCAATGTGTTCTATTAAAATAAAACGTATGATTGGGCCATGTCGTCTGAGAACTTTAAGAGACGAGAAGTGGCAGTGTGACAACGCATATGGTCTGTGTATATAGAAAACAATGTCGGAGAGAGGACACAACCTTGAGGGCAGCCTGAATTTAGCACCACTTGGTCAGACAGACTGCCGTGTACATTTACACGTTGTGGCCTGATCATTGATCTACTTTGGTCAAAGCACAAAAACAAAAAAAGATAGGAAAGAGGGGGTGCGCTAAGAAAGTGTCTGGAAGCAATACATATGAAAGCCCCCCCCCCCCCCACCCACCCACCCACCCCCAACCCCCCCCCCCCCCCCCCACCACCACCCCCGAAGGGAGGCGTATCACATATCCCACTGTTCCAGCCACTCGGTGCATGGAAATTTAAATCTAGGTCCCCCAAGGGTGGTCCAGATATTTAGCCAGTGTGGACAGCTATTTTAGTCTTGGTGATCTCGTCAGAACACCATTCAGAATACTGGTGGAAGGCAGGAACATTTGCCTACCTGCAAAGACAGCCACATTTTACTGTGGTGTCTGCAGGGGCATTTATTACTACAATATCGACTGCAACCCCTTCCCCCCTTTTAGTAGGTTCTCTCTTAGGGTGCATGGAAATTTGGCTCTAGGTAGAGGCATGGAATGTAGAATTACACGAATTGCATGTCCAGTTATAGAGTTAAAAGATTTGGCTGATGTGCATGGTTTTGATAAAGAAGGATAAGTGGGAGAAGTGTATGGCTTTGAACTTGATTCCACTGGAATGTACAAGCAAAAAGTAATTGATGACGTGAAAGATGACACAAAAAGAAGGTATCCTAATTTAATCAGCTTCGTGATGTCACCATACCTAGTTCTGTAAATAATGAACATTACCTCTTGAAACATGTGGGTAATAAGTGGTTAGTTGTTCCCGAAGCTGTTGCTGGTCCTGCTCCCACAATTGATTGGGACATAAAGTTTGAGTTTATTAATCCTTATGTATTTACTGAAGAAAAAAACTTAACTTTTAGAAAATGTCTTAACTCTGGTCCGTTGTTTGTGAGTCTTGTTCCAAGCTACGCTGCAGAAAACAATAGCAGAGATAAACTAACACTACATGAGAATGAAAAATGAAGGTATCTTCTTGCAGGTAAAAAGAGTAGACCTGATCCAACTGTTGTGTTTACACCAGAAAACTTTACTCTAGCTAGAAAACCGCCGTGAGATGGCCTTAGTCGCCTGCTCAGCGTTAAACACCAATAATCAATCAATCAACCTAGCTAGAGAAACAACAATAGTTTTTTTTTTAAATAATACTGAGACGGAGGATGTTACAGAAGCAGAGATTACACAGGGAATCAAACTTACATGGGATAGCTCAGTGGCGAAGTCAACAAAACTATTAATTGCTATTAGGAAAGGCACAGATGTAGAACTATTGAAGCTGTTAAAGTGCCTCTAATGTCAGTTTTTGAAGTAAAATTGTAATGGTAGACTGTTAAAATCTGATTCCAATGATACAAGTCATTTCGCTCTAAGGTGAACCGATCAGCTGTTATGACTGAAGAAAGGATCAGAGAAGCTCGATTTTCCGATCACTGACGGAAACGCTACGGAAAGACCCGAGCAATGGCGGCAATCAGCTGGCGGCAGACATCTTCCAAAAGTCCCACAACTCGTACTATAAATTTCTGACGTTTCTTCCGGTCTCGGCAGTGGCAGCAAATAGTACACCTATCTATTTGAACCTGAAATTCCGGCTGGTCAGCAAGTAATGCGTGTTGGATAACAGAACGACGAACTTCACAACGTCAGTGCAGCTTCTGCAAAGCACATACTGGTAAGTGTGTCGGAGCGTCGCCGCCTTACCGATAGATAGGGAGGTAGACGGGCCGGTCTCTAGATCAGACGGCATTCGGTAGCATGGCACAGCTACGTCAAGCTGTATCACAAGATTCAAACTAATCATACAGCAACTGATTTTGCGGGGAAAAAGAGTGTTTCTTATAGAAACGTACGACAACGTTGATGAACAGCGCTCTTACATTGTCAGTCAACGGCAACGGCCACAATGATGTTATTATCATGTGTACGTTTTCTGCCAGTGCGGCGGCCACGGTCTAATTGTTTAAAGACTGCTGGAGACAAATCGTCCAGCACTTTAACTTATAATGAGCACCTTTAGCCCAGACATGGATGAGAAGCCGTAGAAATAATTCATATTCACTTTTGAATGCACAATCGACTTCAAGGCTATGAACAAGTTGTGACAACGGCACTGAATTTCCTGGCAGTGACGTCATGTCCCCGATTTGTGCGTGGCAAAATAAAATGTGATGACGCGGAATGGAATGCTGTTTAGATCCAATCCCGGTTCAACCCAGCTTCGGACCAGGGTTGAACTGTACCCTGCTCCAACCCAGTTTGGGTCAAGTGTAAACACTCCATCTCAGGTTTGGGTTGATGTGCAAACAGCCTCAGCATCATATATTACCTACAAAATTGACTTGATTATATTTAGATGAGATTTGTTCTTATAATCACCCAGATTATTTGTCTGAATAAGCATTGATTTGTAAAATCTGCAAAATAAGTTGTGATTGTTTTATGTGTGCAGCCTACCATATCTGTGGGCAATAGTAATTTTTTAGACATAACAAATTTTGCTCACGATATTTATGTATGTATTGAGGACGGATTACACTGATTAAATATTTTTTAGAAAAGAGCATGTCCCATGACTTCACTGTACATGCAATGTTGAAAGGAAGAAATGCTTTAATTCACTAATTGATGGTGCATGTACATGTATTGTAATGTAATTTTGCTCAGTCAACAGGGATTTGCTCTGCATAAATGTATGTACTGTTGCAAGCTGTTGACCATTGGAAAATTTAACATGATACTATTAATTTACAGGTGTCATGGAAATTGTGTTGTTTGGCGTGTGCTTGAGGGGTGCTGCTGTTGCTTGAGTCACCATCAGTCAGTGTGGGCTAAAGTATTATTGCTCCCCTATCTCAAACACACACACACACACACGCACACACACATTGAAAAAAGTTGAAGAAATGTATGCAGAAAGACATGAAGACTGAGGAGTAAGTATCTTACAAAGATGTGTACATGTAGTGTACAGTGAAAAAAAGTGCTGTTAGTCAGAGTTAGGACCATTGAAAATAGTAGTTATATTACCATCAAGAAGTTTTGACATTCCAAATCCAAAATTAATTCCATATTTAAAGGGACAAACATATGACATATCAAATTCTAAATAAGACGCCACAGCCTTGTGTGTTGATAACACTTTTATTTCTGGTATTGCACTGCACAAACAGCATTGTGTACATAACCATTTACATTGTCACGAAAGTTTACTACACATATTTTCACAGCAATAATGCCAAGAAGATATTACAAAAACCACCGTAGCAAGATTGTTCAATAATCTTATCAGCTAGAGGGAAGCAGTTTTTGAAGCACAAAGAACTGAACATTCTTAGGAGGAAGAAAGTATGTAAACTTGACAACATTTTTCAATTTTCAAAAGAAAATGATCTCTCAAATAAAGCCTGGTAAAACAAACATGTGGTATATCATATATCATTTATTATAAGTCTTTATCCCACTGTCAGGTATTCTGTCATTGTGACATGTATTTTCAGCATTTTTTTATAACCATAATACATTTTGTGTTGTCTATGTATAAAATGACGTCAGCAGTTCTTTATCATGTACTACAACCATGCCTTACATTCCAGGAAGGTCTGCCAAACACTGCATACAAGCCAGGGACACACTAGATGTAAATTTTATGCACCGCACTGTAGCTGAATGCAGTAAAGCATTTTAAACCCATATCATACTGAGGCTATAAGCTTCAAATTTGTACACTGCCATATGCAAGCTACATAATAGTACTTACAGATAAGGATATAGACCAATGAAAAGGGTGGTGCCAGAATACCTTGGCACCTCTATTCTAGCACCACCCTTAATAAACTATTTTAGGCTAACTTATTTTACACACTGGTGTATTCCGAATGATAAGGGTTTGCATAACAGCAAATGGTAATGTTGATGACACAGCTGCAGCAGTCCAGCCCTGAAACTAAAGTGAAAGTCTAAAATTTTGCTCACCAGCCTTTGGCTAGTGCCTTCCGAGTTTTATTAACAAACTGAAAATGTTTCGGATTTAGGACTGAAAAAGTACGGATTGCAAAACGCACGAGCGCACTCACATTTGGCGAGTGGATTTTTTTTTACTAACCAAAAAATAAATCACTAGCCATTGTCAGGGCTGAGCAATGCATGTTAATTGTTATGGAGGCCCATGCAGGGTTATGGAGGCCCATGCAGGGTTATTATAAGAGAAAACAAAGTAAGCAAAACACTGTATAGGCTCTATCAATTCAGTCAAACGAGCAAACCAGCATGAAATAAAACAGGGATCGTACAACAGCGGGATAAATACATTAAACCATGGCTGCTACTGGGTTTTGCAAGCCTCGGCATGCTTTTTGGCTCACGTGTGCCGGTGGTCGTCATATGTCGCCTGTCCTCCAGTGTCCATGGTAAACGTTAACGTTGGCATGTTTCAGAGACTATTCAAGCCACAGTCTTCAAGTTTGGCCCAAGGATACTTTGTGGCAAGATCTTTCTAAACATACAAATATGAGTGACCTCTCACAAAGGTCAAGGGGATCAGGGAATACGTAAAAAATAGCTGTATTTTGACATAATTTATTTTTCCACAAATGCTATTGACAACATCAAACCCAAACGTGGTACAAAGATACCTGATGTGAAGACCTTTCTATGCATACTTATTTTGTTGATCCCTTGCAAAAGTAAAGGGTCGCAAGATGTCAGCAAATGTGTGTAAAATGCCAGTTTGCGATAGAATTGTAGTTATCAACAGTATTGCAAATGTTCTCAATCAAACTTGGCATTGAGGTAGCTGATGATGATAAGACCTCCCTATGTATACTAATTTAGTCAACTCATCACAAAGGTGACGGGTCACGAGGTTTGACACTGACAGATGTGTGAAAACTTATTACATTGTGAGAAAACATGGATTTTGGTGGTGCATAAGCCATCCCTTCACCGATTGTCACAAAGGTCGCACATGTAGATGGATACATGTCAGCTATAAGGGTTTTGCAAATCTTGTTACACAGAACTTGTGTGTGAAAAGCATGTTTCCGCTTGTAAATCATCACCACTCATGGTTTAACGTACACATAATGTCCCCATCAGGGATTATTAGTCGTATTGTATTGTATAGCACGTCAATGCATTAACTACAAATTTTAAATGTAATTGAATCCTATTGTATGATAAAACATATTTTAGTTCAAATACATAATATGACATTACAGCACAATAGCAAACTACATGTCTGTACCATTTCTGCACTGTCTAACATCTGCTGTGTATTTTGCACATCGTCTTACAGTTATATGTATTTGTCTGACAGTGACACACAAACAGATGTCAGACTTTATTATCCTATTTTTGTCTTTCACATATATTGCAGGAATTACAGCCTACGGACTGCTAACTCAGAGGTGCTGTGGAATTCTGGGAAGCTGCATCAGATTTATAGTGCCTTTGCAATTATGTACACTAAAAGGCATTATTGATAAGTAGTGGTCTTATCTAAGCATAGGATTTATATGCCTCGTATAGCTATTTGCACAATAAATAAGTTTCACAAAAATCATGAGAATTTGTCTTTTATGGCCCTGACAAAGTATAGATGCCAATGATCACAAAATATAAGGATCAAAGTCTTCCAGCACTGGGGATTTTTTTTAAAAGGTGCATTGGAATGAATCCTCGACCATCTTCAGCCATTCACTGAAAGAAAATAGCACATACACTGAACAAGGAGCAAAAAGATATCATTGTGAACTTTGTGTCATGTAATGGTCACAGCATCATGCACATAATGACATAAAGTGAAGCCTATGATTTTCCTGCTCGTGCTAATACTTCTGTTGATCTTCAGAAGGCTCACTAACTTACTTTTTCCATATTTTAAATAATGAAATGGACTTGGAAAAGTAAATATTACATTGGTGCTCAACATGTGACATATAAGTCGATAGCCGCACTTACCCACACAAGCGTGCACACATGCGTATAACGCACAGAACTGAATGCTGCACTAGGTACTGAGATGTGTTAGGGCCTGAAATCACGGTCCCCATTGCTCCAGCAACAGGGTACAGAATCGCAGGCCATGGCACAAACAGCATACTGCTTGCATACTGACAAAAGCGCATTAACCTTCCCACACACATACACAGCACACTGACACATTATTTTGGTCTTAACATCGTTTCTGTCAGTGCAGCCACCACTGCTATGAACAGTACCAGTAGATGTGCGCACATGGGGGCCAATAACATCGGTGCCTACATATCATAAAAGAATTATGAGCCAATGTAAAATGAAAGTTAGAGATCCATACAGCAGCTGCACAAGTATTGAAATGTGCAACAAAAATAAAGTCCTATTTATATTATATGGTTGTGTTTCCCTATAGCTGCATGACAATGGTGCTCTGTGTGACACAGCAACAAAGTAGCTGAGCAGCAGGCAGAAAAGCACTTGTGTGTCTCCATATAGCGACATGACAGGCAGCATCGCGCTCGTTTTAAAGTTTTTTTGGATATGTTGCTGGTTGCTCAAGCTTTCTGTTAACGGAAAATTTTCATATTACGATGGACAATATTTTAGAGGGACAAACGAAATGGGAGGCCGTCTGTTCCTGGGATAAACAAATCTTGAGAAAAACCCAAACTTATCCCAGCTGTGTTTCAAGTACGTGACCAACTGTAGGATGCCTGGGATGGAATTTTGGCACACATGCGAAGCAAGAGTGAGTATGTTCTGGGTCACTGGTCATCTGTCCGCTGTCTCTTGTCAGTTAGCCATCGTCTGTGGTAAACTTTAACATTGAAATAGGTCCAAAATAGCCATATTTTGACAAAATGCAATATTAAAAAAAAAAAAATACTATCACAACTTCAAACACACACTTTGTACAAAGGTACCTGATGGTAAGACCTTTCTATGAATACTACATTTGTAATTATGGTTGACCCCGCGGAGAGGTCAAGGGTCACAAGAGATCAGGAAATGGGTCAAAAATAGCAAATAGTTTTTGACAAAAGATGTTTATTCTCAAATACTATTTTAAACGTCAAACCCAAACAAGGATCACAAGAGGTTGGCAAATGTGTGTAAAATGCCAATTTTGGGATATAATGGTAGTTATCATCGACATTTTTGTAAACTCTTTCTGGCACAAAGGTATCTAATGAGAAGACCTTCATATGCATACTAATTTAGTCGACTCTTCGCAATGGTCATGGGCATGGGGTTTGAATGATGTGTGAGAAATGCTTACATTTTGAGAAAAAAAATGGATTTTGCTGGTGCAGAAGGCAGCCCTTATTGTCACAAAAGTCACAGATATGTTGATTGGTCATCTATCTATATATATCCCGTAGTCTTGCCGACCGTTGGGGCACCACTGATGACTTAACAACCAACTCCCTCCATTCCTCTCTGTTCTCTGCCATTCTCAGCGTATCGCCCAGCTTCAGTCCTGTCCACTCTGAGATCTTTTCCTCTCCTTCGTCCTCCTTGCACAGTGCCTTGCAGGATTGTTTTGGCAAGCCCTGCTGAACGTGTGACATGCCCATACCACTTCAGTTTGCGTTTTCTCACAATGGCTAATAAGTCTTCATAGGGCCCGATGGCTTGCCTGATTCTGCTTCCCACTTCCTCGTTTGTGATGTGATCTCTGTATGAGATGCCAAGCAGCCTTCGAAAACATCTCATTTCAGTGGCTTGTATCCTCCTTTCAAGGTCTGCTGTGGCAGGCATACAAGAACACTGAGATGACTAAGGAGCGCATCAGTCTGATCTTGGAGCAGAGTGTGATGTTTCTGTCCTTCCATATGGTCTTCAATCTTGTCAGTGCTGTTGTTGTCTGCGCAATCCTGGACAGTATTTCTGGTTTTATCCCTGATCTGTCAAAATGGCTCCTAAGTATTTGAATTTCTTAACTGTTTCCAGTTTTTGGCCTCCAACCATGATTTCAGAGCCAATGCCACTGGTCATATGTGAGCTATAACAGCTTTGTCCTTTTTGTTTTGTTATGCTGTTTGTTCCGATGACTGACAGTTGTCAAGTAGAAAGCATGTTGCTCAAAGTCATGCACCATTCACAGCAGAATCACTCAATGAGGTGATAAAATGTCAAACTGTTGTCGCATCACACAACTAGAAACGCTCATATTCTCATATTTTATTGTTATTATGTTCTTGACCTGGATCAGTTACCTCAATGGGGGGGTTGGGGGGGGGGGTTGCCAGCTTCATGTATTGGGCCCACAACCTGACACAAAAGGCCTTTCAACACCAGACCTTGCATGTGGGGGGGGGGGGGGGCTGGAAGATTGCACACTGGCACACACAGATCAGATGGCACAAGCTGTATCCCCATACATGGCAAGTCTTGCAAAACAACTAACAAAAATAACAAGAACAGCAAAGCCCTTTAGGCTCATGTGCGTGACCAGTCCACATAATTAATCTGATCTTTCAGATCTTGACCTTTTAAGTGTTCAAATTTTTAAAAATAAGTAAAGGGTTGGTTTTTGCATCTTCAAAGTCTCAGAATTTGTGCATTTGCCACACGTTTACTAATCACCCTTGACCATGTGAGTAGTGAAAAGTAGTATGCATAAAAAAGTCCAATTACTGACCTTTGTGCCCATTTTGGTTGTAAACTTTTGAAATAAAAGGAAATATAACAGCTATCACTCTACAAAACACTTTTCTGATCACTTGTGACCTTTGACAAATCAGAGGCATCACCAAAAATAGCACGCAAAAACAGGTGTTAATCGTCAGGCATCTTAGTATCAAGTTTGTAAATAGTACTTTTGAAAAAAGGTCCGAAATGGCTTTTTGTGATCTATTTCCTAATAACTTGACTTTTTCAAGAGGTAATCCAAATTGGTATGTATAGAAAGATCTAACCATCGGGTATGATACAGTCTACTCCACGTACAACAAAAGCAGATATAGCAGCACTGTTTTAAAGGTCAAAACAGAAGTGTTTCAACGTAAACTACTTTGTTTATAACAAACACCGGATATTACGTTACAAGAACAATTGCTGGTGCTTATAACATGAGTTTACTGTATGTCTGGGTTTGAAGTTGTGAATAGCATTTGAGAAAAACAAATGTGCTCAAAATACAGCTACTTTTAACTTATTTCCTCATCCACTGTGACTTTGACTTTCAGGTAAGTCACTGAAAATGCCATGTTAAGAATGGTCTTGCCAAAAGGTATCCCTGTGGGTTCTCTGAGAAAATGCCAACTGTAAAGTTACCATGGACAGACGACCACTTACATATCCGACTTGAGCCACAAGTGGCAGAATTGTCCAAGTCGTATTTGACACATTTTCATCAGGGATTGATTCTGTAGGTCTCTTCTGTCAGATGCACTATTTTTGCTTTAGTGTAACTGGAAACACAGTTTGACATACCAGGAGGGGACATGGCAGAGGTGTAATCACATCAATGCATTCATCTGGGTGGCTTGGACATGGAGCGTTCGACTTCTGTCCAAAAGGTTGTGGGTTTGAATCCATAACCCTATCCAGTGTCTCATGTTTAAAATCACCTTTGTAGTGGACAAAAGAAGTTAAGCCCCAATTGTTGTAAGAATAGAAATGATGTGAATATGCACGCAGCCACCACTACTGTTCACAGCACCAGTGGCCTCGTAATACTGGAGATTGCATGTTCAGGGAGGCCAATCATATCAGTACATTCATATTCTACATTAATTATTTACAGAAATTATGACGTTTCAATAAGACAGCACAACAAAATAAGAGGACTTTGAATATAGCAACTGACATATGGAGTCAACAATTATGTTCTACAGAATATTCACACAAGTTTTCATGTGTCTGTAAAAACTGCACAACAGTTAAACATTAGCGTTTAGGGCTTAACATCTTGTCCACCATAAGACATAAGAGGCACTAAACTTCCATCACCGATGACAGTCCCATTTCAATTTACATTAATTGTGCCAGGGGCGGGAGCATCTAAATGTTGGACACTGTTGCGCCAATGAACACCAATGCTTGATGACTCGGACATCTGCACACACACACAAATTCAATATGCAATCAAGTACAGGAATGAACAACAAGAAGTGCTCTAAGTGTTCACTTGTTCAACATGTCGTTAGCACCACCCATCCAGTAGATCGGACAATACCGTTTCTGAAAATCTTTCCTATTGAACAAGTGAAAGACGAGAGTGAACTGAATGTTGGAACTATCTTTGTTGGCCTGAATTCACGCAAAGGCTAGGAAGGCGGTAAATATATAATTGTAATTAATCACTGACCATGAGAGAGAGAGGAGGGGGAGGGTGGGAGAGAGAGAGAGAGAGACTGAGGGGGGGGGGGAGAGAGAGAGAGAGAATGAGAGAGAGAGTGGAGAGATAGAGGATGAGAGAGAGAATCTGGGAGAGAGAGAGAAGGGGATAGATTTCCCTTTTTCTGCCTCACTGACTTTGGTGAAACTTTGTTCAAGTTTCTTATTTCCATCGCATGTTTGTATATTATTTTCTAAGCCTTCAGTTTTCTTGGAAATGCATGTGTGCAAGTTCTATGTTGTTGATGACGTATCAGTATATTTGTATAATATAGATACCTTGCTAACATGATCATGTTAATAATACATGATTTTCTTATGTCATCAGCAGTGGCGTATTACGAACTTGCGCACGTGCTACCTAGAAGTTGGTGTTTTATAAATGTGTGTGGGTGTGCGAGAGAGAGAGAGAGAGAGAGAGAGAGAGAGAGAGAGAGAGAGAGAGAGAGAGAGAGAGGGAAAGAGAGAGAGAGAGAGAGAGAGAGATTCGTGACTAGTTGAACTTAGAAAATCTATGCCCCCCCCCCTTTCCCCTCCCCCCTCCCCCTCCCCCTTTTTTTTATTTTTTATTTTTTTCCCCCCGCATAATTTGCATGAGAGTTTTTACGACATTTGATGTTTTTGGCAGTTTTGTTTTGTGTGTGAGTTCCGAGTATGTTGCCGATATTGATGACGATGATGATGTACGTAACAGTAAAATTAGTAATGTGTTATATTTTAGATGCATTTTCTACTTAGTACGTCATGATCATGAGTCATTAACTATTGCTGTCTTCGGGACTGACAGGAATGACGTACTTGAATTTATGCACGTGTATTTTAATTCGGACTATACCGTAAGCATAATACGAACATTGTAATTGTGTGTGTCTTCTTCTTCTTCTCGAACGCCGTCACACTTGGAGTTTGGCTCTCAAAATGAAATCTGTGGTCTTCTGTAGCACCTCCACAGGCCCGTACAGTTTCTCTTGTAGAGTGGCGGGCTTCTGCCAAATCTCCTCCCTCAGCAGCTGGAGGTTCCCACAGTCCTGGAGGATGTGCACTGTGGTCTGCTCTGCTTCTCCACAAGGGACAGGGGAGATGGCACGAGGTGGAAGCGTCTGTGCAGGTGGAAATTGAGTCGGTTGTGCCCGGTCCTCAGACCTGCTCTTGTCTAGACAGCTGATAGTAACTGTCTAGGGGCCGTTGTGGTGGTCTGCACACAGACTTAATGATGGTCTTCATCTCTGTGAAGCTGACCCC